>CATOZS010000063.1:17500-19235 GCA_954871525.1 Parietaria judaica
CGCCGGAGAGTCGCCGGAGAGTCGCCGGAGAGTCGCCGGCGGCAGCCCCCTCGCCGGCGGAAGCTCCGCCACGCCGGAGACCACGGAAGCCCTTTTATGTCTACTTGGACAAAGGCATGTTTCCAAAATAAACAAATGAAATTGTTTAGAAAGCTCTTTAGGGGGGTATGTACTCTTGAGTACATGGGCAAACTCCCCTGTGACCTTGGTTTCCCTCGGTTGCCCTTGGTTTCCCTTGGTTTCCCTCGGTTAAATTCAAATTGCCCTTGGTTTCCCTTGGTTTCCCTCGGTTGCCTTTGGTTTCCCTCGGTTGCCATTGGTTTCCCTTGGTTTCCCTCGGTTTCCCTCGGTTGCCCTTGGTTTCCCTCGGTTGCCCTTGGTTTCCCTCGGTAGCCCTTGTCTTCCCTCGGTAGCCTTTGGTTGCCCTTGGTTTCCCTCGGTAGCCCTTGGTTTCCCTCGGTAGCCTTTGGTTTCCCTCGGTAGCCCTTGGTTTCCCTTGGTTTCCCTCGGTTTCCCTTGGTTTCCCTTGGTTTCCCTCGGTAGCGCTTGGTTTCCCTCGGTAGCCTTTGGTTTCCCTCGGTAGGCCTTGGTTTTTTCTTTCCTAAAATTTTTATGTCTACTTGGACAAGGTCATGTTTCAAAACAAAAAAAAAATCATTGTTCAGAAAGCTCTTTAGGGGGGTATAGTAGGCCTCCATGTTTTTTCTTTCATAAAATTTTTATGTCTACTTGGACAAGGTCATGTTTCAAATCAAAAAAAAATTCATTGTTCAGAAAGCTCTTTAGGGGGGTATGTACTCTTGAGTACCTGGGCAAACTCCCCTGTGCCCTTGGTTTCCATTGGTTTCCCTCGGTTTCCCTCGGTTGCCCTTGGTTTCCCTTGGTTTCCCTCGGTTGCCTTTGGTTTCCCTCGGTTGCCATTGGTTTCCCTCGGTTTCCCTCGGTTTCCCTCGGTTGCCCTTGGTTTCCCTCGGTTGCCCTTGGTTTCCCTCGGTAGCCTTTGGTTTCCCTCGGTTGCCCTTGGTTTCCCTCGGTTTCCCTCGGTTGCCCTTGGTTTCCCTCGGTTGCCCTTGGTTTCCCTTGGTTTCCCTCGGTTTCCCTCGGTTGCCCTTGGTTTCCCTCGGTTGCCCTTGGTTTCCCTCGGTAGCCCTTGGTTTCCCTCGGTAGCCCTTGGTTTCCCTCGGTAGCCTTTGGTTTCCCTCGGTAGCCCTTGGTTTCCCTTGGTTTCCCTTGGTTTCCCTCGGTTGCCCTTGGTTTCCCTCGGTAGCGCTTGGTTTCCCTCGGTAGCCTTTGGTTTCCCTCGGTAGGCCTTGGTTTTTTCTTTCCTAAAATTTTTATGTCTACTTGGACAAGGTCATGTTTCAAAACAAAAAAAAATTCATTGTTCAGAAAGCTCTTTAGGGGGGTATAGTAGGCCTCCATGTTTTTTCTTTCATAAAATTTTTATGTCTACTTGGACAAGGTCATGTTTCAAATCAAAAAAAAATTCATTGTTCAGAAAGCTCTTTAGGGGGGTATGTACTCTTGAGTACTTGGGCGAACTCCCCTGTGCCCTTGGCCTTGGCCTTGTGCACGTCCCTTTCGGTTACGCCCAACTACACGAGGCAAGGGGAGGCCTCGTGTAGCATGTCCCTCGGAAACCCCACAGAATCCCTCGGTAGAGCTAGGTAGCCTTCGGTAGCCTTTGGAGGCCTTCGGTATCCTTTGGTTTCCCATGGCTGCCTTGCTAAACCGG
>CATOZS010000064.1:0-18923 GCA_954871525.1 Parietaria judaica
TTAAAGCATCTAAGATAATAAAGTGTGACACTAGTGTATTTTAAAGCCATTCGATTCAGAGCGTGCATATTTTACTTAAGGAATTCAAGTGAAGAATCGGTATTTTTTTGAAGGAATTAAACTAATCTGTTATGCTTCTATCTTTGAGTGGTTATTATTAGAGATAATTATTTTACCATCAAAGATTAATTTTGAAATATGAATAAATCTGTAATTCAGAAACTTACATACACACGTAGTCTTGAGCGAGGTAGACGCTTTCTACACTAGCTAGCAGACTTATCAGTGAATTCAAGGTAAGTAAAGACTTCCTTTACTTGCATTACAAGAATTAAATTGAATGGTGATTTACATGTTAATGTATGCATATTATAATCGTGTACATGTTAAAAGATTACCTGGAAGTGTATCTCAGTTGCTAAGTTTGTGTAGGCGGCGTGCCTGTTGCGATGTCTCGATAAGAGACTATGATATGTTTATGGCGCGTTGTGGGAAGCCTAACTGATCACCGGGAATGTAATTGAGAATTTTCCCCACACGTCTGCGTGTAATGTTACGACCGGTCACAGTTAAAAAAATTAAAACGTTACGACCGATCGGTTGAAGTTAAAGAATTAAAATGTTATGGCCGGATGGTCACAGTTAAAAAAATGACCTGAGGGTCACAGTTAAATGAATAAAATGTTATGACCGGATGGTCACAGTTAAAGGAAAGGACCTGAGGTTCACAGTTAAAAGAGTTAAAAGAATTATGGGGAATTGTACAACAGGAGCGTCCAGAACAACGTCTAGAAAGAATTTAAGATACACACTATGAAAGAGAATCGGATAATTCATACTAAATGTGCTATATTGTTATGATATGAATGATATTTTATGATCTTTTAGTTGTTTTTACTTACTGAGCGTTTGCTCATTAGAATTCTTGTAATGCAGACATTGTAGGTAATTCAAATGACACTTGATGTTGCTGGTTGAAGACTCCGAGCTAGAGATCTGATGCATATGAGATATTAACGACTGTGGGATAGCTCGTTTTGTAGTTGGGGTATTTTGAGCATATTTACGTTAGGTAGAAAAACAAAAGAAAGAAGAGAGTAGTTTACGCCTCTTCGTTTTGGATAAATAGTGACAGTGGTTAGACATGGGAGTCTAACTTAGTTACATGTAAAATAATAATATATTGTTTTGATACATAGATATATAAAATAGGTATATATATATATATGTATATATAAAAAAAATGAAGCGTTTTTCAGTGGCTCACTTATATGAGTTTATAAAGGAAATATAGTTTTATAGGCCGTACGGGGTATTACAAAAATATAACCCAAATATACAAAAAAAAAACAAAAAAAATAAAAATCACTCAAACCATCTTAATTCATCTATATTCCATCATAAACTTAAAAAAAAAAAATCAATTTCAACAACGACATGTGATTCAAAATTAAAAGCGTCAAAATTAAGAACTTCCACTTCATACACAATTTCGGAGGGAGGTTGTAGTTGATGAGTATTACCAGCCAAACACTATATCGACTACTCGTGTTACCAAATGGATTCATCCCATTGGTGGCCAAACCGAGCCGCAAATTCTTGGGATCTGTGCCGAATTCCGGATGATAAGCGGCAAAAGATTTCCACTGTACAACATCAATGGGATGTCTTATAATGCCATCTTTACTATGGTACTTCAATTGCCAAATTATGTTCTTCGCGTGACTGGGGTTGTTAAACATGAGTTTGAAGCGCGTCAATGGGGGAATGTACTATAAAACTTTTCGCAGAACCCTTTTTACACCGTCGTGAGGCTTCTTCCCTATCTTCCACTTTGACTCAGTGCAGACCGGACATTCCATTAAATCTTCATGCCTATTGCTATACAGTACCGATCCTTTGGACATGCATGAAGCTTATCGAACTTCAGACCTAACAACCCAAACGTATTCTTTGCATCATACATGGATAAAGGCACTTTATTTTCCTCCGGAAACACATCCCGAAGGGCTTCCAACAATAGCGTAAAGCTAATATTTGACCAACCTCCTGCCGACTTTAAATGAAATAAATTCACCAAAAAACTTACTTTCGAACGCTTACACTTATCAAACAATGGAGCTTATAAACCCTCCACCATCGACTCAAATAACTTCTATCTTCCCAAATAATATTCTTTGGCGTGAATAAGCAAATTTTTGACGTCATCCTCTTCGACATCCTACTCTCATACAAAATCACCGACTCTTCTACCACGGATTTTTTCTCCGTGAAAATACCAATGATCATATGAACTCATTATACGAAATGCAAAATGCGATTTGACATCCTCCATAGATCTTGAAACTAAAATCAACATATAAGACAAGGACACCAAATAAGGTCTCCTTTTCTATTTGCCCTCATCCACTCTCTAGAAGCCATACTGCAAACAAAGAATTTCCAGAAATAATACCTTTCTTTTCCGTAACCAAGCCTTGAAAACAAAGTTGGAATCCTTCAACAAAGTCACTTTAGTTGATTAAGTGTGAAATGGATAGAGTTTGTGGAGTGTAGACAGAAATAGTTTTAAGGAAAAATGAAATAAGAGTCTTAAAAACGCAGATCTGTGATACCCGCCGCGGCTTGGGTTAGGATACGCCGCGATAGAATATATCCAACGACACAAAAAAGTCTCGTCGTAAGACACGCCGCGGCGTAAACTAATGAAGAAAGATAAGAGACCCAGAATAATTTTATGCTAAACACGGCGCGGCGTATCATTAATACGTCTAGGAGTTACTACGTTAGCCGCGGCGAATCAGGTTACACCGCAACAAAAATTGGATGCAAAAGAACTCGTAGCTTCTGTATAATAATTTTATGCACGTTACGCCGCGGCATGGTGTTGGGTTGTCTGATTCTCGCGTATCACCCCTGATTAATATTCGACCACCTTAATAGTGCGTAGGGCAACCTTTAAAAATATTTTTATAGGAATTAGAGTCTCATACCAATAATTTATGTTACCCTATCCGACTCATAAGATTCAAAATTAATCATCCCGATCATGATATTTAATTTTAGAAAATTATTTCACACATATACACGATTAATTGAGCCATTGAGTATTAATAAATAGTTATCCTAATCAATAAATACAATTGCGTATCTTTTTCGTTCCATGATTCTGTTGCACAATTTTGATCTTCACTTTATCTTTGTTCTTCGTGTTCTTGAGCTCCTGCGAATTGGCTTGTGACGATATCCTCTTGATTAAATCGTGAAGATAGCTCCCACGAGTCTTCTAATGTATACTCCGGATCTGGACAGCCGGGATGTGTGGGCTCCCACTAATGAGAACCCTACAGCTCGAATTTCTCTGGTATAATTATCCCATAGAAAATCGCAAAAACCCTAGAGAGAGAGAGAGAATTCAAAATTTTCTTGAAGTGTGAGTTATGATTTCGGGTTTCACGGCTTTCCTATTTATAGGAAACTGGCCGAATAACTTTAAGATAATATCTCAACTACTTGGAGATATTCACTCTAAGATTTGATTTAAAAATTAAATCAAATAAAGAATAAATTCAAATAAAATCTTATTGAGAAAATACCCTATAGATTTGATAAATCAAATCTTTTATATTTTATAGATTTATAATCATACATTCGCATATAATATTATATATCGAATTTTATAATTATTTCTCTTTATTAAATATTTCAGGTATAAAGACCAATATTTAATTTTTCTAATTTTCGATTTAAATAACAGTGTCATATTCAGCCCTAAGCTGAAAACTGTTATTATCATAAATCTCAAACCGTCTGACAGAATGACATGATTCATAAAGATAATTGTACTAGAATTTAATTTCCTACAACTCTAGAGTTGTCCAAGGAATAAATTCACTGTCTTTTTCAAGTTTCTGTATTGACAAAAAGTGTGGTACTTTAGCCACTTTATGTTGATCATGATTTTATTCATGGTTTTAAATATCGGGGTTTGTCGTCGATATATCAGCGACACATCGAGGTTTGCGGATATGCGATACGATATTCCATTTAAATCGCTGTCGTTTTCATAAATTTCGCGACATGTCGTTCGATAGGTATGCTTGATGTCGCATGTCGTTTTAGGCCAAAGACGACGAAAATGGAACCGAAATTCTCTAAAAACCCTAGTTTCTCCTCCTTCCCCCATTTCTCTCATTTCCCGACAGGGGTTTGGCTCATCCTTCTTCTCCTTCGATTTTTTAAAGCTCAAGGCCAAATCTTATCTTTTTTCGCAAATACTTGTTGAAAATCGCAAGGTATGTCCATGGAAATCCGAAGTATTTCATTTTTTTAGGTTATTTTAGAATTTGCTCACTGATTAGGGGAAAATTAATATTTTAGGGTTTGTGAAATGTTAATTAGTGATTATTAATGACGTTTTATGTATAAATTTTCAACTTGTATCTTGAGGATAATGTCGTTTTGGCCGCTGTTGGTGGATAAAGTACACCATCTCACCAGCAAGTTCTTCATTCATGAAAGTGTTTCGTTTATAAAAGTGAAGTCCACCCACTTTCATCATATGGCACAGGGCTTCATGGAAGCAGGTAAATAATTTAATAATTTTTTTATAGTAGTAAATTAGTAATAGATTAAACTTTTAAAGTGTGTAACTAATTATATTTTTTCAACACAGGAATAGGTATGTCAATTCCGATGCCATACGAGATCACGGAGAAGAACTTGCCTTTGGAGGTAGCAGAATCGGAACGAATGATTAACGAAGCTCGAAAGATTTGGGGTGTCAAAGGGTGCACGATCATGTCCGACGGTTGGACGGGTTCGACCAATCTCTCGATCCTTAATTTCATGGTCTACTCGGGATGGGGGAGAAGACTGTCTTCTTGAAGTCGATAAACGAATCGTATAAAATCAAGAACCACAAGTACATCTACGATGTCTTGAAGACCGTCATAATGGACGTCGGTCCTGAGAACGTGGTCCAGATCGTCACCGACAACGGATCAGCGTACATGAAAGCCGGTAGGGAACTGATGAAGAAGTTCAAGATATACTAGACCCCGTGTGCAGCCCATTGCATCGACCTCATATTCGAGGATATTTCAAACCGTGGCATTATTGCAAAACCTGTGACAAAGGAAAAGACCGTCACAAAGTACATCTACAACCATGCAATGGTGCTAGAGTACATGAGGAAGATCCTTTAGTGCGAACTCTTTTGTCCCGGTGTCACGCGTTTCACGATGAACTACCTAACGGTGAATAGCCTTAACGAGAATAAAGTCGGGCTACGTCACATGTTCACTTTTGAGTGGTGGGAGAACAACACATTCAAAAAGACGGTGAAAGGGATGGAGTGTGAGGCGATCTTAATGGACAAAGACATCTAGAAAGACGTAACCAAGTGTTTGGAGGTATATGAACCCATGTATATAGCCTTGCGCTTCATGGACGGAGAGGTAGTTCCCACGATGGGCATGATGTACCACGTATATGAGATGTTGCGCGCCAGTCTAAAGAGAATCAAAGGAAGAGGTTGGGCCGTCGAAATCGTGCACCGACGATGGAAGAACCAACTTTGTCATCCATTACACGAGGTTGCCCATTGGTTGAATCCTAGAACTCAATACGACCCGGAGATCGTGATGCGATAAAAATGCGAATCGAAAGTGGCAAAAGTTTACGAAATCTTATTTCGCCACGATTCTGCCAATACTCTTGTCGCCGAAGTTAGTTTCTTACTTCCTGTAATTATATTTCATGTCACCAAAGGATTTAACAAGAGTACATTTTAAACGAGTCTGTTTTGTCTTTTCTACAACAGATGCTTCACTTTAAAATGGCTTTAGGTGAAATACGGAGCAGAACAACTATTGCGGCTAGAGAGCAGAACAACTATTGCGGCTAGAAAGAACGTGGCGCCAGGTATTTACAGGAACACAACATATTATAATGTTTTTTCAACTTGTATTTTGTCTAACGTACTGATCATTACTGTAGCCGAATGGTGGACCATGTTCGGTCATGAGTGCCCGACTCTCTAGAAGTTAGCCGTCATAATATTTTCACAGACGGTTTCTTCCTCGGCGAGCGAGCAAAACTGGAGCACGTTTGCACTAGTAGACACAAAACCGAGGAACCTTCTGGCGTACAAGAGGATAGACGACCTTGTCAAGGTCATCTACAACACAAGGTTGGCTATAAGGGACCTTAGGGCTAGAAAATATTTGAACTATAACTTAATTTCCTACAACTTTAGAGTTGTCCAAGGAATAAATTCATTGTCTTTTTCAAGTTTCTTTATTGACTAAAAGTTTGGTACTTTTTCCACTTTATGTTGATCATGATTTTATTTTTATGTAACCAAGTCACAAATCATATCTGATCAGTTCTATTCTATGTTCTAAGAACATAATAATATGCGGTTGCCAACTTATGAAGCTACAAAGGGGACAAATGGAAACACGTACTTAAGCTTCAGTGAAAGTGAAGAGCTTCCACCAACTTCAGTTACATTCCACTATAGCCCGAAGCTGAACTCTTTCGTACGTGTTACTTATATCTTCTTGACTCAGGAGTCCATTGATACAATCAGATTATTTGAATCCAACTTATTCGTATTATTATGATTCTCATCGTAATCAAGTTGATC
Organism: Parietaria judaica; assembly: GCA_954871525.1. NCBI lineage: Eukaryota > Viridiplantae > Streptophyta > Magnoliopsida > Rosales > Urticaceae > Parietaria > Parietaria judaica. The sequence goes on from CATOZS010000064.1 coordinate 6,653, forward strand.
TCCGTATACCCTTTAGAAGACTCCAATATTGTTCCATGATTATTGCAAAACTACTCACCTAACGGTTTATGAATTCGTTAGGTTCCGGATGAGTACTTGTTTGCTTCCCACAATTCACAACAAGGAAATCATAACGTTATTATCCATATCTGTAGTTATGCAGTTTCCCTACGGTCAACCTTCTGATCCCAAAATAAAAATATTGGGAATACTCGATTGTAAACTGAAACGATTAAATAATAGATCGTTTAAGTTAAACCGTACAAACTCATAGTACCTCAGGACTTCAACTGATTCAATCCGATCATCAGTCGGCTTCTTTACTAACTATCATTGACGAATCAATGCCTTCATAGTAAGTCTTGTCCGTCCAATATGAAGACACTTCATACATGACTTTATCTCAATGGTGCGGACAAGCACCATGATCTGGTAATAGATCACCAACAAATTGTGATTGAGTTTATCAATAGTTTTTAACGATCATTAATTCCAATTAACGGTCTGAACTATAGACATGATTTTAGTCATTATATTGTGTATGTTAAACCTCCTCACTTAGAACTAATGTGATAATATAATGCACAATTGCAAAACATAACAACTATGGATTCAAAAAATTCTTATATTGATGAGAAAAACTGAAACAAAATTGTCATCCATAAGTTATAAACCTAATCTTTAAACTGACGCAAGACCAAGATCTTATACAAGCGGCATTAACATCTAAATTATAGGGCATACTAATCAGGTACGTCCAACACATGGTGCAACATGTCGCGGCTTGTTATGCTCTAGCCGCGGCGTAATTTACCTAAAACTTTTCAAAGGCTACGGGTTGTTTTGTGTCCAATTTTTTCTGCGGTGTTCTATGAAGACGCCGCGGCTTATATGTGTTCCGACGACACTTATTTGTATCGTTGAAAGTATCGCGCAACTTCTAGATAAAGGTTCGCGGCATGATACGGTAAATTGTTTTATTTTAAATATATTACACATTGAAAAAATAAAAAATGCCTTAAACAAATAACTAATTTTAAATAGTTAACTTTATACACTTAAATAAATAACTAATTAAGTTAATAAACCAAGTTTTATTAACATATATAATAATATAAAACAATTTAAAAAAAAAACAATTTTGTTAAAAAAACTAATTAAACACAATATTTAACATAAATAAAATAACAACATAATAAACTAATTGTTTAACATAAAAAAAACAAACTAACCAATTGTTAAAATATAATTAAAAACATAACAGGAAAAAAAAAACAGTTTTGAAACAAGAGGGAGTTCACGCGACTTCGTCCATTCTGTTGCGGGAGCCGCCTGCGTCACCGGGAAAGGGAAAATAGTCGGGATACCTCGCTGGCCAGACCAAAGGTTGATACAGATTTGGTGGCTGGAAGTTGGGATTCATATCTTGCTGGTAGTTGTGATCGTAGGTCATGTACTCATTCCACGCGCTTATATTGTGAACCATATATTCCCTCATAGGAATGTCGTCATACATAAATTCTAGCTCCGGTGGACCGGCAACACGCACACGTGGAGCGAGCCTCAGTGGCACTTCACTATGGGATTGGTTCAAAGTCTTTATCACGTTCATCGGATTCCCTTTTCCCAACTTGATGTTGAGTGAATGCTTTAGGACCTAAACAATCAAATTCAATCAAGTTTAATATCCATAAAATAATAACATACAAATTAAGCAAATGATATTATAATATTATATAACACATACCCCGACAGTCATGCAGAGAAATGTAATAAGGAACGGGAATCCCAATTCGTTCTTCCCATTGATGTATATGACGTGGGTCATGTGGTAAAAATATCCCAGCCGACATCGATCTTCAACCCATTCACACCGGCATAGATAAGCTTCAAAAAATTAAACTGAAACTTTGTGAAGTGAACATGCGGATATAAATTGGAACCAAAGAAGTACGTCCAAACCTTCCTTAGTCGAGACAACTAACATTTATGAATGTGTGATTCCCCAGCCTGTGAATGCCATTGCACCCTAGGCTGAGCAATCGGCATCGCCATGTCTTCGTACAAGGCCTCGTTTAATTCCACCTTATTACCCGGGTAATGTTTGTGCTCATCATCCTTTACAGTCAAATTAGGAGTGCCGAAGTACTGATTTATCACCTACGGATTGCTAGGCACGCAAATATCTCGAACGCTAACGAACCCATAAGTGATCTCGTCAAGAAGGGCCGCGTAGAATTTTAAGACCATATTTGTACATGCCTTGTTCTCCGGCGCAGTCATAAACTTAATCCAACGCCGGGTTGTATAGTTGGAGTTTATGAGGTTATTCACAACATCCGATGAGAGCAGTAATGAGTTGAATCCACGCTCGAAGCATATTTTATTGCCTGAAAATCTAAGCATAGCGGGTCTTTTCCGCTTCCGTCTTTAAGAGCATAGAAGGCGGAGGAGCCAGTGGAGCCGTTGGATTGACCTCGTCATCGCTCATCTCATTCGACGGGTCCATTCCAAATGCGACAATCCATTCCAAACCTCAATTCACAATTCAAAACCTAAATCAATAAATCCAAACTAATTCCAAACTAAATCCATTCCAAACCTCAATTCACAATTCAAAACCTAAATCAATAAATCCAAACTAATTCTCCTTTACAATTCCAAAACCCACTTCACAATCCAAAGCCTAAATTTATAAATCCAAACTAATTTCAATTCGAATAAATTTCAATTCAAACTTAATTCCAAAACTCAATTCCTAAATCAAACTAATTTCAAAACCCAAATCAAAGCAGATTAAAATTCAGATTAGATTCAAACTTATTTATAAATTCCAAAGCAAAATTCCTGAATCCAAATAAGTTCAAAACCCTAATGAAATCGCGAATTTAAAAACAAATCAATTCGAACCCAAAATCGCGAAAAAACAAAAACAAAAGAAATGAACGGGACTAACATGTTGATGGAAAAAGATGACTGGGAAACAACGGGAAACGACGGATGACGGCGAATCTCAATTTGAGGCTGTTGGGGGCGCACAAAATGGCGAGAGCGATTTAGGGTTTTTTTTAACAGTTTCGTGCGAAATGATAGTCGCTCAAAATTGTAATTAAAACGCTTAGTCGTCGAGGCGTATTTTAATATCCGTCGCGGCACGTAATCTAGGACGAAAAAAATGAGTGTCGTCTTTTAGCTATGTCATTTTTTTTTTCAAATGCGCCGCGGCTCATTGGTTATACACCGCGGCAGATTGCTATTTTTTACAGTGGCTTCTGAGAATAGACTTTTTATTTTGTTGGATACCAAATGTGCCGCGGCTGATCATATTGGCCACGGCACATTTTAACTCAAACGGCATACTTTATACAACGGAAATATCTCCGTCGTCGATAGTTACTACGCCACGGCGTTAAATGTTTAGCCGCAACGAGATAATTCTTTGGACGACTGATAATGTAACACCCGTAGAATTTTCGTATATTATCGTTATCAAATTTCAACGATAATAATATAAATATACACTCTTAATTTAGAGAGTACTATCTTTAGTTGTGTTGAATAATAAATTTAAGGCTTTCTTAATTATTCGTTTGTGAAGACCAAAATATAGTTATTGACTTTTGTACTTTGTGTGCTAATACATATAAATTAAGTACTAACAATATAATTATTAGTGCTTATCTTTCTACTATACAGGTTGTTAATATAATACATATATAAATGTGGAATGTCCTTTTAACCTTATCTAAAGTCCTATACACATTTTTCTAACCGAATCAACTTATTTATTTCTATATATACTATCATCCTTATCTCTATCATTATAACATAGCTAGCCGATTCAACAAAGAAAATAAATAGTGAATGAATAGAAAAAGAGATAGTTTGAGCCGATGCTAACGGAATAATGGAGCGGGTGCTAAAAGAATGTGTCGTAAGGCCTTTACCGTCGTCGACGGTGTGAGCCCTGTTTGCTCGGTCCTGTTTGTGCCACTCCGGTAACCTCCGGTGGTGGGATAGTGTTGCTGGCTTCAGCAGGAAGATGACATTCACTTTAAACACAGTAGATTTGGGATTGGTCCCCGGGGCCCATCTCAACTCGGCTGATGAAGGGGATGGGAATGGGAGGTTCGTTCTCCTTGGGAGGTTACTCACAACCAAGAAGTTAAGCCGCAACACCATTCTTGTTGTGCTTAATCGGGCGTGGGAAAAATATGAGGACTGGACTATGACAGAGGTCAATCCGGGAACATTTAAGTTCACCTTCAAGCTCCGTAAAGACCGGGACAGTGTGCTCAACCGAAGACCATGGATTGTGAAAGGGCTTCACTTAATTATGGAGAGCTGGCCGGAGTACCTTTCTATCGAGGAGGTGACGTTCAATCGCTGTCCGTTCTGGGTGAGGCTATTCGGTCTCCCCCCGGCCATGGTTAACGAGCATATCCTAACACGGGTGGCCAACTCCTTTGGTTCTGCAATCGATTGCAAACCGGGGAAAGATGCCAAGTTCGCGGCATCAGCGAGAATCCGGGTGGATCTTGAGGTCGACAAACCCCTGTTTGCCGGCTTCTTTCTTGATAGACCTGATCGGAGCCCTATCTGGATCCAAGCGAAGTACGAAAATATGGGTTTGGTCTGCTTCAGATGCGGACGGTTGGGCCACAGTGCAATGGACTGCTCGGAGACCGTTGAAACCCTTGTCGTGAAAGACGGATTTGAACAGATACCCATGTACGGCGATTGGCTCGATGCGGGATCCAAGCCTGGTTCTTGCTTCTCCAATGGGGGCAGACGAAGGGCTGATGCCGATTCTCATGGGGCTCGGAGAAAGGAGGAGTCCGTTCCGCCGGAATCAGAAACACCGATCGCTGCACAGGGAGAAGCCAACACCTCGGGGATCGTGCCTGACAGCTCGCGTCAACATCAACCTGTGGAGCCTATGGAAGGTAGCTTGGCTGCGAATGGACGCCTGGTAGGACGGAAGAGAGGCTTTGTTGCTTTTGGCCATGCCGGAGACTGTAGCTCGGAAAGCCAACCTGACACACCCCTAAATCTATGCGAGCTCTCTGGAAAGGGGTACCTTCCAAGTCAGAAGCATGGGGAAGATAGAGGTATGGCTTTTTCCTCTGCAGGTGAGATTGACGTGGAGGGCTTTTGTTCTGACACTACTAGGATTGGTCATATGGGCCTTTGCTCATCCGAGGCCACTTTAACACCACAAGCCCAACTCACTTTGGTGTGTGGGCCTGGGCCTGCTATTAGTTTGATGATGGCTGTGGAAGCAAAGGGGAGAACGACACATCCTTATTCTAGCGCTCAAGTGGGATACGACAACAAGGTGGTTAATGAAGCCAGTAGCTGCATGCATTCGAGAATGAGGAAAAAAAGAAAAGGAGAGATGCAAGGCTCTGTTACAGGGGACATGTGGACATCCAATGGAACCAAGGCAAAGCTCAGTGAGGTAGGAAATGCCTATGATGGGAAGAAGGAGACGGGGTCAGGGTTTACCCGAGGAAACAAGACTGTAGCCATGGAGACGGAAGGCTCCGTAGAGATATCGGCGTCGTGCCTCGGGCACGTCGTCCGGAAGCCATGAAAACTATTTGCTGGAATGCCCGAGGATTAGGCAATCATCGGGCATTGGGCTGCTTACAGAGGCTTATCCGTGAGCAGAAACCCGACCTCCTTTTTCTTTCCGAAACGAAACTGAAAGGGGCTCTGGTTGATAGTTTAAAGTGGCGACTTGGCTTCCCTAATGGATTCGGGGTCCATGCCGTGGGGAAAAGTGGAGGTCTTCATTTGCTTTGGAACGACAAGATCGACGTCCGACTTCGTAGCTTCAGCAAAGGACATATCGATGTGGCGGATATCGATGATCAAGGGCTTATGTCGAGGTTCACGGGTTTCTACGGTGATCCGCATGTGACCGGTCATAATTCCTATGGGATCTTCTACGTCGGCTGCATAACGGAGATGACAGCCCGTGGCTGTGTGCTGGCGACTTCAACGAAGTCCTTTTCGACTACGAACACATAAGTCGGGCGAGGCGGCGATCGTCCGAGATGCGCCTTTTTGCGGAGACTCTCGATGCTTGTGGGTTGGCCGACTTAGGCTATCAAGGCGAATTGTGTACGTGGAATAACATGCAATGTGGGGCTAACAATGTTCAAAGTCGGCTAGACCGTGCCTGCGCAAATAGAGATTGGAAGCTTATGTTCCCGTTTAGTGTGGTGGAGGTTCTTGACTTTTGGGGCTGCGATCATCGGGTGCTACTTATCGACTCGGTAAGTAGACCCTCATCTATTATCGGCCCGGTTGGCTCGCGGAAACGTTGGGCCTTTGAACCGGGGTGGGTGTTGGATGAAGAGTGCGGATGGGTTGTCCGGGATATATGGTTGGCCAAAGAGGGGAGAGATGGCGGGGGAGATTGCACCTCGTCCCTAGCCGGGTGTAAGGAGGCTCTTAGGGGATGGGCTCGAAGGTCTTTTGGAAATCGGGAGCGACGTATTACGGACCTTAAGGCGAGCCTTGACCGGCTCAACAATGGGGTGTTCACACCGAATAACCGCCTCGAGGCCAAACGCGTCGGGACCGAATTTGAAAACCTCCTTTTAATTGAGGAACATTTTTGGAAGCAAAGGGCTCGCGCGGATTGGCTTAAGGGTGGGGATAAAAACTCGGCTTACTTCCACGCCCGTGCGGTTCGAAGGAAGGCCCACAACTCGATCCGAGGTATCCTTAAAGCGAACGGTGAGTGGGCCTCGGAGGAGCGGGAGGTCCGGGGAGTCTTTGAAGAGTACTTCTTGGATATCTTTGAATCTAATGGTGCTTCCGAAGAAGATTTCCGGACAATCACGGGTGAAGACATTCGGTCTCTAGCGCCGGATCAACGCTCCTTGACGGGGGAAGAGTTTGTAGAGGAGGATGTTGAGAAGGCCCTCTTCTCTATGGGTCCCCGCAAAGCACCGGGCCCCGATGGATTTCATGCGATCTTTTTCCAAAAGTATTGGCACATTGTGGGCCCGAAGGTGACGAAGGAGTGCTTGAAAGTCTTGAACGGGGATTCAAGTGCTAGTGGGTGGAATGCCACCAACATTGTCCTTATCCCCAAGATCAAAAATCCGAGGAATGTCAAAGATTTTCGGCCTATTAGCCTATGCAATGTCCTTCTCAAGATTGTCACGAAGGCGGTGGCAAATCGTATCAAAGGGGCCCTCTCTTCCGTCATTTCCGAATCCCAAAGTGCATTCGTCCCTGGTCGCCTCATCACGGACAACGCGGCGATCGCATTCGAACTTCTTCATTCTCTCAAGAAAAAGTCTAAAGGCAAAAAAGGGGCTTTGGCCCTAAAGCTAGATATGAGTAAAGCTTACGACCGAGTCGAGTGGGGCTTCGTTATTGCCATGTTGAGAAGAATGGGATTTGGGACGAGAATCTTAAAGGTGGTCGAAGATTGTATTTCGACCCCGGTGTTCTCCATTGTTATCAACGGTAGAGTTGGAAGTGAATTTCGACCGAAGCGGGGGCTCCGACAAGGATGTCCTCTCTCTCCGTACCTTTTCCTTGTGTGCGCGGAAGGTTTCTCCGCTCTTATCCGGAATCATGAACGGGTGGGCCTTCTTCGAGGATTTGCTTGCCGGCCCGCGGCTCCAGCGGTGTCTCACCTCCTCTTTGCGGACGATAGCATCATCTTTTGCGAAGCTAGCGATGAGTGTTGCCATGCGATCCGTTCCCTCCTCGAAGTTTATGAGAAGGGTTCGGGACAAGTGGTTAACATGGAGAAATCGATGATGTGTTGTTCCACGAACATCTCGGGGGTTTTGGCCGATCATTTTTCTAGCTTGCTCCACATCCCCTTGGTGAAGGAGTTAGAGTCTTATCTTGGACTCCCGGTCCACGTTGGAAGATACAAAGTAATGCTTTTTAGCAAAATTATCAACCGGGTCCATAAACATCTTCGAGATTGGAAAGCGAAGATATTCTCGGCGGGGGGACGTGAGGTCCTCGTGAAAGCGGTCATCCAAGCTATCCCGACCTACACGATGAGTCTTTTTAGATTCCCGTCATCCACCATCAATGAGCTTCATAGGATTATAGGCCGTTTTTGGTGGGGTGGTACGGAGGATAAGAGGAAAATACATTGGAAGCGGTGGGAGCTCATCGCTAAGCCGAAGACGGAAGGCGGGCTTGGGTTCAAGGATCTTGGTCTCTTTAATAGGGCGTTGCTGGGCCGTCTCACCTGGCGTATCCTTCAAAAGCCCGAGTGCTTGATGGCGCGCATCTTGAAAGCAAAATACTTCCCGCACTCCTCGGTGCTCGAAGTAAATAGTAAGCCCCACTTCTCCTTTCTTGGTAAAAGCCTCTGTTGGGGAAGAGACCTAGTTCGTAAAGGTTTAAGATGGCAAATCGGGAACGGCAACCTAAGGGCTTTTGCACAACCTTGGATTCCACGTCCGGGTGCCTTTATGGTAACGTCGGTTGAACCGGAGGATGGGTTTCCTTGGAGAGTGGCCGATCTTATTGAAGATGGGAGATGGAATGGCGACCTTATTTCTTCCATGATGTCACCTTACGATTCCGAGGCGATCTTGAAGATCTCGTTGGGTGACATTGACCACCTTGATAGGTGGGTGTGGCATTTCGATGAGGACGGCATCTACAATGTTAGGTCGGGCTACCGGTTAGCCCGGACGGAAGCAATTAAAAGCCCCTCGAGTTCGGAACCGGTGGAGCCTAAGTGGTGGAAGTCTCTTTGGGGGTTACAAATTCCCCCCAAAGTTAAACACTTCATGTGGAGGGCGTGGTTTGAATCACTCCCGACATATGGAGCGCTCCGCGGTCGAGGTATCGAGTGTTTACCTTTTTGTAGGTTCTGTGGGGCTTTACCGGAGGACGCTCTCCATGCGTTGTGGGGATGTGAGAGAGCCCGAGCGGTGTGGAATTCATCGGTGTTACATCGTTGGGTGGAGAAGACGGGGGCGATCCCATTTAAAGAGCTATGTTTTCGGGCAATGGATGGTCTATCCACGCCGAATCTTGAGCTTTTTTGCGGTCTTTTGTGGGCTACGTGGACCGACCGGAACAAGCGTCTCTTTGAGAACCTTAGCAAATCCCCGGAGGCATGGGTGGAGGAGGTCGCGAGTTGGCTTGAGAGTTACAAAAGTTGCAACCGACAAACGGAGGCAACCAAGCCGATGAGCCATGAGAGACCGGCTTCGTGGTCGGGGGCGTCGAATGGCGGGTTGAAGGTAAACGTTGATGTGGCGTAGGAAAAGTCGTCGGGACGCTTTGCGGTTGGGGCGGTCATTCGGAGCATTCACGGAGAGGTGGTTGGAGTGGCCGGCTCTTTGGTTGGTCTTGCGGATTCGGCTCTCATGGCCGAATGTCACGCCATTCTTTTTGGCCTTCGGTTTGCTCAAGAGAGGGGATGGAGCGTCGCGGAAGTGGAGACGGATTGCCTTAGAGCTTCCCAAATTCTCCAAAAGAAAATTTTTAGTTGTAAGCAAGGGCCGATCCTCTCGGGTATATGCCGGATTGCTAGCTCGGTCGGTTTGTTAGGGGGGGTTCGGTGGGCTCCTAGGTCTTGTAATGGGGTGGCGAATTGTATTGCCACATCCCGTCTATCCGGGTTAGTTCCCGATTTTTGGTCTCATGAGAGCCCTCAGTGGCTCTTGAATTGTATCCAAAGGGATGTTATCCCTCTTTGATTAATCTAAGTTCTTCCTTCCAAAAAAAACAAAGAAAATAATAAGAGAGAAGTGGGCTAAAGCTTCTTAAGGTTTGTCTCTTAACAAACCTCGGACGGATCTTCTGACAAGCATAGATGGTTGTTTTCAATCACAATAAAAGAAAGAGAAGAAAGGTCTTTCTCTTAATCTTTATTTTTCGCTCGTTCAAGTTACAAAGTTTTGTAGGTAAACTTATATATCTTTTATTCCCTTTCTATTTATTTTATGAACAATATGATCGGTATAGAGAATTAGGAGTTCTTTTATGAAGTATAATATGAGTATATATATATATACATATACATATTTTTTAGTATATATTGTAGAGCTACGATATTCATGTGTTAAGTTGAAAATAAAATAATAGCAAAGATGTGAATATGCTAGTGCAGGATATCCATTGGTAATTTATTACTTTGGTAATTTATTAGTGGAATTTGTTTAGTTGAATTCCAAAATAATATTTAGATTTTTAATACAATCTAAAAGCATTAGTTAGATAATTCTTGCCGAGTAGTGCTTGGAGTGTTAAAGTTCTTATTGGAGAATTATAGCAGGGGAATAGAAGTAATAAAATGCATGTTCATGGGAATGGTTAGGGTTATGATGTGATGATATTAATAGCTTTTGTGAGCAAACATGAATATGTGGCGATGCATATAGTGAACTAGTGATGCATATAGTGAACAGAATAGTGTTAGTTATCTATATATCTTTCATATGTAAATTAAAGAAATATCATGATCTATGAGATAAGAAGGACAAATTTCTCTTAGTTAGATTGGACGGTGTAGACTTTTATAAGTCCGAAACCTTATGTGTGAGTTTAATCATCAGGGTCACCTGGCATCGACTCGTGAACAGTAGTGTTCCGGAAGGAATAAGGTACGTGAAAGTACTCGCTACAACACAACAATAATAATATGGTTTGTGTGATTGTGGGTGGTGTGAAATATATGTTTGCATGACTTATGATGTTTAATGGCATTATTTAATGATACATTTCAGATATGCGATATGAGCATATCGAGAAAGTATCAATATACAGTATGAGTATATTGCGAAAGCATGAGCATTTAGTCATACATATAATCTATAGTGATATTAAATATATGTATGACATTTTTAGTAAATTGCGTCGTACCAACCATTGTATTGGGTCGCGTAGTCTTTGATTACAACGTGTATGAAGCCTCCGACTGTATCGAGTCGCGTAGTCTCCAATGATACGTCGTGAGATGTTTGCCGCGGGCTGACTTGGTTAGGGTCGCGCCCCCAGTCCCCCGTAGGTGTTGTTACGCGCTGGTACGACGCAGGGCCCAAGACTATGTTTATATATAAAAAGTTATAAAATGATATAGCATGGCATTGCATTATGTGAATTATGATGTGATTATTTCATAATTATTTTTGTGAGTAATAAAAAGCTTTTACGTACTGAGCCTTAGATCACTCGTATAGTTGTGTTGTAGAATCAGGAAAGAATCGATGAATTGCGGATGGAGCGGGATCAGCGTCGCGGCATATACGGGTGCATATGGTGGTAGAGTCGATCTTGTGGTTTTCAAAAATATTTGTCGTATTTGTTTTCAAAATAAGGAGCTCCGAAATCTTGTATTTTATTTTTCGTTTTAAAATTATAAGTCTAGTCCTGAGTACTTCGCATATAAACTGTACCGAACTTTTTTTATAAATTTTTAACATTTACTTTGTTAAAATATTTTTATAAACCGGGACTTAATCGAGTTTTATGGAAGAAGTAGCGGACCCGAGGAAGCGGGTCGTTACAGAGTGGTATCAGAGCGGTTCACCTATCGTCACCGTATATGCACGCCGAGCTGATTTCCTTTAATCCGCAAGTAAGTTATTCTTTTATTTAACTTATGAAGATGAATTTATGTGAACTATTTAGAGCGGACGCTTTAGCGGTCCCCTTTACATGAGGTATGAGTTAAGCTCTATGAATACTAAACTCTTATCGTAAATGCGAGCTGTGGAGGTCGAAATCACAAATGATAACTCGAAATTGGGTTATTAATGTGGTCTAATAGTATTAAAAATGGATATCATTTTACACTATTTGAGATCTTAGAGTGAATCTTAATTCTAAGATTTTCCAATCATGTTAAATATACTCTTTATAATTTAAGAGTTGATTATTGGTTATCATGACTACCACGTGATGGGTTATCATGATTATCTCCTAACGTAATTTTTTTTAAAGTTGCGCTAGAATGGTTAAATTCTGAGTGTATTTTAACCGAAATAATTTATGGAATCGATTTAAGGAATTAACCCTATATGATTCGGTCATCTCATTATTATGTTACACTTGGTTCAAAGGCTCGATTTCTTGAGATGATATTGTAGAGGGCGATTTTCACCGCCCTTTTCCAGTCACAAAAATAATCACAAATAACAAGTTAACAACAATGATCAGTGAATATCTTTGTTTTATTATATTTCCGATATGAGCTCGGTTTCCTTTCGTTGAATAGCTGGACAGTTGAAGGATCAAGAACAATGACTTTCTCTATTTCTTC
>CATOZS010000066.1:0-17981 GCA_954871525.1 Parietaria judaica
CACATTTACTTATTTTAATCCCTAAATAGCGAAGCACTATCTCGTACTTTCTATATCAAGCGGTTAACTGGTGAAAATCATCACCGAAAAGTGTTAAAAATTAGTTTTCTTACGAAAGCAAATACGATATGTTCTTGATTAAATTTGAGTTGCTAGACCATCATTAGGGTGGTATTACCAGTAATTGGGTTATTTTTGGCATCAAAAGTTTTTGAAGCTCTTTCAAAACCTAGTTTCAACAATTAATGCGTGGTAAAAAAAAAACTGAGTCTTTTTCCCATTTTACGCGAAAAAAACCCTAATTGAACTCTATTTTACACAAAACATGAACTTCAAAATCCTTCATAATGTGTAATTTTAACACATTTACTTATTTTAATCCCTAAATAGCGAAGCACTATCTCGTACTTTCTATATCAAGCGGTTAACTGGTGAAAATCATCACCGAAAAGTGTTAAAAATTAGTTTTCTTACGAAAGCAAATACGATATGTTCTTGATTAAATTTGAGTTGCTAGACCATTATTAAGGTGGTATTACTAGTAATTGGGTTATTTTTGGCATCAAAAGTTTTTGGAGCTCTTTCAAAACCTAGTTTCAACAATTAATGCGTGGTAAAAAAAAATACTGAGTCTTTTTTCCCATTTTACGCGAAAAAAACCCTAATTGAACTCTATTTTACACAAAACATGAACTTCAAAATGCTTCATAATGTGTAATTTTATCACATTTACTTATTTTAATCCCTAAATAGCGAAGCACTATCTCGTACTTTCTATATCAAGCGGTTAACTGGTGAAAATCATCAGCGAAAAGTGCTAAAAATTAGTTTTCTTACGAAAGCAAATACGATATGTTCTTGATTAAATTTGCGTTGCTAGACCATTATTAAGGTGGTATTACTAGTAATTGGGTTATTTTTGGCATCAAAAGTTTTTGGAGCTCTTTCAAAACCTAGTTTCAACAATTAATACGTGGTAAAAAAAAAACTTAGTCTTTTTCCCATTTTACGCGAAAAAAAACCCTAATTGAACTCTATTTTACACAAAACATGAACTTCAAAATGCTTCATAATGTGTAATTTTATCACATTTACTTATTTTAATCCCTAAATAGCGAAGCACTATCTCGTACTTTCTATATCAAGCGGTTAACTGGTGAAAATCATCACCGAAAAGTGCTAAAAATTGGTTTTCTTACGTAAGCAAATACGATATGTTCTTGATTAAATTTGAGTTGCTAGACCATTATTAGGGTGGTATTACTAGTAATTGGGTTATTTTTGGCATCAAAAGTTTTTGGAGCTCTTTCAAAACCAAGTTTCAACAATTAATGCTTGGTAAAAAAAAAAATGAGTCTTTTTCCCATTTTACGCGAAAAAACCCTAATTGAACTCTATTTTACACAAAACATGAACTTCAAAATGCTTCATAATGTGTAATTTTATCACATTTACTTATTTTAATCCCTAAATAGCGAAGCACTATCTCGTACTTTCTATATCAAGCGGTTAACTGGTGAAAATCATCACCGAAAAGTGCTAAAAATTGGTTTTCTTACGTAAGCAAATACGATATGTTCTTGATGAAATTTGAGTTGCTAGACCATTATTAGGGTGGTATTACTAGTAATTGGGTTATTTTTGGCATCAAAAGTTTTTGGATCTCTTTCAAAACCCAGTTTCAACAATTAATGCTTGGTAAAAAAAAAAACTGAGTCTTTTTCCCATTTTACGCGAAAAAAACCCTAATTGAACTCTATTTTACACAAAACATGAACTTCAAAATTCTTCATAATGTGTAATTTTATCACATTTACTTATTTTAATCCCTAAATAGCGAAGCACTATCTCGTACTTTCTATATCAAGCGGTTAACTGGTGAAAATCATCACCGAAAAGTGTTAAAAAATTAGTTTTCTTACGAAAGCAAATACGATATGTTCTTGATTAAATTTGAGTTGCTAGACCATCATTAGGGTGGTATTACCAGTAATTGGGTTATTTTTGGCATCAAAAGTTTTTGGAGCTCTTTCAAAACCTAGTTTCAACAATTAATGCGCGGTAAAAAAAAATACTGTGTCTTTTTCCCATTTTACGCGAAAAAACCCTAATTGAACTCTATTTTACACAAAACATGAACTTCAAAATGCTTCATAATGTGTAATTTTATCACATTTATTTATTTTAATCCCTAAATAGAGAAGCACTATCTCGTACTTTCTATATCAAGCGGTCAACTGGTGAAAATCATCAGCGAAAAGTGCTAAAAATTGGTTTTCTTACGAAAGCAAATACGATATGTTCTTGATTAAATTTGAGTTGCTAGACCATTATTAGGGTGGTATTACTAGTAATTAGGTTATTTTTGGCATCAAAAGTTTTTGGAGCTCTTTCAAAACACAGTTTCAACAATTAATGCGTGGTAAAAAAAAAAACTGAGTCTTTTTCCCATTTTACGCGAAAAAAACCCTAATTGAACTCTATTTTACACAAAACATGAACTTCAAAATGCTTCATAATGTGTAATTTTATCACATTTACTTATTTTAATCCCTAAATAGCGAAGCACTATCTCGTACTTTCTATATCAAACGGTTAACTGGTGAAAATCATCACCGAAAAGTGTTAAAAATTAGTTTTCTTACGAAAGCAAATACGATATGTTTTTGATTAAATTTGAGTTGCTAGACCATCATTAGGGTGGTATTACTAGTAATTGGGTTATTTTTGGCATCAAAAGTTTTTGGAGCTCTTTCAAAACCTACTTTCAACAATTAATGCGTGGTAAAAAAAAAAACTGAGTCTTTTTCCCATTTTACGCGAAAAAAACCCTAATTGAACTCTATTTTACACAAAAAATGAACTTCAAAATGCTTCATAATGTGTAATTTTATCACATTTACTTATTTTAATCCCTAAATAGCGAAGCACTATCTCGTACTTTCTATATCAAACGGTTAACTGGTGAAAATCATCACCGAAGAGTGTTAAAAATTAGTTTTCTTACGAAAGCAAATACGATATGTTCTTGATTAAATTTGAGTTGCTAGACCATCATTAGGGTGGTATTACCAGTAATTGGGTTATTTTTGGCATCAAAAGATTTTGGAGCTCTTTCAAAACCTAGTTTCAAGTTTCAACAATTAATGCGCGGTAAAAAAAAATACTGAGTCTTTTTCCCATTTTACGCGAAAAAACCCTAATTGAACTCTATTTTACACAAAACATGAACTTCAAAATGCTTCATAATGTGTAATTTTATCACATTTACTTATTTTAATCCCTAAATAGCGAAGCACTATCTCGTACTTTCTATATCAAACGGTTAACTGGTGAAAATCATCACCGAAAAGTGTTAAAAATTAGTTTTCTTACGAAAGCAAATACGATATGTTCTTGATTAAATTTGAGTTGCTAGACCATCATTAGGGTGGTATTACTAGTAATTGGGTTATTTTTGGTATCAAAAGTTTTTGGAGCTCTTTCAAAACCTAGTTTCAACAATTAATGCGTGGTAAAAAAAAAACTGAGTCTTTTTCCCATTTTACGCGAAAAAACCCTAATTGAACTCTATTTTACACAAAACATGAACTTCAAAATGCTTCATAATGTGTAATTTTATCACATTTACTTATTTTAATCCCTAAATAGCGAAGCACTATCTCGTACTTTCTATATCAAGCGGTTAACTGGTGAAAATCATCAACGAAAAGTGCTAAAAATTGGTTTTCTTACGTAAGCAAATACGATATGTTCTTGATTATATTTGAGTTGCTAGACCATTATTAGGGTGGTATTACTAGTAATTGGATTATTTTTGGCATCAAAAGTTTTTGGAGCTCTTTCAAAACCCAGTTTCAACAATTAATGCGTGGTAAAAAAAAAACTGAGTCTTTTTCCAATTTTACGCGAAAAAACCCTAATTGAACTCTATTTTACACAAAACATGAACTTCAAAATGCTTCATAATGTGTAATTTTATCACATTTACTTATTTTAATCCCTAAATAGCGAAGCACTATCTCGTACTTTCTATATCAAGCGGTTAACTGGTGAAAATCATCACCGAAAAGTGTTAAAAATTAGTTTTCTTACGAAAGCAAATACGATATGTTCTTGATTAAATTTGAGTTTCTAGACCATCATTAGGGTGGTATTACCAGTAATTGGGTTATTTTTGGCATCAAAAGATTTTGGAGCTCTTTCAAAACCTAGTTTCAAGTTTCAACAATTAATGCGCGGTAAAAAAAAATACTGAGTATTTTTCCCATTTTACGCGAAAAAACCCTAATTGAACTCTATTTTACACAAAACATGAACTTCAAAATGCTTCATAATGTGTAATTTTATCACATTTACTTATTTTAATCCCTAAATAGCGAAGCACTATCTCGTACTTTCTATATAAGGCGGTTAACTGGTGAAAATCATCAGCGAAAAGTGCTAAAAATTGGTTTTCTTACGAAAGCAAATACGATATGTTCTTGATTAAATTTGAGTTGCTAGACCATCATTAGGGTGGTATTACCAGTAATTGGGTTATTTTTGGCATCAAAAGATTTTGGAGCTCTTTCAAAACCTAGTTTCAAGTTTCAAAAATTAATGCGCGGTAAAAAAAAATACTGAGTCTTTTTCCCATTTTACGCGAAAAAACCCTAATTGAACTCTATTTTACACAAAACATGAACTTCAAAATGCTTCATAATGTGTAATTTTATCACATTTACTTATTTTAATCCCTAAATAGCGAAGCACTATCTCGTACTTTCTATATCAAACGGTTAACTGGTGAAAATCATCACCGAAAAGTGTTAAAAATTAGTTTTCTTACGAAAGCAAATACGATATGTTCTTGATTAAATTTGAGTTGCTAGACCATCATTAGGGTGGTATTACTAGTAATTGGGTTATTTTTGGCATCAAAAGTTTTTGTAGCTCTTTCAAAACCTAGTTTCAACAATTAATGCGTGGTAAAAAAAAAACTGAGTCTTTTTCCCATTTTACGCGAAAAAACCCTAATTGAACTCTATTTTACACAAAACATGAACTTCAAAATGCTTCATAATGTGTAATTTTATCACATTTACTTATTTTAATCCCTAAATAGCGAAGCACTATCTCGTACTTTCTATATCAAGCGGTTAACTGGTGAAAATCATCAGCGAAAAGTGCTAAAAATTGGTTTTCTTACGAAAGCAAATACGATATGTTCTTGATTAAATTTGAGTTGCTAGACCATTATTAGGGTGGTATTACTAGTAATTGGGTTATTTTTGGCATCAAAAGTTTTTGGAGCTCTTTCAAAACCCAGTTTCAACAATTAATGCGTGGTAAAAAAAAAAACTGAGTCTTTTTCCCATTTTACGCGAAAAAACCCTAATTGAACTCTATTTTACACAAAACATGAACTTCAAAATGCTTCATAATGTGTAATTTTATCACATTTACTTATTTTAATCCCTAAATAGCGAAGCACTATCTCGTACTTTCTATATCAAGCGGTTAACTGGTGAAAATCATCACCGAAAAGTGTTAAAAATTAGTTTTCTTACGAAAGCAAATACGATATGTTCTTGATTAAATTTGAGTTGCTAGAATATCATTAGGGTGGTATTACCAGTAATTGGGTTATTTTTGGCATCAAAAGATTTTGGAGCTCTTTCAAAACGTAGTTTCAACAATTAATGCGCGGTAAAAAAAAATACTGAGTCTTTTTCCCATTTTACGCGAAAAAACCCTAATTGAACTCTATTTTACACAAAACATGAACTTCAAAATGCTTCATAATGTGTAATTTTATCACATTTACTTATTTTAATCCCTAAATAGCGAAGCACTATCTCGTACTTTTTATATCAAGCGGTTAACTTGTGAAAATCATCAGCGAAAAGTGCTAAAAATTAGTTTTCTTACGAAAGCAAATACGATATGTTCTTGATTAAATTTGAGTTGCTAGACCATTATTAGGGTGGTATTACTAGTAATTGGGTTATTTTTGGCATCAAAAGTTTTTGGAGCTCTTTCAAAACCTAGTTTCAACAATTAATGCGTGGTAAAAAAAAAACTGAGTCTTTTTCCCATTTTACGCGGAAAAACCCTAATTGAACTCTATTTTACACAAAACATGAACTTCAAAATGCTTCATAATGTGTAATTTTATCAAATTTACTTATTTTAATCCCTAAATAGCGAAGCACTATCTCGTACTTTCTATATCAAGCGGTTAACTGGTGAAAATCATCAGCGAAAAGTGCTAAAAATTGGTTTTCTTACGAAAGCAAATACGATATGTTCTTGATTAAATTTGAGTTGCTAGACCATTATTAGGGTGGTATTACTAGTAATTGGGTTATTTTTGGCATCAAAAGTTTTTGGAGCTCTTTCAAAACCCAGTTTCAACAATTAATGCGTGGTAAAAAAAAAAACTGAGTCTTTTTCCCATTTTACGCGAAAAAACCCTAATTGAACTCTATTTTACACAAAACATGAACTTCAAAATGCTTCATAATGTGTAATTTTATCACATTTACTTATTTTAATCCCTAAATAGCGAAGCACTATCTCGTACTTTCTATATCAAGCGGTTAACTGGTGAAAATCATCACCGAAAAGTGTTAAAAATTAGTTTTCTTACGAAAGCAAATACGATATGTTCTTGATTAAATTTGAGTTGCTAGAATATCATTAGGGTGGTATTACCAGTAATTGGGTTATTTTTGGCATCAAAAGATTTTGGAGCTCTTTCAAAACGTAGTTTCAACAATTAATGCGCGGTAAAAAAAAATACTGAGTCTTTTTCCCATTTTACCGCGAAAAAACCCTAATTGAACTCTATTTTACACAAAACATGAACTTCAAAATGCTTCATAATGTGTAATTTTATCACATTTACTTATTTTAATCCCTAAATAGCGAAGCACTATCTCGAACTTTCTATATCAAGCGGTTAACTGGTGAAAATCATCAGCGAAAAGTGCTAAAAATTAGTTTTCTTACGAAAGCAAATACGATATGTTCTTGATTAAATTTGAGTTGCTAGACCATTATTAGGGTGTTATTACTAGTAATTGGGTTATTTTTGGCATCAAAAGTTTTTGGAGCTCTTTCAAAACCTAGTTTCAACAATTAATGCGTGGTAAAAAAAAAACTGAGTCTTTTTCCCATTTTACGCGGAAAAACCCTAATTGAACTCTATTTTACACAAAACATGAACTTCAAAATGCTTCATAATGTGTAATTTTATCACATTTACTTATTTTAATCCCTAAATAGCGAAGCACTATCTCGTACTTTCTATATCAAGCGGTTAACTGGTGAAAATCATCACCGAAAAAGGCTAAAAATTGGTTTTCTTACGTAAGCAAATACGATATGTTCTTGATTGAATTTGAGTTGCTAGACCATTATTAGGGTGGTATTACTAGTAATTGGGCTATTTTTGGCATCAAAAGTTTTTGGAGCTCTTTCAAAACCTAGTTTCAACAATTAATGCGTGGTAAAAAAAAAAACTGAGTCTTTTTCCCATTTTACGCGAAAAAACCCTAATTGAACTCTATTTTACAGAAAACATGAACTTCAAAATGCTTCATAATGTGTAATTTTATCACATTTACATATTTTAATCCCTAAATAGCGAAGCACTATCTAGTAGTTTCTATATAAAGCGGTTAACTGGTGAAACTCATCACCGAAAATTGTTAAAAATTAGTTTTCTTACGAAAGCAAAAACGATATGTTCTTGTTTAAATTTGAGTTGCTAGACCGTCATTAGGGTGGTATTACAAGTAATTAGGTTAGTTTTGGCATCAAAATTTTTTGGGGCTCTTTCAAAACCCAGTTTCAACAATTAATGCGTGGTAAAAAAAAAAACTGAGTATTTTTCCCATTTTACACGAAAAAACCCTAATTGAACTCTATTTTACACAAAACATGAACTTCAAAATGCTTCATAATGTGTAATTTTATCACATTTCCTTATTTTAATCCCTAAATAGCGAAGCACTATCTCGTACTTTCTATATCAAGCGGTTAACTGGTGAAAATCATCACCGAAAAGTGTTAAAAATTAGTTTTCTTACGAAAGCAAATACGATATGTTCTTGATTAAATTTGAGTTGCTAGACCATTATTAGGGTGGTATAACTAGTAATTGGGTTATTTTTGGCATCAAAAGTTTTTGGAGCTCTTTCAAAACCTAGTTTCAACAATTAATGCGTGGTAAAAAAAAAATCTGAGTCTTTTTCCCATTTTACGCGAAAAAACCCTAATTGAACTCTATTTTACACAAAACATGAACTTCAAAATGCTTCATAATGTGTAATTTTATCACATTTACTTATTTTAATCCCTAAATAGCGAAGCAATATCTCATACTTTCTATATCAAGCGGTTAACTGGTGAAAATCATCACCGAAAAGTGCTAAAAATTGGTTTTCTTACGTAAGCAAATACGATATGTTCTTGATTGAATTTGAGTTGCTAGACCATTATTAGGGTGGTATTACTAGTAATTGGGTTATTTTTGGCATCAAAAGTTTTTGGAGCTCTTTCAAAACCTAGTTTCAACAATTAATGCGTGGTAAAAAAAAAAACTTAGTCTTTTTCCCATTTTACGCGAAAAAACCCTAATTGAACTCTATTTTACACAAAACATGAACTTCAAAATGCTTCATAATGTGTAATTTTATCACATTTACTTATTTTAATCCCTAAATAGCGAAGCACTATCTCGTACTTTCTATATCAAGCGGTTAACTGGTGAAAATCATCACCGAAAAGTGCTAAAAATTGGTTTTCTTACGTAAGCAAATACGATATGTTCTTGATTGAATTTGAGTTGCTAGACCATTATTAGGGTGGTATTACTAGTAATTGGGCTATTTTTGGCATCAAAAGTTTTTGGAGCTCTTTCAAAACCTAGTTTCAACAATTAATGCGTGGTAAAAAAAAAAACTGAGTCTTTTTCCCATTTTACGCGAAAAAACCCTAATTGAACTCTATTTTACAGAAAACATGAACTTCAAAATGCTTCATAATGTGTAATTTTATCACATTTACTTATTTTAATCCCTAAATAGCGAAGCACTATCTAGTAGTTTCTATATAAAGCGGTTAACTGGTGAAAATCATCACCGAAAAGTGTTAAAAATTAGTTTTCTTACGAAAGCAAATACGATATGTTCTTGTTTAAATTTGAGTTGCTAGACCATCATTAGGGTGGTATTACAAGTAATTAGGTTAGTTTTGGCATCAAAATTTTTTGGAGCTCTTTCAAAACCCAGTTTCAACAATTAATGCGTGGTAAAAAAAACAAAACTGAGTCTTTTTCCCATTTTACACGAAAAAACCCTAATTGAACTCTATTTTACACAAAACATGAACTTCAAAATGCTTCATAATGTGTAATTTTATCACATTTACTTATTTTAATCCCTAAATAGCGAAGCACTATCTCGTACTTTCTATATCAAGCGGTTAACTGGTGAAAATCATCACCGAAAAGTGCTAAAAATTGGTTTTCTTACGTAAGCAAATACGATATGTTCTTGATTAAATTTGAGTTGCTAGACTTTTATAAGGGTGGTATTACTAGTAATTGGGTTATTTTTGGCATCAAAAGTTTTTGGAGCTCTTTCAAAACCTAGTTTCAACAATTAATGCGTGGTAAAAAAAAAAACTGAGTCTTTTTCCCATTTTACGCGAAAAAACCCTAATTGAACTCTATTTTACACAAAACATGAACTTCAAAATGCTTCATAATGTGTAATTTTATCACATTTACTTATTTTAATCCCTAAATAGCGAAGCACTATCTCGTACTTTCTATATCAAGCGGTTAACTGGTGAAAATCATCACCGAAAATTGCTAAAAATTGGTTTTCTTACGAAAGCAAATACGATATGTTCTTGATTGAATTTGAGTTGCTAGACCATTATTAGGGTGGTATTACTAGTAATTGGGCTATTTTTGGCATCAAAAGTTTTTGGAGCTCTTTCAAAACCTAGTTTCAACAATTAATGCGTGGTAAAAAAAAAAACTGAGTCTTTTTCCCATTTTACGGGAAAAAACCCTAATTGAACTCTATTTTACACAAAACATGAACTTCAAAATGCTTCATAATGTGTAATTTTATCACATTTACTTATTTTAATCCCTAAATAGCGAAGCACTATCTAGTAGTTTCTATATAAAGCGGTTAACTGGTGAAAATCATCACCGAAAAGTGTTAAAAATTAGTTTTCTTACGAAAGCAAATACGATATGTTCTTGTTTAAATTTGAGTTGCTAGACCATCATTAGGGTGGTATTACAAGTAATTAGGTTAGTTTTGGCATCAAAATTTTTTGGAGCTCTTTCAAAACCCAGTTTCAACAATTAATGCGTGGTAAAAAAAACAAAACTGAGTCTTTTTCCCATTTTACACGAAAAAACCCTAATTGAACTCTATTTTACACAAAACATGAACTTCAAAATTCTTCATAATGTGTAATTTTATCACATTTACTTATTTTAATCCCTAAATAGCGAAGCACTATCTCGTACTTTCTATATCAAGCGGTTAACTGGTGAAAATCATCACCGAAAAGTGCTAAAAATTGGTTTTCTTACGTAAGCAAATACGATATGTTCTTGATTGAATTTGAGTTGCTAGACCATTATTAGGGTGGTATTACTAGTAATTGGGTTATTTTTGGCATCAAAAGTTTTTGGAGCTCTTTCAAAACCTAGTTTCAACAATTAATGCGTGGTAAAAAAAAATACTGAGTCTTTTTCCCATTTTACGCGAAAAAACCCTAATTGAACTCTATTTTACACAAAACATGAACTTCAAAATGCTTCATAATGTGTAATTTTATCACATTTACTTATTTTAATCCCTAAATAGCGAAGCACTATCTCGTACTTTTTATATCAAGCGGTTAACTGGTGAAAATCATCACCGAAAAGTGCTAAAAATTGGTTTTCTTACGTAAGCAAATACGATATGTTCTTGATTGAATTTGAGTTGCTAGACCATTATTAGGGTGGTATTACTAGTAATTGGGCTATTTTTGGCATCAAAAGTTTTTGGAGCTCTTTCAAAACCTAGTTTCAACAATTAATGCGTGGTAAAAAAAAAAACTGAGTCTTTTTCCCATTTTACGCGAAAAAACCCTAATTGAACTCTATTTTACAGAAAACATGAACTTCAAAATGCTTCATAATGTGTAATTTTATCACATTTACTTATTTTAATCCCTAAATAGCGAAGCACTATCTAGTAGTTTCTATATAAAGCGGTTAACTGGTGAAAATCATCACCGAAAAGTGTTAAAAATTAGTTTTCTTACGAAAGCAAAAACGATATGTTCTTGTTTAAATTTGAGTTGCTAGACCATCATTAGGGTGGTATTACAAGTAATTAGGTTAGTTTTGGCATCAAAATTTTTTGGAGCTCTTTCAAAACCCAGTTTCAACAATTAATGCGTGGTAAAAAAAACAAAACTGAGTATTTTTCCCATTTTACACGAAAAAACCCTAATTGAACTCTATTTTACACAAAACATGAACTTCAAAATGCTTCATAATGTGTAATTTTATCACATTTACTTATTTTAATCCCTAAATAGCGAAGCACTATCTCGTACTTTCTATATCAAGCGGTTAACTGGTGAAAATCATCACCGAAAAGTGCTAAAAATTGGTTTTCTTACGTAAGCAAATACGATATGTTCTTGATTGAATTTGAGTTGCTAGACCATTATTAGGGTGGTATTACTAGTAATTGGGTTATTTTTGGCATCAAAAGTTTTTGGAGCTCTTTCAAAACCTAGTTTCAACAATTAATGCGTGGTAAAAAAAAAAACTGAGTCTTTTTCCCATTTTACGCGAAAAAACCCTAATTGAACTCTATTTTACACAAAACATGAACTTCAAAATGCTTCATAATGTGTAATTTTATCACATTTACTTATTTTAATCCCTAAATAGCGAAGCACTATCTCGTACTTTCTATATCAAGCGGTTAACTGGTGAAAATCATCACCGAAAAGTGCTAAAAATTGGTTTTCTTACGTAAGCAAATACGATATGTTCTTGATTGAATTTGAGTTGCTTGACCATTATTAGGGTGGTATTACTAGTAATTGGGCTATTTTTGGCATCAAAAGTTTTTGGAGCTCTTTCAAAACCTAGTTTCAACAATTAATGCGTGGTAAAAAAAAAACTGAGTCTTTTTCCCATTTTACGCGAAAAAACCCTAATTGAACTCTATTTTACAGAAAACATGAACTTCAAAATGCTTCATAATGTGTAATTTTATCACATTTACTTATTTTAATCCCTAAATAGCGAAGCACTATCTAGTAGTTTCTATATAAAGCGGTTAACTGGTGAAACTCATCACCGAAAATTGTTAAAAATTAGTTTTCTTACGAAAGCAAATACGATATGTTCTTGTTTAAATTTGAGTTGCTAGACCATCATTAGGGTGGTATTACAAGTAATTAGGTTAGTTTTGGCATCAAAATTTTTTGGAGCTCTTTCAAAACCCAGTTTCAACAATTAATGCGTGGTAAAAAAACAAAACTGAGTATTTTTCCCATTTTACACGAAAAAACCCTAATTGAACTCTATTTTACACAAAACATGAACTTCAAAATGCTTCATAATGTGTAATTTTATCACATTTACTTATTTTAATCCCTAAATAGCGAAGCACTATCTCGTACTTTCTATATCAAGCGGTTAACTGGTGAAAATCATCACCGAAAAGTGTTAAAAATTAGTTTTCTTACGAAAGCAAATACGATATGTTCTTGATTAAATTTGAGTTGCTAGACCATTATTAGGGTGGTATAACTAGTAATTGGGTTATTTTTGGCATCAAAAGTTTTTGGAGCTCTTTCAAAACCTAGTTTCAACAATTAATGCGTGGTAAAAAAAAAATCTGAGTCTTTTTCCCATTTTACGCGAAAAAACCCTAATTGAACTCTATTTTACACAAAACATGAACTTCAAAATGCTTCATAATGTGTAATTTTATCACATTTACTTATTTTAATCCCTAAATAGCGAAGCACTATCTCGTACTTTCTATATCAAGCGGTTAACTGGTGAAAATCATCACCGAAAAGTGCTAAAAATTGGTTTTCTTACGTAAGCAAATACGATATGTTCTTGATTAAATTTGAGTTGCTAGACCATTATTAGGGTGGTATTACTAGTAATTGGGTTATTTTTGGCATCAAAAGTTTTTGGAGCTCTTTCAAAACCTAGTTTCAACAATTAATGCGTGGTAAAAAAAAAACTTAGTCTTTTTCCCATTTTACGCGAAAAAACCCTAATTGAACTCTATTTTACACAAAACATGAACTTCAAAATGCTTCATAATGTGTAATTTTATCACATTTACTTATTTTAATCCCTAAATAGCGAAGCACTATCTCGTACTTTCTATATCAAGCGGTTAACTGGTGAAAATCATCACCGAAAAGTGCTAAAAATTGGTTTTCTTACGTAAGCAAATACGATATGTTCTTGATTGAATTTGAGTTGCTAGACCATTATTAGGGTGGTATTACTAGTAATTGGGCTATTTTTGGCATCAAAAGTTTTTGGAGCTCTTTCAAAACCTAGTTTCAACAATTAATGCGTGGTAAAAAAAAAACTGAGTCTTTTTCCCATTTTACGCGAAAAAACCCTAATTGAACTCTATTTTACAGAAAACATGAACTTCAAAATGCTTCATAATGTGTAATTTTATCACATTTACTTATTTTAATCCCTAAATAGCGAAGCACTATCTAGTAGTTTCTATATAAAGCGGTTAACTGGTGAAAATCATCACCGAAAATTGTTAAAAATTAGTTTTCTTACGAAAGCAAAAACGATATGTTCTTGTTTAAATTTGAGTTGCTAGACCGTCATTAGGGTGGTATTACAAGTAATTAGGTTTGTTTTGGCATCAAAATTTTTTGGAGCTCTTTCAAAACCCAGTTTCAACAATTAATGCGTGGTAAAAAAAACAAAACTGAGTATTTTTCCCATTTTACACGAAAAAACCCTAATTGAACTCTATTTTACACAAAACATGAACTTCAAAATGCTTCATAATGTGTAATTTTATCACATTTACTTATTTTAATCCCTAAATAGCGAAGCACTATCTCGTACTTTCTATATCAAGCGGTTAACTGGTGAAAATCATCACCGAAAAGTGCTAAAAATTGGTTTTCTTACGTAAGCAAATACGATATGTTCTTGATTAAATTTGAGTTGCTAGACCATTATTAGGGTGGTATTACTAGTAATTGGGTTATTTTTGGCATCAAAAGTTTTTGGAGCTCTTTCAAAACCTAGTTTCAACAATTAATGCGTGGTAAAAAAAAAAACTGAGTCTTTTTCCCATTTTACGCGAAAAAACCCTAATTGAACTCTATTTTACACAAAACATGAACTTCAAAATGCTTCATAATGTGTAATTTTATCACATTTACTTATTTTAATCCCTAAATAGCGAAGCACTATCTCGTACTTTCTATATCAAGCGGTTAACTGGTGAAAATCATCACCGAAAAGTGCTAAAAATTGGTTTTCTTACGTAAGCAAATACGATATGTTCTTGATTAAATTTGAGTTGCTAGACCATTATTAGGGTGGTATTACTAGTAATTGGGTTATTTTTGGCATCAAAAGTTTTTGGAGCTCTTTCAAAACCTAGTTTCAACAATTAATGCGTGGTAAAAAAAAAAACTGAGTCTTTTTCCCATTTTACGCGAAAAAACCCTAATTGAACTCTATTTTACACAAAACATGAACTTCAAAATGCTTCATAATGTGTAATTTTATCACATTTACTTATTTTAATCCCTAAATAGCGAAGCACTATCTCGTACTTTCTATATCAAGCGGTTAACTGGTGAAAATCATCACCGAAAAGTGCTAAAAATTGGTTTTCTTACGTAAGCAAATACGATATGTTCTTGATTAAATTTGAGTTGCTAGACCATTATTAGGGTGGTATTACTAGTAATTGGGTTATTTTTGGCATCAAAAGTTTTTGGAGCTCTTTCAAAACCTAGTTTCAACAATTAATGCGTGGTAAAAAAAAAACTGAGTCTTTTTCCCATTTTACGCGAAAAAACCCTAATTGAACTCTATTTTACACAAAACATGAACTTCAAAATGCTTCATAATGTGTAATTTTATCACATTTACTTATTTTAATCCCTAAATAGCGAAGCACTATCTAGTAGTTTCTATATAAAGCGGTTAACTGGTGAAAATCATCACCGAAAAGTGTTAAAAATTAGTTTTCTTACGAAAGCAAAAACGATATGTTCTTGTTTAAATTTGAGTTGCTAGACCATCATTAGGGTGGTATTACAAGTAATTAGGTTAGTTTTGGCATCAAAATTTTTTGGAGCTCTTTCAAAACCCAGTTTCAACAATTAATGCGTGGTAAAAAAAACAAAACTGAGTATTTTTCCCATTTTACACGAAAAAACCCTAATTGAACTCTATTTTACACAAAACATGAACTTAAAAATGCTTCATAATGTGTAATTTTATCACATTTACTTATTTTAATCCCTAAATAGCGAAGCACTATCTCGTACTTTCTATATCAAGCGGTTAACTGGTGAAAATCATCATCGAAAAGTGTTAAAAATTAGTTTTCTTACGAAAGAAAATACGATATGTTCTTGATTAAATTTGAGTTGCTAGACCATCATTAGGGTGGTATTACTAGTAATTGGGTTAATTTTGGCATCAAAAGTTTTTGGAGCTCTTTCAAAACCCAGTTTCAACAATTAATGCGTGGTAAAAAAAAATACTGAGTCTTTTTCCCATTTTACGCGAAAATACCCTAATTGAACTCTATTTTATACACAACATGAACTTGAAAATGCTTCATAATGTGTAATTTTATCACATTTACTTATTTTAATCCCTAAATAGCGAAGCACTATCTCGTACTTTCTATATCAAGCGGTTAACTGGTGAAAATTATCACCGAAAAGTGCTAAAAATTGGTTTTCTTACGAAAGCAAATACGATATGTTCTTGTTTAAATTTGCGTTGCTGGACCATCATTAGGGTGGTATTACTAGTAATTGGGTTATTTTTGGCATCAAAAATTTTTGGAGCTCTTTCAAAACCCAGTTTCAACAATTAATGCGTGGTAAAAAAAAACTGAGTTTTTTCCCATTTTACACGAAAAAACCCTAATTGAACTCTATTTTACACAAAACATGAACTTCAAAATGCTTCATAATGTGTAATTTTATCACATTTACTTATTTTAATCCCTAAATAGCGAAGCACTATCTCGTACTTTCTATATCAAGCGGGTAACTGGTGAAAATCATCACCGAAAAGTGTTAAAAATTAGTTTTCTTACGAAAGAAAATACGATATGTTCTTGATTAAATTTGAGTTGCTAGAATATCATTAGGGTGGTATTACCAGTAATTGGGTTATTTTTGGCATCAAAAGATTTTGGAGCTCTTTCAAAACGTAGTTTCAACAATTAATGCGCGGTAAAAAAAAATACTGAGTCTTTTTCCCATTTTACGCGAAAAAAACCCTAATTGAACTCTATTTTACACAAAACATGAACTTCAAAATGCTTCATAATGTGTAATTTTATCACATTTACTTATTTTAATCCCTAAATAGCGAAGCACTATCTCGAACTTTCTATATCAAGCGGTTAACTGGTGAAAATCATCAGCGAAAAGTGCTAAAAATTAGTTTTCTTACGAAAGCAAATACGATATGTTCTTGATTAAATTTGAGTTGCTAGACCATTATTAGGGTGTTATTACTAGTAATTGGGTTATTTTTGGCATCAAAAGTTTTTGGAGCTCTTTCAAAACCTAGTTTCAACAATTAATGCGTGGTAAAAAAAAAACTGAGTCTTTTTCCCATTTTACGCGAAAAAACCCTAATTGAACTCTATTTTACACAAAACATGAACTTCAAAATGCTTCATAATGTGTAATTTTATCACATTTACTTATTTTAATCCCTAAATAGCGAAGCACTATCTCGTACTTTCTATATCAAGCGGTTAACTGGTGAAAATCATCACCGAAAAGTGCTAAAAATTGGTTTTCTTACGTAAGCAAATACGATATGTTCTTGATTGAATTTGAGTTGCTAGACCATTATTAGGGTGGTATTACTAGTAATTGGGCTATTTTTGGCATCAAAAGTTTTTGGAGCTCTTTCAAAACCTAGTTTCAACAATTAATGCGTGGTAAAAAAAAAAACTGAGTCTTTTTCCCATTTTACGCGAAAAAACCCTAATTGAACTCTATTTTACAGAAAACATGAACTTCAAAATGCTTCATAATGTGTAATTTTATCACATTTACATATTTTAATCCCTAAATAGCGAAGCACTATCTAGTAGTTTCTATATAAAGCGGTTAACTGGTGAAACTCATCACCGAAAATTGTTAAAAATTAGTTTTCTTACGAAAGCAAAAACGATATGTTCTTGTTTAAATTTGAGTTGCTAGACCGTCATTAGGGTGGTATTACAAGTAATTAGGTTAGTTTTGGCATCAAAATTTTTTGGAGCTCTTTCAAAACCCAGTTTCAACAATTAATGCGTGGTAAAAAAACAAAACTGAGTATTTTTCCCATTTTACACGAAAAAACCCTAATTGAACTCTATTTTACACAAAACATGAACTTCAAAATGCTTCATAATGTGTAATTTTATCACATTTACTTATTTTTATCCCTAAATAGCGAAGCACTATCTCGTACTTTCTATATCAAGCGGTTAACTGGTGAAAATCATCACCGAAAAGTGTTAAAAATTAGTTTTCTTACGAAAGCAAATACGATATGTTCTTGATTAAATTTGAGTTGCTAGACCATTATTAGGGTGGTATAACTAGTAATTGGGTTATTTTTGGCATCAAAAGTTTTTGGAGCTCTTTCAAAACCTAGTTTCAACAATTAATGCGTGGTAAAAAAAAAA
>CATOZS010000068.1:0-29210 GCA_954871525.1 Parietaria judaica
CTCCTCGTCGATTTTCCCCTGTTCACGTTGCCGAAATCAAGCAAATAGTTAGGTTTTATTTATTTATTTGGGCGAACAATAACTCTCTAGAACAGTTTCTTACGGACTCAATTGAAAACCCGTTACCGGTTTCACCCTTATTTATAATATTAATAAAATACTTGACTTGCAGATTCTTGTGGCCACGCCCGGAAGGCTGAAAGATCACGTGGAGAATACCGAAGGTATTGCCACACGGCTGATGGGTGTGAAAGTGCTCATCCTTGATGAAGCCGATCGTTTGCTCGATATGGGATTCCGCAGAGACATTGAGTGGATCGTCAACGCAGTTCGAAAGCAACGTCAGACCCATCTGTTTTCTGCCACAGTTCCCAATCAGGTTTCCGAGACAGTGAATATATATATTTGTATATATTATGTTTTATGTTTGTATTGTGATCTGTCTTGGATTAATTCTGATCATTTCGAGTTTTGTGGGTGACCGTCTCCTCGTCGATTTCCCCTGTTCACGTTGCCGAAATCAAGCAAATCCTCCCCATTGTACACCGCTGCCACGCCTTGCCGTTGGGGCTCTGGCATCGGTGGTGGATTCCGAGGGACCTCCCTCACCTCTGGCTGGTGAACTCGCTGCCTCGACGCGAGCCACACGCTCCGTAGCCTCCTCAAGGGCCGCTTGTGCAAGCCGAACCGCAAGGTACGGATCGTCATTGCCGTTCTCCGGAAAGTGGGGTTGTTTGGCTATTATTTCTTGCAGATCTGGGCTGTTTGGGGATTTTCCGGCGAATCCGCCGCCACCACTGGCGCTCCGACCACCACTGTCACCGTCGAGTGTTCCGGCGCTGTCGATATGGCCGTTGCCGCCGTCGTTCCACTGTTGGGCAGGGATTTTGCGCGATCTAGGGTTTTTCAGCCCGGTTTGGTCGTGCGATTTAGGGTTTAGGTCTGCGCGTGGAGGCTTGCTTGTGGAGCCGCCCTCGCCCGTCGCCGGACTTTGACCGACCGCGCCATTCGCCGCCGCCGTCGACTCTGCCGCCGTCATGCGCTCCAGCATCGCACAGAGGAGCGATGTTATCTCCTCCCTTCGTGCTTCTACCTTCTCTTGTTTGGCTTCCATCTTCTCTATCCACTCACGGTTCTGATCTGCCTCCAGCCGCGCCGCCGCCAGATCCGCCGTAGGCTCGCCGGAGATAACCTTCTTCTTGTCCTTTGACGCTCCCATTCTTGAATCGAAACCGCTCTGATACCAATTTATGTATCTCGATACGATAAACGAAACTAAAACCGAACATAATAATTTCTACCGACGGGAATCCACGTAAATGCGAATCCCTGTTAATTTTATTGAATGTAACCCAACGAAAACCGGTCCGATCCTTCGAGAGCACGGACTTCGCTCTCCCAATGAGTCTTGACGGCAAAACCGAAGCCCAAGCCCGCATAATGTTCACGATTAGTTTTATTTGCTTACAAGGGCTTTCAAAGTTTAAATTTTACAAAAACGGCTTTTTAGGTTAAATCTTAGGACTCATTAATTGGCCAAAACACCTAATTTTTATTTATATTAATCAAACATTAATGCAAATTTTTGAACTTCTAAACTTTTTTAATAAAAATAATTAAAAAATATTATAATATTAATTTTATTTTATCTATATATGATAAATATATGTAGTTAATATTCTAAAATATATATTTTTACGAAAACCCCATCGGTATACCCATCGGTTTCTCGCTATACCTAAAAAATGGCATCGGACAATCGGTAACAGTTTTTCATTTTTTACGAAAATCCCGTAGGTATGCCTATACGCCCTTCGGTATACCCGAAAATTTAGACTTCGCGCGGTTTTCGGTAATCGGGCTTTTCAACACTGCCTAATACTATAAAATTTGGTGGTTGCAATTGTTTAGTCTTAAAAAAGTTTATGGGTATTTATAAACACATTGATTATAAAATTTGGTTTTGAAAAATGGGTATTACAATTGTTTCATTTTGATTTAAAAAAAAATTATGAGTATTGGAAACTCGTTAATTGAAAAATCTAAGTATTAAAATATTTTAGGTATTGCAATATTTATATAAAAAATAGGCGTCGTAGACCCATTAATTGAAAACTTTGAGTTTTAAACAATTTTGGACACGTAATACTAAAAAACTTTGAAATATCTTCTATTTTAATTAAAACGAAAACGATAGACATAGATAGAATTTTTAGTTAGTAAAATAAGTATTTAATTAAATAAAATAATTAAAATGGACGGATGGAGACGGGAAACACAAGTCATATACTTTTACATGTTTTTGGTATTTCGGCCACCAACTTTTAAACTTCCTGGTTCCGGTTTTATGTCGTTTTTTTTATTATATATGTCGTTTTTTAATAGTCCATTTAAACACTTGTCGTTTATTTGCCATTGCCAATAACCTAACCCTAATATTATCACTATCAGCCTCTCTTTGCAGCCGACATTCTTCACTCTCTCACACTCAGTACCATTCGACATCGCCGCTCGCTGCCTCCTCTGCTCGCCGCTCGCTGCCTCCTCCGTTCGGCGTCCTCCGTTCTCAGGTCGTCGTCTTCACAGCCCTCCTCCGTCTCAGGTCGTCGTCTTCTCAGCCGTTCGCCGTCGCCTATTTCTGGTTTGTGAAGATTGACCAATTTCTTATTTTCTTTAATTTAGCCTCTGGTCAGTGGTTTCTGGTTTGGATGTTAGGGTTTAGGTCAAAATCGTGATTGGATGTTAGGGTTTAGGTCAAAATCTGGATTGGATTTCGTGAATTTCGTCCCGGATTTTTCCCGGTTTTTGTCCCCGGTTTTGTCCCGAATTTCGGACCTAAAAAAATCAGGATTTTTATCATTTCTCCCGGTTCCGGTTTACCCAAAAAAACCAGGATTTTTCTAAACCGGAACCAGAACCGGGACCGGAAAACAGCCTCCCGGTTTTTTCGGGACTGGGAGAAAAAAATGGCAAAACTCCCGGTTCCCGGTTCCGATTTCAGCCCTACTATATACTTCACTTAAGGGGCATTGGTACAATTGCTTTATAGTTGAAGGATTAACAGCAATTACTAAAAAAACCCTAATATAAATATAAGAAAAAAAAACAGTAATATAGATAGATCGCTCAGCATCCTCCGCTCTGTACTCGATTGTCGTCCCAAACTCGATGTAAAGATCCCAACTTTAATCGTACTTTGAGTTTTCTCTTTGATTACCGATTGAATTGTTAAGATTGGTTATCTATCGAGTTCAATTTGACAGCGGTTTTGATTGATTTTTTTTTTGTTTCTGTTTTGATTAATCGTACTTCGATCTTAATTTTCTCTTTTTGTTGTTTTGATCGCTGGATACTTTAATTGTTAACAGTGTCCAACCAAAGATCCGAACTT
This sequence comes from Parietaria judaica, assembly GCA_954871525.1. Classification (NCBI taxonomy): domain Eukaryota; kingdom Viridiplantae; phylum Streptophyta; class Magnoliopsida; order Rosales; family Urticaceae; genus Parietaria; species Parietaria judaica. Next base: position 3,392 of record CATOZS010000068.1, read on the forward strand.
TGATTAACCTTTGTTGTTTCTCTCTCTCTCGGAGGGTTGAATTGTTAAGATTTGTTATCTATTGGGTTCAAATTGACAGCGGTTTTGATTGATTTTTTGTTTTTGTTTTTGAAGCTTTACATTGATTAAGAGGAATATATGGCAAGATCCTTGCGAAGACGTGTTGGAGTTGATACTGAGAAAGGTTTCTTACTTTGACCTTCCTTCTTTCTCAGCCGTTTGCTCTTCGTGGTATAAAGCTAAGAAGACTTACAGGCCTTTTTCTTGGCCGATTCTGCTATCAATCGCCAATAGCCAAACAGACGGTGATGATTCGAACCGACTCAATCTTCGATTCCGGACACTCCCCAACGGCGACGCTGCCGATGTCGTCGTTCCTCTCAGCGAACGATTTCATCGCTTTTACTGCGTCGGAAGGTCGAAAGGAATGTTGGTGCTTGCCGACATGAAGACGCTGACCCAGATCGTCCTCGTCGACCGGTTTTATCAGCGGAGTTTTTGCCTTCCGAAGCTCGTTCTACCTGGCTTGGGCATTCGCAGAGACAGGAACATTGCGAAAATGGTGGTTTTAGTGACATCGGAGAAGATGAGTGGCGATGAGCTGATGAATAATGTAGTGGTCGTCGCCATTTTGAACCTCCTGAAACCGTGCCTCGCCTGCTGCAGAGGAGGTGGGTCGTGGGAGAAGCTTGACACAAAACATCGGTACACAGACATTGTGGCTCGGGGAAGACAACTGTTTGCGCTCGATGACACCCAATCGGTACAACTCTGGGATTTCAACTCCGATGGTCCCACCGTGGTGATGAGGTTTGAACCTTCGAAGAGTTTGCCGAGCATGCCTACCTGGGTACGCAGGCGGAATATATACCCACACGTCTACTTGGTCGAGTCAATGGGAGAGTTCTTGCTCGTGGAGAGGTACCAACACGAAGTATCAGCATCCAAGGCAGCCAAGGCTGGAGTAGCGTATTACGACCCTAAATTCAACTGGTATCGCACGGTGGGGTTCCAAGTCTACAAGTCTCGTTTGGGCCCCGGAGAGGAGTGGGTGGCGGTGGATAGTTTGGGTGATGACGTGGCGTTGTTCTTGGGAAGGAACGAGTCTGTCTCCGTGTCCATTCGGAATCTTCCGAAGGGTTATCGAGGAAATTCAATCTACTTCACCCACAACTACGCTGCTAATTTTACGTACGAGGTTAACTCCCGTGAAATAGGAATCTTCAGCTTGAAGCGCAAAAAGGTCAAGTTTTTCCGTGCGCTTGATGATCATCTTGACGGTCCTTCTCCCGTGTGGATGGTTTAAGACGAAGCCTCATCTAGAGCTTTTTTTTTTATTGCTTATTTATCAACTACTATTTATTGGAGTGTTTCTAAGTTTGATTTTCTCTTCCGTTTTAAGACAGTTATCTATTTTACGGGCAATGAAATTATTATTTTGCAAGCCTAAATTATCTATTTTATGAACTTATTTTTGCATCTCCTCTTCTAAATATAAAATGAATTTATTTTGCATCAACAATTTATTTCTTTCAACAGTTATTTCATTCAAGCAGGAATAATGTGATTTGAACTTCATGACTCTCTTATTGGTCTCAGCTTTGTGATTCCGGATTTGCAGGTTCGATGTTAACTAAAAAAGTATCGTCTTTTGTTCTTGGATTTTAAGGGCCTTCTTTGGGAAACATATAACTAAAAAGGTTTAATAGCGGCTAAAGTGATCGAAGTGTTTGGTAGTGTTTGCCGGCTAAACAGTTTCTGTCGAAATTTATCTCTTGGCGATTTCCATTGATTTTCTTGCTCTGATTTTCCCGAGAAAGCTGTCGGCGATTTCCATTGGCATGGCATGGAATGATCGTACATTCCATGCCGGCACTTCAGTTGTAAGATCCGACTTCACAGTGTGCCTTTACATAATAACCATGTTTTTGCATTACGTAAACAATTTAGCAAACCTAATTATATAAATAATTGTGCTTTTTACGGTCATTTTTGCTGCCAGAAAGGAGCTTCAGAGGCTCAAGGATGGTTTCATCAAAGAGATTAGAGACCAATGACATTGAACCGGACTCCCCTGCCAGGTGTCGCATGTATCGTAGCTCTTCAAGGTCAGCGAAGGGAATATCACCCGTTTAATTAACCATTCAGTAAGTTAATTAATTAGACGTTGCTATTTTACTAAACCCCTTGAAATTATTTCACTTCCGTACTGACTGGTCTTGTTATTTTTAAATTTTCAATAACCAAAAATCCAGTTTCGGCGGTAATAGTCTCAAAAAATCGATGAAAATGCCGAAATTATATGCGATTGATGATTTAACGTACTGTTTTTTTTGTTCGTTCTTGTAAAATTATATGTAATTCTGATTTAACATATACATATATATCGTTCTTGTCATTAGGTACGATTACTTGTTCGACATGAACCAGCCTGACGAGCTGAAAGTGCCGGGTCTGTGCAGAACCCATTTCTTAAGCCAGGGATTACTTTTTGTCATCCCTGAGCTTCTCTCATATATCTTCTTTCTTTTCTTTGACCAGTTCACTAGTTTTTCCTTCTCTACATTGTAAAGCATTCACTTAGAACAAATAAATAAATATTGTATATATATAACTAGTTGAATGGCACCGCGTACATTTACTGATAAATTTGAACGAAATAAAAAACTTAAGTATAAATATAATGGATAAAAAATTTCTTATAACATATTCACAATAATTATATAAGCAATTTTTTTTATTTTTTTTAAAGTGATGAATAAATTCAAATAAAAATAATAAATCTTACTCCGTATAAGCTAAAATACATTTGACAATAATGAAAAAAATATTCAGTCTCTTTTATATAAATAAATAAATACTTCTATCCACTATTATAAGCAAATTTAGATTAATAAAAAATGGTTTAGAAAACAATGGCCACATCAATGGCTAAACATTATATTTATCATCAGAAAGCAAAGTGAAAACCACCTCGGATATGATTCATGATATTATAATATGTGAAGCCTCTTTTGATTTTAATCCTCGGTTAGTGAGTAAGAATTTTGTGTTTTTTTTACTCAACGAAAAAGTATATAAGACAATATAGTAATTTATTTGCTCCAAAAATTACACTTACCTTAAATAGTCTTGTTGTATATAATATGGTTATTTGTGATGAAAATATCTTATTTTTTATTTTTATTTCTTTAGCACCTAACATTTAAATTGGTGTTAAAAATTGTAGCACCTTAATATCTATAAAACTTAGTGGCAAACAAATTACATAGAATATACACCAAATCCAACACAAACACATACTAAATTTCAAATCGCCAACGTAAGTTGAAACCATCATATAAGATAGTATAACAAATTAGAACACGGATGTAAATTGTGAGAAGATTTAAATTAATAGAAAATGAACATATAATTTTAAGAAGTACCGCCATTAAATTAAAATAAAATGGTATATTTGATATCATCTATAAACATCAAGTTATGTAAAAAAGATTGACACAACTCACAAATCACAATACCTAGTTAATTAGAACAAAAAACGCTTTTTTCTGTTATTTTTTTTCTTCTCGCACTAAACAATTAAGAAATTGTACGGAAATAAATCAAATATAGGAAAATAATTATCTGTAAAACCCAAATATATATATTAATATATATATATATATATATATTAAATAAAAACAAAAAAAAAAGTGTCAGTACGGGTTCGAAACCCTCTTTTTCTCCCCCCCTCTTCTTTTCTTCTCTCTCCTTCCTCCCGTATCTCTCCCTTTCTCTTCTCAAATTTTTTTTCCTCAACCAAATTTCAAAGCTTAATAACTCGGTCACTGGAGCTCCGATCGACGGGATCTTGGTACCGTTGGAAAGCTCTCGAAGAGGTGAACAAGCTGTTGGGCGGAAGTCGACCGGAGGTGGTGGCGTTTGACCGGAGTGTTTGCCGGAAGGTGCGGGTTTAAAACTCTAGATCTTTTTAGTTTCGGTTTGATTTTAAGAAATCTAACACCGGAACCATGTTCATGGAGCTTATTAGAGTTTGTTGGTGGTGCCACCTCGCCGTCGCCGCCGTCGATCGTCGCCGTCGACCGCCGTCGTCATTTTCCGATCTCAAAATTAATTGAGGGGTTTTGAAGCCCTCGTCGGGGAGATCGAAAGCCCTCGATCGGAATCGTCATCGGACTCTCGGTGAGCTCGAATTTCCTTGCCCTAGTTTCTGATTTTGAGATGATCAAATTAGGTATTTTCTGGGCCCTGATTGATGAAATTGACCTCGCCATTGCGTTTAGAACAGTCGAATTAAGCTAGGAGAAGTATAAAAATTTGTCAATTTGATGCCTGTTTTGCTGCCTCGTTTTGCGTGCCCGACGGGAATTCGGCCCGGGTTAAATTTCAGCGTATCGGGTTTTCAATTGACAGTTTAAATTCCAATCTTAGTAGTATTTGACTTATGGATTGTATCGGTGTTATAGTTGGCACGGATAGTCGTCCCGTGGTCGCCTCGAAGATCGTGGTGCCCGAACCACCCGTTTTGAATAGTTCAACGGATCCCGAAGTCTCTAATCATCAATCTCAGGGCCAAGACGAAACCACATCTTCGACTAGCTAGTCGATCGGTAAAAGTTTCCACGGATTGAGGTAGGGGCTATTACCTTTTCTCGCTATTTAAAATGAATGTAGAAACCAACGCTTTAATGAAGATTGAGCCGGATAGGTTAAAATTGGATTTAATGTAATGATTTGATAATTAATAAAATCAATGTTTTAATAGTCGTCGCTTGATAGCGAGGCTAGATACCAGGTATGGTTGCATCAGATCGATGCTTGTTACATTTTATGTTTATGATTACGTCGGGATGACGTATGTTGATATGGTACCCGCTTCGGGCGGATGATGATTATTATGATATGGTACCCGCTTCGGGCGGATGAGCTGCTGACGAGCAGCTGACTACTGCGCAGTAGGCCGGATATGGATATGGATATGATTGGTGACCCAAAAGTCAACATTTCGACCCATGGCGAACTGGCCGTCTTTGGTGGTGATTAGGATCCCGAGTCGAGGGCGAGTTACGGTTAGGGACTTCTAGTCCACCTGTGCTCGTGCCTTGAGGACTCGATGGGATATAGTGGAGAAAAGGCGCGAGCTGACTCGGCATGGACCACCGAAATGATTTGACTTTTGTGGAGTTTATTTATTTATTTATTTTATTATTGGAATAATAAAATGATGAAATTGTGATTAAAGGGTTTATGTTGGCGTTTATTTTAATTAATTGAAATTTGACTAATAATGGCTCGGTAAAGAGATTTGGTGATAGATTCCCTACTGAGCGTGTGGTGCTCACCCCTTCCATATACATCTTTTTCTTTCCAGATTCAGGTGGTGTTCAGTATCAGACTCCGACGAGAAGTAGTTTGATTCAGGAATTTTACATGTCGTTTTGCTCACTCATACCTTTAATGTTCGTCGTGTTGAATTTCGTATTTTTAGCTGATCTCTAATTTCGAAAATGTAAGGGATTAAATTAAGGATATTTGAGATGGTGGTACTTTGTAATTGTTGTTTTATGGTGTTGTATAAACTGTGGTCGTTTGTGTTTGTTTTGTCGTTTTAAGTCCCATGGGCAGAAACTACATGTTTGGTGACGTGGATGTTGAAAAGTCAAAGTTTATTGTTTACAAAGTGACGTGTCATTGTTCAGTCGAAGTTTGAAAAGTCTTTCTTTTGTCTTATTCTTCTAACCCCCATTTAGGGGTGTTACAGTTTGGTATCAGAGCCTAGGTTACGACACCTAGGGTACAACACCATAAAATTATTTATTTTCTTTAATTGTTTTGGGTCGTGTTTTATTTTGTATCACCATCCATAATCCTGACATTTAATCTTTTTACAGTTGATCAACATGGTTCGGAATTCCCAAAGTACCCTAAATCTGTGTCCCCCATTAGATATTGAAGAATCTGCATTGTATTCTATGTTCCATAATACGTGATACAATCTCTTAGTTCTATAGTTGAAATAATGAAATCTTTTAAGGAGATTCTGTTCCGAAATCCTCTATAGTTTGATGAATTTCCTGATGCTGCTACAATTGAAATACGATTGGCATTAATGAAGAAAAGTTTGAGGTGCTTGATAATTCTGATGTCTTAGTTAGCCCTGAAGCTAGAATGATAAATTTTGGGTAATGATTTCATGCGCAATGGGTTTGCGAGAAATTTACGCCAAAGTGTTACTCTAGTTTCTCAGAACTGATTGTTTCAGCCAAAAACCTCGAGACATGTATTATTCCTTCATCGTTGTGCGCTTATATAGGAAATTGCCAAAAGCTTTAATGATCTAGAAGTCTTGTAAGCTTGTCATTGAAGGGAGTAAATTCTCATTTGACGTAATCGTTCTCCGTATGATCGAGTTTGATGTAACATTGGAATCGAATTTATTAGAGAAGTACCGTGCTATAGTAAACTGCTACAAAATACATGCCACCTTTAGAAGAAAAGAGAATGAGCATGTTAATATTATGGCCTCGTAATTTTATTTTGAAGTCTCTCCTTGGAGGAAAGATGAATTTTGAAGGGTCGGGAGTTAATTGTGCCATCGAAGGTGTGAGGCAAAGTGCAATCAACCCGCACATCCCCATAGTACAAGATCTTGAAGATTTGTTTTCCTTGGAGCTTTTAGGATTTCCTCCAGATTGTGGATTGGGTTTGACATTGACCTAGTTCCTGGGAGTTTTTTTATTTCTATGGCTCATTACCGTATGGCTCCAGCAGAATTGGCAGAATTGAAGAAACAATTAGATGACTTGTTGAGTAAAAGGTTTATCTGGCAGAGTACATCACCGTGGGGAGCGCCGGTGTTATTCGCTAAGAAAATTGATGGTAGTTTACGCTTTTGTGTGGACTACAGACAACTCAACAAGATAACGATGAAGAATTAATGCCCTTTATCGCGCATTGATGATTTGTTCGAACAATTGGGATGATGCAAATACTTCTCATAGATTTGCGGTCGCGTTACCACCAATTGAAGACTCGAGATGCCGACATTCCGAAGAAAGCGTTTCGTATACAATATGGTCACTTTGAGTTCACAGTTATGCCCTTTAGTTTAACGAACGCTCCAGCGGCGTTTATGGACTTGATGAATAGAATTTCCCGACCATACTTGGATCGATTCGTTGTTGTCTTCATTGACGACATACTTATCTATTCAAGAACTCTAGAAGAACACGCAGAACATTTGCGGGACCATCAACTCTACGAGAAAGGAAAAAAAAAGGTGAATTTTGGATGATTAAAGTGAAGTTCTTAGGCCACGTGACCTCTCAAGAAGTTATTGTCATGGACCGTTAAAGATTGAAGCTATCTTAAACTTGAGGCAACCAAGAATGAAAGTGGTAGAATTTCGAAGCTTCCTAGGGCTTGCGGGCTATTACAGGAAGTTCGTGGAGAATTTTTTTAAAGATTGCCGCGCTCATAAGCAAGCTCACCAGAAAAGATGTTCAGTTCAGATGAGATGATAGATGTGAAGAGTCTTTTTCAGAATTGAAACGACGATTGACGAGTGCTCATGTCCTTGTTGTTCGCAATGTAGATGAAGTGTTTACAGTGTATACTGATGCATCTCGAAGTGGACTAGGTTGTGTGCTCATGCAACAAGGGAGAGTGGTGGCATATGGTTCTAGGCAATTGAAGCCGCATGGACAAAATTATCCTACCCACGACTTGGAGCTAGCAGTAGTGATATTTGCAGTCAAAATCTGGCGTTGTCATCTTTACGACTCAAGATTTGAGATATTCACCGATCATCAAAGTCTCAAGTATTTGTTCACGCAGAGAGACTTGAATCTACGACAACGAAGATGGGTGGAGTATATGGAAGATTATGAATTTAGTTTATATTATCACTCAGGAAAAGCAAATGTGGTGGCCGATGCACTGGGTCGGAAGAACGATGGTTTGGTTGCTTCTCTGAACTTAGAGCCATGGAAAAGATCAGTTACCATTGGCGATTACAATTTAGAATTCCATAGCGATGGGTATAAAGCATGTGCGTATAACGTTATAGCCGTTCCATCAATGGTACTCCAAGTTAGACAAAGTCAATGGAGCGATGAAACATTACAAGAGGTATGGAATCGATTACAAGCTGGAGAACAACTTGAAGGATGGAATGTGGGAGTCAATGGGTTTTTATTGTACAAAGGATGGCTTGCGGTGCCCGATGATGCTACATTAAAAAAAAGTGTCATCCTACAAGAAGCTCATCGTTCCAAGTTTTCTATTCACCCATGAAGTACGAAAATGTACCAAAAACCTAAAGAGGCAATATTATTGGTACGAAATGAAATTCGATGTGGCAATGTTCGTGAAGAGATGTCCAGTTTGCCAAATGGTCAAAGCAAAGCATCAGAAACCGAGCGGGGAGCTCATGCCACTTAAAATACCCGAGTGAAAATGGGACTGCATCACTATGGACTTTATTTTGGGGTTTCCTCGGACTCGAGGTGGACATGATGCAGTGTGGGTGATCGTTGTTATATTGTCAAAACCAGCCCAGTTTTTAACCATTCGGACATGTTACAAAGTTCTAAAACTCTGTAAACTATATGTGGAAAAGATAGTAAAGCTTTATGGAGTCCCTGTTTCAATAGTTTCCGGCCGAGACGCTCGTTTCACCTCAAAGTTTTGGAAAGGATTACAAAAATAAATGGGAACTGATTTGAGTTTGAGCACAACTTTTCATCCTCAGACTGATGGCCAATCAGAGCGAGTAATTCAGATCTTAGAAGACATGCTTCGGGCATGCGCCTTGGATTTTGGAGGAAAGTGGAAGGAGCAACTACCATTCGTGGAGTTCGCTTACAACAATAGCTTTCAGGCTAGTATTGGTATGGCACCGTATGAGGCCTTGTATGGCCGACCTTGTCGTTCACCTCTTTGTTGGGCTGAGTATGAAGATCGTATTACTTTCGGTCCTTCCTACCTCAGAGAGACAACAGAAGCGATTAAGCTTATTCGGGAGAGACTCAAGACTGCTCAAAGTCGCCAAAAGAGTTATGCGGATCGAAGACGAAGGCCACTGGAATTCATGGTTGGCGATAATGTGTTCCTGAAGGTGACGCCAATGCGTGGTGTTTCCCGTTTCGGAATAAAATGGAAGTTGGCTCTGCGATACACAGGTCCGTTCAAGATAGTTGAAAAAGTCGGGCCACTCACCTACATGCTTGATTTACCTCAACAATTATCTCATGTTCACAATGTGTTTCATGTGTCGGTGTTGAGAAAATAAGAGCCCGATCCTCAACAAACCATTGAGTGGACAGAGGTACCTATCCAAGAGAATACAACGTATGTGGAACACCCAATTCAGATTGTCGACCGTGAAGTTAAGTTCTTCGTCGACGAGAAATTCCTCTAGTTAAAGTGGTTTGGCAGAACCACGACCCTAGAGAGGCAACATGGGAGTTAGAGTCGGAGATGATGGAGAAGTACCCCTTTTTATTCGGGGGTAGTTTCGTTTGAATTTCGAGGACGAAATTCTTAAAGGGGTGGAGTATTGTAAAACCCAAATATATATATTAATATATATATATATATATATATTAAATAAAAACAAAAAAAAAGGGTGTCAGTAAGGGTTCGAAACCCTCTTTTTCTCCCCCCCTCTTCTTTACTTCTCTCTCTCCTTCCTCCCGTATCTCTCCCTTTCTCTTCTTGAATTTTTTTTCCTCAACCAAATTTCAAAGCTTAATAACTCGGTCACTGGAGCTCCGATCGACGGGATCTTGGTACCGTTGGAAAGCTCTCGAAGAGGTGAACAAGCTGTTGGGCAGAAGTCGACCGGAGGTGGTGGCGTTTGACCGGAGTGTTTGCCGGAAGGTGCGGGTTTAAAACTCTAGATCTTTTTAGTTTCGGTTTGATTTTAAGAAATCTAACACCGGAACCATGTTCATGGAGCTTATTAGAGTTTGTTGGTGGTGCCACCTCGCCGTCGCCGCCGTCGATCGTCACCGTCGACCACCGTCGTCATTTTCCGATCTCAAAATTAATTGAGGGGTTTTGAAGCCCTCGTCGGGGAGATCGAAAGCCCTCGATCGGAATCGTCATCGGACTCTCGGTGAGCTCGAATTTCCTTGCCCTAGTTTCTGATTTTGAGATGATCAAATTAGGTATTTTCTGGGCCCTGATTGATGAAATTGACCTCGCCATTGCGTTTAGAACAGTCGAATTAAGCTAGGAGAAGTATAAAAATTTGTCAATTTGATGCCTGTTTTGCTGCCTCGTTTTGCGTGCCCGACGGGAATTCGGCCCGGGTTAAATTTCAGCGTATCGGGTTTTCAATTGACAGTTTAAATTCCAATCTTAGTAGTATTTGACTTATGGATTGTATCGGTGTTATAGTTGGCACGGATAGTCGTCCCGTGGTCGCCTCGAAGACCGTGGTGCCCGAACCACCCGTTTTGAATAGTTCAACGGATCCCGAAGTCTCTAATCATCAATCTCAGGGCCAAGACGAAACCACATCTTCGACTAGCTAGTCGATCGGTCAAAGTTTCCACGGATTGAGGTAGGGGCTATTACCTTTTCTCGCTATTTAAAATGAATGTAGAAACCAACGCTTTAATGAAGATTGAGCCGGATAGGTTAAAATTGGATTTAATGTAATGATTTGATAATTAATAAAATCAATGTTTTAATAGTCGTCGCTTGATAGCGAGGCTAGATACCAGTTATGGTTGCATCGGATCGATGCTTGTTACATTTTATGTTTATGATTACGTCGGGATGACGTATGTTGATATGGTACCCGCTTCGGGCGGATAATGATTATTATGATATGGTACCCGCTTCGGGCGGATGAGCTGCTGACGAGCAGCTGACTACTGCGCAGTAGGACGGATATGGATATGGATATGATTGGTGACCCAAAAGTCAACATTTCGACCCATGGCGAACTGGCCGTCTTTGGTGGTGATTAGGATCCCGAGTCGAGGGCGAGTTACGGTTAGGGACTTCTAGTCCACCTGTGCTCGTGCCTTGAGGACTCGATGGGATATAGTGGAGAAAAGGCGCGAGCTGACTCGGCATGGACCACCGAAATGATTTGACTTTTGTGGAGTTTATTTATTTATTTATTTTATTATTGGAATGATAAAATGATGAAATTGTGATTAAAGGGTTTATGTTGGCGTTTATTTTAATTAATTGAAATTTGACTAATAATGGTCCGGTAAAGAGATTTGGTGATAGATTCCCTACTGAGCGTGTGGTGCTCACCCCTTCCATATACATCTTTTTCTTTCCAGATTTAGGTGGTGTTCAGTATCAGACTCCGACGAGAAGTAGTTTCAGGAATTTTACATGTCGTTTTGCTCACTCATACCTTTAATGTTCGTCGTGGTGAATTTCGTATTTTTAGCTGATCTCTAATTTCGAAAATGTAAGGGATTAAATTAAGGATATTTGAGATGGTGGTACTTTGTAATTGTTGTTTTATGGTGTTGTATAAACTGTGGTCGTTTGTGTTTGTTTTGTCGTTTTAAGTCCCATGGGCAGAAACTACATGTTTGGTGACGTGGATGTTGAAAAGTCAAAGTTTATTGTTTACAAAGTGACGTGTCATTGTTCAGTCGAAGTTTGAAAAGTCTTTCTTTTGTCTTATTCTTCTAACCCCATTTAGGGGTGTTACATTATCACTTAAAAAAAGCCTTCTCATTCGTGAGAACCTTGTTTAGCACTATGAGTCACCATCTTTCTTTGTCATAGCAACATTAGTTTTGAGTGGTTAAGTTGTATAAAGATACCAATTTAATAATCCAAAAAATGATTCAAACAAAATTATTGCAACAAACATGTACTTCTGTTTGATCGTAGAAAGTATTTATATTTTTACAAAACGATTGAATCAAATTTCAAGAACCTGGTTCCTGAAGATTTGTGTTGCCTCGCTTTTGGATAATATGTGCATGTCTTGAAGAGTTCCAAGTTCACCTTGAAATCCAGAATGCATGCTCTAAAAAAAAAAAGAAACACCTGTTTTTAAAGAATTCCTTAAAAAAAGACTTGAAAAACTATATAAAAGAATTTGAAAAACTAATATGAAGTATTGTTTACCTTCTGATACACAGTTTTATGAAAATGTATTTTTTTACGGTGTGAGGATGAATTATTAAATTTGTGGATAGTTAATTAGACTATTGTATCAACATAGTATATATACCAAAATATATACTACGATAAAAAAATAGTCTAAAAATAATGTGTTACCGTAACATCGTTTCTTTTTCTTTTAACATGTTATTTTACACGATAACTTTTTTTTAGTTTTTAACACTTAATTAGTTAATTAATCACAGCCCCTTTTTAGCAATTCTATGAAAAACAATATATAAACATCAACAATATTTTAGTAATGTTACACATATCATTAATATTTAATATAGTAACAAAATACTCTAAACATATAAACATCAACAATATTTTATTTTTTATTGCTAATTGATGTTAAAAATATAGTAACACGATATTTTGTTACACGTATGTAGTACATTTTGGTATATTTTCAAAATATAGTGTATTTATATATACATCTACTATGTTATTAAATATAGTAATTAATTTTATGTTTGACTACTTAAATATTATAATTCAAAATTCAGATAAACGCAAACACAAAGAATCAAATTATTTCAACATAAGGAAAAGCCCCTGGAACAAAAAAGAGCTCAAACATGGTTAAGATCGGGTGGTTTAACACAATATATAAACATGGATGATAAGAAACTACTCATTTCTTTTACTGGGTTGATTCGCAAAGGCATTTGAATCATCCATAGGCAATTTTAATCCTAACACCATCAAGTTCTAAATAAAAAATGAAAGCACATAACATTAAAATCAATCTAAAACTCCAAGAACAACAAATATCTTATTAAAAAATCGTATAGTTTTGTTTCTTTTATCCAATGCTTCGTAATCTATCTATGGAATACCAAGTATCCTCCAAACACGAAATATATAAGTAATAAAAACATTAGCCCGGGATGAAAGCAAAGAGTATTTTATTGAAAATTCGTACGATAAAAATTAAATATAATGAATTATAAAAATAAAAATAAGATGGACTAAAAAGAAACCGTACATGTTACCTACTTATTATATCATCGGGAATCAAAGGAACATAAGACATCTCAATCGCGTGAATGTTTAAAATCGCATCGATTAGATTAAGCGTCAACATTTGTTGGCCACCATCAGAAGTCCCAAATATTTCGTGCCATATGCTTATTGAAATATGTCTGACTAACCAAATCTGTAAGGAGTCCAATGATATTTTGAGCAATTCTAAATTTTTTGAAATATCGCCAAACCAAAAAATAAAAAATAAAAAATAAAAAAATCCAAGCACAAAACTGATAATCTCTAATATAAAGCTTCTACCATTTTGTATGTCAAGATTATGGCAAAATAATTTCTAATAATTGATTTTTTAATGGTGCATTTATTATATATTCATGGTTGTTTCGTTTAAAATAATCAATTTAACAAGAGATGTTAGACAATCGAATAAATTGTAGAAAATAATAGGATGTATCCCAACTTCTTTTCATAAAAATGTTCAAGAAATTTTCTGAAGTTCAGTGAAAGCCAAGAAATTTATTACGTAATACTAAATTACGTCAAAGAGTACTTTGATTGTTCATATAGTTAGAGTATCTTTAGTGTACTAAGGATAAACATGATATATTTGTGAAATCAATAGATTTTAGCTCGCTGATTGTACTCTTTTGCCCATTAATTTCTTAATTTTATGTAAATTTACGTATATGTGGTGGGAACACAATAAACAAAAAAACAAATACTATTTTGTAAGACAAGGGGAAAAGTAACATATATTAACAGTTTCTACTGATATCATCCACACTATTGTAAATTCCATGCACTATTAACAGCTTCTACTTATATGATGATATCATCCACAAAACACAAAACGTAAGAACAGAACCGACTCAGCATTTTCGAGGCCTTTGGCTAAAAATTAATTTGAGGCTTTTTTCAAAATATAAATGTTAGAAAAGTGAATCATCTAAAAAAATGTTAGACATGTTAAATAAGAAAGTGAAATTAAAATATTAGCGGGATAAATGGATCATTTATAACGTTGAGAGATAAGAAAATTAATAAAGATTTCTGATCAATTATCATTTACAATACTTAATTAGTTACTAGAAATCTATTTAAAGAGTAAAATAATATTTTACTAAACGAATAATCAATTAAAAAAACATATAAGATTTAAAATATCAAAATAATTAATATAAATATACAAAATTATATATTTGATATAAAAATATTCATATATATATATATATATATATATATATATATATATATATATATATATATACATAGAGCTATGTATAACCATAAATATGTACATATAAATCATTTTTTAAGACCTATGTATTAATATATATAAAGTCTATGAGAAAGCATATATATAATCTTAATAAAGTTACAATAAAAGAAAGATATATATCATATAATAAAAGTAAGATATATCACATATAAAACGTATAGATTTATATACATATAAAAATAATCGAAGGAGTAGTTATGAGAAAACAAATTTTGATAAATTATATATATATATATAAAAAATTAATCTAAAGAATAAATATGTATAAAAAATTATTAGCACCAAAATTTTCTTACGAGAAAAACATCAATTAGTAGCTTTTCTATTTTGCCTTAGAGAAAAAAGATTCTTACAGAAGCACTTACAGCAATCCCGAACAGGCCCTCAGTTTTTGCAACTGCAACCACGGAAAGTGTACTTCTCTTAAGGGGCATTGGTACAATTGCTTTATAGTTGAAGGACTAATAGCAATTACTAAAAAAAAACCTTAATATAAATATAAGAAGAAAAAAAAAACAGTAATGTAGATAGATGCTCAGCACCGTCCGCTCTGCGCTCGATTGTCGCCCAAACTCGATGTAAAGATCCCAACTTTAATCCTACTTTGAGTTTTCTCTTTGATTACCGATTGTTGTTTCTCTCTCTCTCTCTCTCTATCGGAGGCTTGAATTGTTAAGATTTGTTATCTATCGAGTTCAATTTTATTGATTTTTTTTTGTTTTTGTTTTGATTAATCGTACTCCGATCTTAATTTTCTCTTTTTGTAGACTCTGTTTAGATTATTGTTTTGAACTTTCATGAGTGTGAATCGTTTTTACAGCATTTAATTAGTAGTAGTTTGTTTGTGTGTTCAAATTTGATTTGACTGATTTTAGTAGTTAGCCTTCTAAGTGTTGATTTCAATTCGACTGCAGTTTTGATTGATTGATATATTTTGTTTCTTGGTTTTGAAGCTTGTGTCGACTGGTAAACGATGATGAAGAGTATATGGCAAGATCCTTGCGAAGACGTGTTGGAATTGATACTCAGAAAGGTTTCTTATTTTGAACTTCCTTCTTTCTCAGCCGTTTTCTCTTCGTGGTATAAAGCTAAGAAGACTTACAGGCCTTTTTCTTGGCCGATTCTGCTATCAATCGCCAATAGCCAAACAGACGGTGATGATTCGAACCGACTCAATCTTCGATTCCGGACACTCCCCGACGGCGACGCTGCCGATGTCGTCGTTCCTCTCAGCAAACGATTTCATCGCTTTTACTGCGTCGGAAGGTCGAAAGGAATGTTGGTGCTTGCCGACATGAAGACGCGGACAGAGATCGTCCTCATCGACCGCTTTTATCAGCAGAGTTTTTGCCTTGCGCCACTCGTTCTACCTGGCTTGGGCATTCGCAGAGACGGGAACGCTGTGAAGATTGCGAAAATGGTGGTTTTGGTGACATCGGAGAATGAGGCGATGAATAATGTAGTGGTGGTCGCCCTTTTAAACACCTGGAAACCGTGCCTGGCGTGCTGCAGAGGAGGTGGGTCGTGGGAGAAGCTTAACACAAAGTATACATACAATGACATTGTGGGTCGGGGAAGACAACTGTTTGCGCTTCTCGATGTGACCCTTTCGGTACAACTCTGGGATTTCAACTCCGATCGTCCCACCGTGGTGATGAGGTTTGAACCTTCGACGAGTTTGCCGAGCATGCCTACCTGGGTACGCAAGCGGAATATATACGCACACGTCTACTTGGTCGAGTCAATGGGAGAGTTCTTGCTCGTGGAGAGGTACCAACACGAAGTATCAGCATCCAAGGCAGCCAAGGCTGGAGTAGCGTATTACGACCCTAAATTCAACTGGTATCGCACGGTGGGGTTCCAAGTCTACAAGTCTCGTTTGGGCCCCGGAGAGGAGTGGGTGGTGGTGGATAGTTTGGGTGATGACGTGGCGTTGTTCTTGGGAAGGAACGAGTCTGTCTCCGTGTCCATTCGGAATCTTCCGAAGGGTTATCGAGGAAATTCAATCTACTTTACGCACGACTACGCTGCTAATTTTACGTACGAGGTTAACTCCCGTGAAATAGGAGTCTTCAGTTTGAAGCGCAAAAAGGTCAAGTTTTTCCGTGCGCTTGATGATCATCTTGACGGTCCTTCTCCCGTGTGGATGGTTTAAGACGAAGCTCATGTAGAGATTTTTTTTTTATTGCTTTTTTATCAACTAAGTTTGATTTTCTCTTCCGTTTTAAGACAGTTATCTATTTTACGTGCAATGAAATTATTTTGCAAGCCTAAACAGGTCGCTCTCTGTTCTAGTGATTCTGGTTTGGTTCGGGTTAATTGTGGTTCCAATTGCGAGATTCGGAATCAGATTTCGGGCTTATATATACGAAGGAAGGAGGATTCGTATGTATAAACAGGTTGCGTATGCGAATTAGGGTTAGGTTAGCGAATACGGTGCGAATTGAATGTTCGGAGGATTATTGGCAGGATTATGGGTGGGTGAAACAAGGCACGATCTTCCCGTATCTTGAATTCATGGACAGGTTAGTAGCGATTTATCACTTCCATTAGTTCGCTTATATCGCTTCAAAAGAAGCTCTGAGATTTACTTAACTTAATTGCGTGCTCAGATTTCACGGGCAGACCGAGCGAGCTTCAGATGGCGAAAGAAGAGGCGTTGTTGGCGGATAATGGGTTTCTCGACTCTGGATTTGGGACCGGCGGCTTAAGTCCCAAGTCAGAGGCTCGTACTTCAAGAGTCTTGCTCTGACAATCGGGTAATTACCCTTTTTATTCCTCTTATCTGTCGCTCTTCTAGTTTGACCGTACAATCACTCGTCAGTTGTATATCTTAGAAATAATTTATATACCACTAGCTAGTTGACCTTGAAAAAAAAGCCCCAGTTTCGGGACGAAATCGGGGGTCTGTGAACAAGCTCTTACATTAAATAAGCAAGCAACAACTACTCTCTTTCTTGCAAGGTGAAATTATCAAAATTAATCTCATGTCGAAGCGCTCTCCTTTCAAGGGCTCCTTGTAATCTTTATATAAGTACGAACATTAGTATTTGGATTTTCACATTATTATACGATTTCACGATATCTATGGGTGTTCTATCTGCCAGGTGTCAGATAGCTGTGGAGAAAAAGATGAACAGGATTTTACTTTCCTGGGTTTGCAGAGCATGTGAAACACCTGATGTGATCAGAGGTTTGAGCAAGCGAGGCCGGGTTTGAATTCCTCGACGGGGAAGAGAGGCGGCGAGAGAGATATGTACAAGAAACGCTAGACGAGTTTTAAGAAGCAACCGCGTTTCATCAGCGAGGACGATGATGAAGATGACGAGGACGATGATGACGAGATCGAAGGCGGAGACAAGTTTAAGATTGAGGATTTGCTTAGCGGCGATGGCAGTGATGCGAGCGAGGAAGAGGACGAGGTTGTGTTGCCGAAGAAAAGTGCGAAGGTTTTGGCAGTGGATTCGACGGGAAAACAGGAGTCTTACTTGAGTGATACAAGGTATTTAGCTTAATTACTCTAATGGCGGATTTCTGTACTTTCTTTCAGTTTCAGAGTCTGAAAATGTCTATGCTTTGCAGGTTTGACCAGTTTTCAGTCTCTCCCTTAACCTTGAAAGGAACCAAGGACGCCGGATTCGAGAAGATGACGGTCGTTCAAGAGGCGACTCTTCCGGTTATACTCAAAGGTACCATTTGAGCATTTGGTTCTTGTTTGTTTCTCCGTGTTTAATTCGGGACAATGTTGAATACACCAATACTGTAAGAATCGTGTATTTGCGTAAATCGATTCTCTGGTCGTTAAAAAATTAGTTTGTGTAGAAATAAGAAAGTAATTACGTAATATTCTGTAATTAATTGTAATTAATATTCGAAGATTAGAATTAGTCTAGAGTTAGTTAGTTTCCTATTTTAGTTCCTATCTTTTCTCTTTATTTTAGAATCTTTTTGTATCTATATATTAGAGCCTTCAAGGCTACGATCAATAACACAATTCTTTCTCTGAGACTTACATGGTATCAGAGCCACCAAACACAAACCCTAACCTAGCCGAAATTTTTTTCTGACCTAATTCTCACGATGGAGAAGACCCTGATCACCCCGAAAAAACCATCACCTATTACTGGTGAGTCCTCTCACACGTCTATGCACATCACAGTGCATCGGCTGAATGGTAGAAATTACCTTGAGTGGTCTCAGTCAGTAAAACTCGCCATTGATGGAAGAGGGAAACTAGGGTATCTCACCGGAGAAGTGTAGGCACCAAAGAAAGGCGACGATGGCTACAACCAGTGGAGATCGGAGAACTCACTCGTGATGGCGTGGCTTCTCAATTCCATGGATAGTGCAATCGCCAAACCGCACTTGTTTATGGAAACGGCCAAAGAAGTCTGGGAATCTGTGAAGGAAACCTACTCCGATTTGGAGAATTTCTCTCAGATTTTCGAGCTAAAGACTAAACTTTGGCAGTCAAGGCAGGGAAGCAGGTCCGTGACGGTCTATTACAATGAGATGGTGGAAATTTGGCAGGAACTCGATCAGTGTTACGACGAAGAGTGGGAAAACCCGGCTGACTACTCTCGGTTCAAGAAACGTGAAGAAAATGACCGAGTCTTCATGTTCCTCGCGGGGGTCAATCAGACACTTGATGAGGTAAAAGGGAGGATCATCGGAAGAAGACCACTGCCATCCATCCGAGAAGTGTTTTTCAGAGATTAGGCTGGAGGAGAATCGCCGGAAGATCATGAATACATTGGAGTCGGCCGAGCCTGCAAATGAGACATCGGCTCTGTTTGTTTGAGGAGGACAGGAGGGAAACAAGAAGAAACCATGGTGTGATTTATGCAAGAAGCCATGGCATACAAGGGAAACATGCTGGAAGATTCATGGAAAGCCATCCGGAGACAAGGAAAAGCCGAAGAGAGCCTACAACGCTGCTGCTGAAGATTCACAAGAGTCACAAGTCGTCTCGGGTCACCCAACCTTCACAAAGGAACAGATTGAGCAACTCCTGAATCTACTACATACCACTCAAAATCTTCCCAAACAAGTCATTCCATCCTGTTCTTTTGCACAAGACGGTAGAAAATTGTTCATTGCTTCCTACCTTTGCTCTAAATTCATTAATATCTAGATCATCGATTCAGGTGCTACTGATCATATGACAGGAAATTCTAGCTCCTTTTTAACCTATAAACCGAGTGCAGGAAACAGAAAGGTCCGAATTGCAAATGGATCCTTTACTGCTATTGCTGGACTCGGCGATATACGTGTTTCACCGCCCCTTACTCTATCTAAAGTTCTTCATGTTCCTAATTTAGCTTGCAATCTCATTTCTATCAGCAAGTTAACCCGTGACCTAAATTGTCGAATATTATTCTATCCTTCACATTGTTATTTTCAGGAACTGGACTCGGGGAGGATGATTGGCAGTGCTAGGGAATGTGAAGGGCTCTACATCTTGGAAGAGGGGATGCACTTGAATAAAAAAGGTCAAGAGAGTTCGTGTCTACAAATTTTTAACAATTCTAGTAATAAGGAGATTTATCTGCTGCATTTTCGTCTAGGTCATCCTAGTTTTCATTATATGAACAAGTTGTTTCCTGATTTGTTTTGCAATAAAAATCCCTCTTCTTTTCAATGGGAAATATGTGCTTTAGCAAAACATCATAAAAACTCTTACCCGTCAAGACCCTACAAGGCGACAAAACCCTTTGCGCTCATTCATAGCGACATCTGGGGTCCGTCTAGGGTAACAACAAATTCTGGAAAAAGGTGGTTTGTCACTTTAATTGATGATCATTCACGGGTAAGTTGGGTTTTTTTACTAAAAGACAAATCTGAAGTTGAGAACGTTTTTAAATTTTTTTATAATATGGTTAAAACTCAGTTTGATTCTCATATTCAAATAATAAGAAGTGACAACGGAAGAGAATATTTTACTCGAACTCTAAATGATTTTTTTTGAAAAAAATGGGATAATTCATCAAAGTTCATGCATTGATACACCTCCTCAAAATGGCATAGCCGAAAGGAAAAATAAGCATATTCTTGAAGTCACCCGAGCAATAATGCTTTCAACAAAAGTACCAAATTATCTTTGGGGTGATAGTGTTCTTCATGCTACTTATTTAATAAATAGAATGCCTTCAAAAGTTTTAAAATTTCAAACACCTATTGACATTCTTAAAAATGTGTTTCCAGAATCTCGTGTGTTTAACTCTATGCCATTAAAAATCTTTGGATGTACTGTTTTCATAAGAAATCCAGATAGAAATGCTAGTAAGTTAGATCCAAAAGGAAAAAAATGCATTTTTGTAGGAATTGCACCCACTCAAAGAGGATATAAATGTTTTGATCCCATTTCTCGAAAAATGTTTGTCACAATGGATACTGAATTTTTTGAGGCAAAACCATATTTTACGTCTCATCTTCAGGGGGAGAATAATTTAGAAGATGAATCATGCTTTAAAGATGAATCATGCTTTGATAAAAACAAATCGGAAAATAGACAGAATGAAATATATTTGGAAACCCGGCAAAGTGAAAATCTGGAAAATATTTTTGAGTCTAATGAACCGAATAAAATTCAGGAAATAAATGAGAAAATGAATGAAAATCTCGTTGATGAAATATCCGAAAATCAGCCAATTATAAATGATGAATCTCAAATAGAATTGCATAATAATCGGGCTAGTTCTCTATTTGACAAGACCTATAAGAGGAAGTTTCCAATCCGAAATGTAGAGCCGGTCACATCACCTACCTGTCAAGATTCAGAACCGGCACCAGATCCTGAAAATGGTAAAGAAATTCCTGACTCTGATCTTCCTATCGCACTCAGAAAAGAAAAAAGAGCTTGTGCAAAATACCCTACCTCTGCCTACATTTCATATTCTAATCTTTCCACTGCATACACTACCTTTATCACAAATATGTCATCTGTGGTTGTTCCAAGTAGTATTCAGGAAGCTCTGTCTCAACCTGAGTGGAAGAAGGCTGTGTACGAGGAGATGGAAGCTCTTGAGAAGAATCAGACGTGGTCAATTCAAGAATTGCCTAAAGGAAAACCCATTGTCGGCTGCAAATGGGTCTTCACTCCGAAGTTCAAATCTGATGGCACTCTTGAACGATACAAAGCGAGGCTCGTAGCCAAGGGATTCACACAGACTTTCGGGATTGATTACACCGAAACATTTTCTCCAGTAGCTAAACTCAATACTGTGAGAATCTTGATTTCTATTGCTATTAACCTTGACTGGTCTCTCAGGCAATTTGATGTGAAGAATGCTTTCCTTAACGGGAAACTAGAAGAAGAGGTGTATATGCAACAACCTCCCGGGTTTGAGGACAAATTCGAGTCAAGAATATGCAAGCTAGAGAAGGCACTATACGGACTCAAGCAATCACCTTGAGCATGGTTTGAGCGGTTCACTCAGTTTGTCAAGGGACAAGACTATTGTCAAGCCCAGTCCGATCACACTTTCTTCACCAAATTCTCGAAAGAAGGAAAAATTGCCATTCTCATCGTCTACGTAGACGATATCATTCTCACCGGAGATCATCATAAGGAGTTGGAAGACTTGAAGGAGAAGATGGCGAGGGAGTTTGAAATTAAGGATCTAGGAGAATTGCGCTATTTTCTCGGCATGGAAATTGCAAGATCCAAGCAAGGTAACGTCGTTTCACAACGAAAATATGTCTTGGATTTGCTTATAGATACCGGGATGAGTGCTTGCAAACCAGCCGATACTCCTATTGATCCGAATGAAAAGCTTGGGATGATCGTAGAAGGGACTCCAGTCAATGTGGAGCAATACCAGCGATTAGTAGGTAGGTGTTACGGCCCCGATGTCGAGCTCTCGTGATTGGCGGTGTAGCTCTCGTGAAATTCCACACTCTGCGAGCCGTGGTCGAATTCAACTCGGATCACCTACAGCTGCAAATTCCAGATTCGAAGAGAACACCTCGAAGATCCACAAACACTCGACTGAATCACACAATTGTATTGATGATCGAAACACACATACAGAGACACCACACATACGAACACACACACACCTCAAGTTCTAACCTAAACCCCCAAATCGAGAATCTAGACTAGTCCTTGGCTGAGGACCTTCCTCACTACACTTGAGGTCTTTATAGGCTCATTATTCTCCACTCAACACAAGAAAACTACTACGACACTTAACCCGCCCTATTCTCCGCTTTTTTCCGCTTGAACCCGGTCTCGTAATGCGCCTTGAGTACGTTCTCCCGAATCTTTTATCGATCACATCGGTAACATTTCTCCCTTCCTCGACAAGGAGCTTGACTTCAAGCTCCAAATCCGGAAAGGCATCAACAAGAGTATCAAGGTTCTCCCAAATAGCGCTGGTTGAGTCAGTTCTGTCCCATAAGACGAGCACTTCGCGCTCTCCGAGGTGGGAACGAACACGTAGCAGCTTGCTCGGACGCGTGGGAATGGTTCATCCGTCAAAAACCGTCGGGAATGTGGCACCTTTGTCGGGCAGCGGTCCCTTGTGGCCTTTGAGGAGAGAAACGTGGAAAACATCGTGAATGCGACTCTCCGGTGGGAGTCGAAGACGATAAGACACCTTGCCCACACGTGCCACCACCTCGAATGGGCCGTAAAACCGGGGGGAAAGTTTAGTGAAACTCTTACAAGCAACGGAGAGTTGTCGATAGGGCTGGAGCTTGAGCCACACCCAACTCCCTACCTCGAACTCGACCTCCCGATGTCGCCCATCATACACCGCTTTCATTCGTGCTTGGGCAGCAAGCAAATTCCCTCGAATCACCTCCAAAAACTCCGTGCGCTTGGTGAGGGCCACATCGACTTCGTCCACCCTTGCACTCCCGGCCACGTAATCAATCAAACGGGGGGTTCACGACCGTACACGACTCGGAACAGGGTGGCTTTTAGAGCCGAATGGTATGAAGTATTGTAACAATACTCCACCCAAGGGAGCCAAGCCGTCCACTTTCGAGGGTTATCATCCGTAACACACCTCAAATACATCTCAAGAGTCCTATTTACGACCTCGGTTTGTCCGTCACTTTGAGGGTGAAAAGCGGTTGAGAACGCCAAGTTTGATCCCGAGAGGCGAAACAACTCCCTCCAAAAGTTGCTTCTAAATACCTTGTCTCTATCGGAAACAATAGACTTCGGAAAGCCGTGCAACTTCACAATCTCGCGGAAAAACACTTCGGCAACGGAAGAAGCCGTGTACGGGTGACTTAGGGGAAGAAAATGGGCTGCCTTGGAGAACCGATCGACCACGACGAGAATGATGGATTTCCCGGTTGCTCGGGGTAGTCCTTTGATGAAATCCATCGATATATCCGCCCACACATGGTGCGGCACCGGTAGAGGTTGAAGAAGGCCGTTTGGTTGTAATGTTTCCCACTTGTTCCGTTGACACGTCGAGCACTCGGCAATGTGGTCTTGAACCGTTTTCTTCCAACCCTTCCAATAGAATTCTGCTCTAATTCTTTCCAGCGTCTTCGTGACCCCTTCGTGGCCAACCCGGTGGAACCCACCAACAATAACCGGAATAAGTGGCGACGATGCTCTCACGTACACCCTCCATTTGTACATAATCAATCCTTCCCGCAAAGCCCAATCCGGTCCTTCCTTCCCGATTCTAATTCTTTCCACGAGCTCACGCGTATCGCCGTTGCACTCGGTTTCGGTACGGATGTTATCAAACAGCCCCGGCCCAATCGAGAGCGCGTTAAGTTCTAAGCTTGGGTGCTCGGTATCCTCCTCGCGTCGGGAGAGGGCGTCCGCTACCTTATTCAATGATCCCGCCCGATACTCTACTATGAAATCGTAACCCAAGAGTTTGCTCACCCAATGGAGTTGTGGAGAAGTTGTGAGTCGTTGCTCGAGCAAGTGCTTGAGGCTCGAGTGATCCGTCCGGACTAGAAACTTACTTCCCCACAAGTATGGTCGCCAATGGATGATGGCCTTTGCAAGCCCGATCAATTCGCGTTCGTACGCGGCAAGCTTAAGGTGCCGATCGGCCAACTTACGGCTAAAAAACGCAATGGGGTGACCGTCTTGTTGGAGCACGGCGCCTATCCCGCTCCCGGAAGCGTCACATTAAACCACAAATTCTTTTGTGAAGTCCGGTAACGCGAGAACCGGGGACTCGGACAACGCTTTCTTTAGAGCCGAGAATTCCTCGCTCGTCGTTCCATCCCATTCAAAACGTGTCTGTCGCAACAAGCTTGTCAACGGGGAAGCGGTGACGCCGTAGTTGCGGATGAACTTTCGATAGTACCCGGACAAGCCGAGAAATCCCCGAATACCCCTTGGTGATGTAGGCGTTGGCCACTCGGTAATGGCACAAATTTTGGAGTTGTCGACCTTAACCCCTTTGTGTGAAATCACATGTCCGAGGTAACCCACTTCCAATTAAGCAAATGAACACTTCTTTTTCTTGAGAAAGAGACCGTTTTGACGTACCTTATCGAGCACTTCTCGAAGATGGACCACATGCTCCTCCCAAGTGCGGCTATATATGAGAATATCGTCAAAGAATACTAGGACGAATTTCCGTAAGTAGTCACCAAAGATGTCATTCATGAGCCCTTGGAAAGTTGACGGCGCATTTGTTAGCCCAAACGGCACCAAGAGGAACTCGAAGTGCCCGTGATGTGTGCGGAATGCGGTCTTCTCGACATCTTTGGGGTGCATCCGTACTTGGTGGTAACCCGACGTCAAGTCAAGTTTGGTGAAGAACTGTGCACCATGAAGTTCGTCGAGTAACTCCTCCACCACCGGAATCGGATATTTATCCTTTACCGTAACCTTGTTAAGATCACGGAAATCAATACAAAATCGCCACGAACCATCCGACTTTTTCACTAGGAGCACCGGAGAAGAAAAAGGAGACATACTCTTCCGAATTATCCCGTGACGAAGCATGTCGGCACATTGTTTCTCGATCTCATCCTTTTGTAAGTGCGGATAGCGGTACGGGCGAACCGCTACGGGATTAGTGTTTGCGAGGAGTCGAATGCGGTGGTCGCACGAACGTTCGGGAGGAAGTCCCGTCGGTTCGGCAAAGACGTCCGCAAACTCCTCTAAGAGTCGTTCAAGAATGGTTTGTGCCCCTCCGTTCTCGATCGCCCAAAGTGCTATTCGGTTCTTCTTCGCCTTAGGATCTTTCTTCGGTCTCTCGCTCGTTGATGTGAAAAATATTTCTTCCACATTACCGAATTATTCGTCCATGTTCACTTCCAGATTGCCGATGTTATTAACAGTCACCACCTTCCGGTTCTCTTCCATCTCATCGGCCTTCCACACCACTTCCTTCCCATCGGCCGTGAACTCTACGGTTCTTGTTAGGCCATTCCATAATACGCGGACCCAAGGCGTTT
>CATOZS010000069.1:0-29746 GCA_954871525.1 Parietaria judaica
GGTGTGACACAATTGCCGCTGTCATCACGACCTCGACTCTAATGGACTCACTTGGTGCAATGACTTTGGTGGCCTTGCTTGGCACCAATAAAATCTCTTCGTGCGCAAACTCATCGTATACGACCTCGTTGTACACGGCCTCGTCATGGACAGCTTCGGCATACTCCACCTCATTGTACACGGACTCGTTGTAGACGGATTCGGTGCCGCTTCATCGTACACGGCTTCATCGTACTCGTCGTACACAGGTTCATCGTAGGTGATCTCGGCGTATTCCTTCTCACCATTGACAAACTTGTTGTATTTCGGGATAACAACCTGGAACGCCGACTCCCAATGCCAATTTTCCAGAGCTTCGTCGCGCGAGTGCATCGCGTGGACTTGTCTACCAAAATTTCCGACGAAAAAGTTGTCGTGGTCGTCTTCAGTGTCGGATTTGTCAAGAGGGGCCGGCCGTGCTTCGGGTCGTTGTTGAAGAAGCGCTTTGACGGAGCGTGTTAGGGCCTCCACTTGTAGACATAATCCAGCGTATTCGTCACGTCTATTCACATTGTTTGAAGATGCATCGCGAGTGGATCGTCTCCCCGGCGCCATCGCGCGAGATCGAATGGCTCTTATACCAACTGATGTAGATTCGCATTATAGGAAAAACGAAAAACAATCTTGATCAAAAGAGATCATTTTTTCTATTCATAATATTCCTAATCTGTCTCTGTACATGTTTACGTCAAATAGATATAGTGCGAATAAAATAAAACCTAACTAATTGCCTAACAAAGTGCAGCGATAGAAAATAAAGGAGAAATAGTCCAGCTAATAAAACAAAGTCATAGCAAATAATAAAGATGCAAATATAAATGAAAATATAATAATAATGCGTTAACAGTGGAGCTGAGAAACCATTTGCCTGCTTCATGCACGTGGAGTTAATCCTCATGCCGCATCAAAAGTACTGTGGATAGTAAAATTATTTTTTACTCAGTTTTTTGATGGGTTAATTGTTTTTTTCGCATTATTTATCTGGTATGATTAATAATACATCTTTTTCAAAAATATCAATAAAGATATGATATCTAAGATATGTGACACGCAGCTCTCACAAACATAGAATTATAGAATACCGAGAACATGATAATTGAATATAAATAACAGATGGCAACGCCTGATACAAATGACATTTTAGGTGATGAAACAAAAGAAACTATTGCTCCCTTGATACAAATGAAATTTTAGGTGATGAAATAAGAGAAACTAGATTGTTCCCTCGATACAAATGGAGCATTATTAAACCATAATGATAGACAGCATGATCTTATGGTAGAAGCCATTCGGGATCTGCGTTTACTTGCTCAACATGTAGAGTAACTATATGTTGAAAGAAGCAGTGCTGCGAGGAACTGGAATCAAGTAAACGTCATCTTTAGGGCAAACTGTTACACCGAAACACTCGATCACATCTCCATTGTTGTAGGCACCAACACCATCTGGAAGTTTCCAATCAAAGTGGAACAACAAATGGGCAAGCGTGTATTCAAGATTAGCAACGGCAAATGACATTCCAGGACACATCCTTCTTCCAGTGCCGAATGGGACAAGCTCACAGTTCTTTCCTCGGAAGTCAACTTCGCTGGCCATAAATCTGTCCGGATAAAATTTCTCTGGATCTCTCCAATATCTAGGATCTCTTCCAATCGCCCAAGCGTTAACTAAGATTTTGGTCTTAGCGGGTATATGGTATCCGTTTATCACACACTTTCTCCAGATTCTCTGCGGACAAGAAGACGGCGCCGGAGGGCGTAATCTAAGTGTCTCCTTGATGACGCACTTCAAGTATTTCAATCCATGGAGACGCGCTTCTTCAATCTCCTCTTCTCCGCCAAACATCAGTCTCACCTCATCTTGAGCCTTTTTCATAGTTGTTGGACTCCTCGACAACTCAAACATGGCCCACTCTAAAGTTGTCGCCGTTGTATCACTTCCTGCGACGAAAATGTCCTTTGAAACACATAGAACAATGTCATTTACTATAGCCTAATATCACCAAAACACCCTAAAATATATATCACTTTGTATCAAATTGTCCCTTCTAGTTTTATTTTATTTTTATCAAGTTTCCCTTAAACTTAATATTATTTTTGTTCAAATCATCCCCTTAAAAAGTTACTCGATAAAATTACTCATCATTTTTATAGAGTAGAGATCGAGTAGACTAAGATCACATACATTTTACTTTAGCGATTAGAAGGTTAGAAACAAAAGTATATGGATGGGGCCAATTCTAATCATCTTTCATAAATCACTTATAATTTAGACGAGATAAAATGAAGGGTAAACTCCGGCTAAAGTACTCAATGTCTTAGGAAATTCGATTTATGTACCCAGTGTCTTATTTTGCTTGCTAATGTACCAAAAGTTCATTCCATTAGTGAATTTGGTTCACTCTGTCAATTTTCAAATTATTTCACCGTTAGTTAATGCCACATAGCAGGTTGCCACGTCTCCCAACTATGTCAGCCTCATTTTCCACGTGGCAATTCTTTTTAAAATTTAATTTTATAAACAAATTTTAATAAAAATTTATTTAAAAAAAAAAAAGTGTGCCACGTGGCAAAAGAGGGCTGAAGTAGCAACCTATGTGACATAAACTAGTGAAATTTGAAATTTACAGAGTGAACCAAAGTCACTAATGAAATGAATTTTGGGTACATTTGTTAGCAAAATAAAACATTGAGTACATAAATCAAAATTTGTAAAACATTAGGACTTTAGCCAGCGTTTAGCCTAAAATGAATACTAGACATGTTTAGAATATCTTCGATGTTTTCGGTAGGATATAGCTACGCTGTATTTAAATCTCACGGTAGTTCACGAGACAACTGACTCGCTACCATTTGAAAGAAAATTGAGTATAGTTGATATACTAACCAAGAGATTGGCTCTGAGGTCTTTAGTATCCATTTGAACTGCAAGGTTGCCTTTCTCTTGAATGTCTAGAAGAACATCCAACAGGTTATTTCCTCTGGAGTGTTCTTCAGTCACTGTTAGCGCCCTGTCCACTCGACGATTTTCAATTATGTCTTGAAGTATTCTGTCAATGCTATTCAAATGTTTGTAATATATTGGCCAGAAGCCAGTGATCCATTGAAGCCAATAACGAGAAGGGAATAATTCAGCAATACTAAAACCGCCTGCGTGCTGTACGCCTTCCCTTACGCTGGTAATAAAAGTTTCTTGGTCTTTGCATTTCTTACCAAAAGCCGTAATCGCCGTAATAGCAAAGATCGCGGATTGTATTCTTTCGCTAAGATTGACAGGTGTCCCTGAGGCCAAGTATAACTGTTTGATCATAGTGGACACCTCTTCTTTCCTAACTGACTGGAACGATTGAACACGCGCAGTGCTCAACAGCTCTTGCGTGAAGATCTTCCTCAGCTGCCTCCAGTAATCACCGTAAGGTGCGAAGGCAAGCCCTTTGAAGTCGTAAAACGTCACACTGAGCATACGCGGCCTCTGTGAGAAGTTGACATCATGGGTTGTCATCATCTCGCGCACAACCTCGGCCGAAGAAACGACGATGTGAGACAGTTCTCCGAGCTGCAGATGCATCAGATCACCGTGTTTTCGGGCCAAATCTCGCAGGCGGTGATGAGGTAGAGAGTGAACAAGTTGGTGGAGATTTCCAATCACCGGAAGTTTCCATGGCCCAGGAGGTAGATTAGGCTTCGTAAGCATCCACGCAGAAGCCATTTTCAAGGGCACCAAAATGAATACGAGGGCGGTTATAAAGAGCGTGACATAAAAACGAAAATCTACGACCTCCATAATTTTAGGAGTTGGATTTAGCAGAGAAATTACTAATTGAAGGGATTTGTGGACTCATTAGTTGCTATAATCTAATTCTTTATATAGAGAAGTTTAGACTTTAGAGAGCTTTTGATTTCATATATTTAACAGATACCAATTTAATATTTCCATATGATAATTATAATATTCTTTGAAAACAACGATTACCGGTTCCCTAATATCAAAATTATTATTAATGTACTTGTTATGAGATTTGATGAATGACAAGCGATTCGGTCGGTAGATTTTCTTGGAGGGTTATCTTCTCTAGGCTTCTTTAGGGTCGTCGATGAGGCTCAACCCAAAAACAATGATGGATTGTTTAGTTTCGAGAATTGCCTGTTTATTCCAGAATCGTGAATAATTATCCACGAAAACCCAGCAAACTTTGACCGGCCAAAACCTATAACTCCGCTATCCAAATTTGGGCTTATCTAATACTAAATCAGAGGTCTCCGGGATACTTATGTAAAGAATGATGTTGCAAGCTGCCTAAAATTTGTGCTCTTGAATGAGGCTAATCAAAACTTTAAGATTTAAATTCTTAGGAGTTGATTGGACACTGCTGTGAATATTTCCGCTATTAATTCACTCAGTAGTACAGCAAAACACTGATGACACACGTTTTATCAATTGATAGTCAATATGTAAATGGTGGAATTCCAATCTCATGAAATGTCTAAAATGTAATAAATTTTTGGGAAAAATACGGCAAAAATACTCAATCTTTGGCCAGCCTTACAACTGGCGGCAAAAATATCCAACCTGCGTTGACTGTGACCCTGGCATAAAAACGTTATTTTTTCCGTTAACATCCCTCATGTGGCCGTTAGCGGCAAAAATACCCAACTTTTTTTTTAAAAAGATAAATATTTTTTAATTTATATTTTTTTACTTGATTAGTGATAATTACTTGAATTCCAAATACATGGAATAACACAAAAGTTAGTCAAAATATTAATTGATTTCTTAATTTGCTTGTATAAACTACATTTGTTGATAAAAATCTTATTATAATGAGAAATTTTAAACACAATGTTACGGGTATTTTAAGTAATTGATTTTCAATAAATTTATAAAAGGAAAGTTATATAATTAATTTTTCTTTTTTATTAAATAAAGTCAATTTTAGTCCGAGATATTCACCGGAAGTCCGTTTTCGCGAAATAAAGTGTCTATGTTTCCAGAAATATCAAGATACTAAAAAAATCCTTAAGTTTGCAAGAAATGGTCACAAAACGCTCCCGAAACCCTTAAAAGTCGGCCGAGAGCACCTCAGGCGGCCCCACAGGCTCCACACGATCCACCACGCGTCTCCTGCCCTCCTCATGCGCCCTCAGAAGGGCTTACGTCAGCCTGATGGCGTAAGCAGAGGCGCGGGTGTGAGTTTTCAATTGTGTTTCATAGCTTCCTTCAGCACTATTCATATTTTCTTAGCAACGTATTTAAGGGTATGGATTTTAATGGGATCCCAAGGGAGTCTTTTAGTCAATTATTACTAATCAAGCCCTATTGATTATTGATAATATTTTTTTTACTGGTATATATTCTGAAGCCTTTTTTTTCAATACGGAGACATTGATTGACTATATTAATTCACTCCGGTTACAGCCTCACCCTTTTCATTGGTAATTTACCGTTTTAGATCGAATTAATATAGTCAATCAATGTCTCCGTATTGAAAAAAATGGCTTAAAATACCTGTAACATTGTGTTTAAAATTTCTCATAATAATAAGATATTTATCAACAAATGTAGCTTATACAAGCACATTAAGAAATCAATTGATGTTTTGACTAACTTTTGTTTTATTCCATGTATTTGGAATTCAAGTAATTATCACTAATCAAGTAAAAAAAATTAAAAAAAATCCAAAAAAAAAAAAGGTTGGGTATTTTTGCCGCTAACGGCCACATGAGGGATGTTAACGGAAAAATTAACGTTTTTTGCCAGAGTCACAGTCAACACAGGTTGGGTATTTTTGCCGCCAGTTTTAAAGGTTAGGAACACGGGAGGCAGTTTGACCAAAGATTAGGTATTTTGCCGTAATTTTCCCTAATTTTTTTAAGGATTTGCCCATAATTTAGGAAAATAATTGTTGAGCCATTCATGTTTTATCAATTGCATATATAATTAATATATATATATATATATATATATAGATATATATATATATATAGATATATATATATATATATATATATATGGAAACTTCAGTTTGTATGCTCGGACAGCATGTGTTTTTAGAAAATTACCCGAATTTGTTAAATTACAAAACTATGCCCCAAAAGTTTTTATGTAAAGACAAAAAGTGTTTATGTATACATTAACAGTTTTTGGAGCATATTTTAAAGTGTTTAAAAGTGTTTATGTAAAGACAAAAAGTGTGTTGAGGGCATAGTTTTGTAATTTAACAAATCCGGGTACTTTTTCGAAAACACATGCTCTACCGGGCATACATACTGAAGTTTCCCTATATATATATATATATATATATATATATATATATATATAATTAGCTGCCCATAGTTTAAATATTGACCGCTCTATTTTAATTGAATTCAAACTCAAATATATTTATTTCTTTCTTTTCGTAAATTTCACCTATTTTCTCTCACTTCCTTGCTGTCCTGTCGATCGACTTTCAACATCTCAGCTGTAAATCTGAGTTAGTTTGGCTCCTTAACACGTAATTCATAATCTAATACAATATTATTCAGACTTTCAACATCTCATGTTTTCCATACTAGACTTATCTTGTCCCTTGAAAATAGTGGTTATTTTAAGTTCAGTCATGCCAATTTTATATTTATTTTTGGACCGATGTTCATTTGAGTCGATAAGTATTGATATTATGTGAAGTATCATATTGTTTCAAACTTAATTTTCCATTACGAGTACCACATGTGTGCGTGGAGGTGTTTCAAACATATTCGAATGACAAATTATTCGCTAAGGAAAACTTTCCTTATATGCGCGTGTGAAGAGTTAGTGGCTCAATTAATTACGATGTTTACATACTGACATGATGTTATAAAATAAACTGAGCTTGTGCAGCTGGTATATATATAAATATATATATATATATAGCTTGTTACAGTTATTAATCTCATTCGAGGAGTGATTACTGGTTGTCGGACAGTTGAAGCATTTAAGGTCATTTTCGAGAAGACCATCACACTTATTGCATGAAGTTGGATCACCAGGCGCTCAAGGCCCGGAAAAGAGTGCCTATTCCTGTGAAACTCAATTAAGAATATAATCATGTATTGTTTGTGAATGATTTTAGTGAATCAAGTATTTGCATCAGTGTCCTATAGAGTAGTTGATCCACAGAGTTTCTCGTGTAAACGTAAGCTTGCAAGTTGTTTTGACTTTTGATTAAGTTTAATATTTTATTAATAGTTTATTTTACTTGAAGTTCAAGTAAGCTTGGGTAATATGGTAATTTGCTATCAAGTATGATTGCTATATAAACCCCCTTTATATTTGCATTCGAACACAACTTCAACAAAAAGACAAAAATCTCTTCTTCCAATCATTTTTTCACCTCCTTTGTTTCATTATCACTCTGTGTAAAAGTATGTTCATATTTATATTCTTATGTGGGTAAATTGCAGCTAATGTACTCAATGTTTGTTTTTTTCGTGGATTATGTACCTAATGTTTATTTTCAACGGCTGATGTGCCCAAACTTTATTCCGTTAGATTTTTTTGCATTTTCCGTCACTTGACCGTCAGCGAGTAATATGTACACTTTTTCGTATTTTTGACACAACTCATTCATTTTTTGTCTAAATTTTATGTACGACCTACAATTGGAAAGATAAGAGATAGATCTACAACTTTTGTGTTTTTAAGTTTTGTAAAAAAAGTTTTTGGGTTATTACCAGCATATGTTCCTGTTCTTTTGCAAACATCCGACTTATGTTCCTGTTCTTTTTTTTTGTGGCATATATTCCATAAGTCCTAAAACGTACTCAAAGTCAAACTCCGTTAACACCTCTGTCTATGCTGTTAGTTTTTGCCATGGGTCACGCCCTTAAGACTAGCATATGTTCTTGTTCTTTGCAAATATCTGACTTATGTTCCTGTTCTTTTTTTGTTTAGCGGCATATATTCCATAAGTATTAAAACATACTCAAATTCAACCTCTGTTAATACTTCCGTCTATATCCGGGGTTTTTTTTTTTGCCACGTGTCATGTACACCTCGACAAACTTCAGCAGAGCCCGAGCTTCACAGCCTTGCAACTCTAGGTATATTTTCTAGAGATGATAATATACGAGAAATAAATTATATAAAAAAATAGTAGCGATTAAATTCAAAATACATATCGATGTGTTATTGAATTTGACGAGCATCGGCTTATCTCTTTTGTCCAAAAATTGTTCTTGATATCCTGTAAATTGAAAACGTTAGTGATTCCCGAGACGTGTTGGAATCTCTCCTTAAATTTTGATTCACCTCATCTATGTGCTTGAGTTTCGTTAGGCAATTAGCTATTGAGGATATTATCGATCAACCCCAAATTTCGTAGCGTTTCAAAGTTCGCTAGCGAACTAACAATCCTTAAACTCCGTTAACCAAAGACTCACAACATAAAACAATGGGAATCTCTAAAAAATTAAAATTACAGATTGAAAAATTAATGGGAAGCAAACTCATAATATCTAGATAACTTTTGATACTTCGTTTTGAAGAAAGTGTTCAACTCGGTTATTCAACGTTTCGACCCACTTGACGATATCTCAATTTTATTTTCATTGCAATATTTTCCAACACTTCGGAGACTTAGTGATCCCAACCTAGGTCCACTAGAACCTCCTTTGTGTCTTTACTGCTTCTGTCCAATGCCAATTCTCCTCGGCACCGAACCCTCCCACGCCGGAAGCTTATGAGTGTCGGTGAGAACCGTGGTTTTGTGGCAATTCGATTGGTTGGTGCTTTGCTAAGGGTTGGTAATTAAGGATATGAGAGCTTGTTAGAAGGGGAGATCAAATACTTCCACGACGAAAGAGGATTTCTGTATTTAAAAAGGAAGATCAATTCTACATCGATGAGAGAATGAAGATTAAAAAAACAATGAGTAATTTTACTGCTTAAAAATAATTAGTATCATCTAAAAATGGTACTTTTATCGTCTAAAAAAATATTATTAAGAAAATTAAAAAAAATCATTAATAGAAAGAACGGGAACATAAGTAGGATATTTGCAAAAGAACGGGAACATATGGCGATATTAAGGGCGTGACAAACTAATGGACATAGACGAAAGTGTTAACGGAGGTTGACTTTGAGTACATTTTAAGACTTATGGATATATGCCGTAGAAAAAAAAAGAACGGGAACATAAGTCGGATGTTTGCAAAAGAACATGAACATATGCCGGTAATAACCCAAAGTTTTTATTATTCTAAACTTTTAATTACAACCTAAAAGTAGACATTAGTTTAATACAAATTTTTTGTTTCGAGAAAATTTGTATATACTTAATGACTTTTTATGATGAAATGTTAAACTACAAAGTGTAGATAAATCTTTTATCTTTCCAACAAGAGATTATTTATAAATTTTGGACAAAAAACTAGTGAGTTATGCCAAAAATATGAAAGATGCGATGTGAATTTTTTTTTTGTATTTTTTGTATAACTTACTCATTTTTTGTCCAAAGTTTATAAATAATGAAGAACAAGAAACAAAGAGAAAGATGATAAGTTTTGGGAGAATTTTCTCTGATTAATCGAAGGCAAAAATTACAATAATGGAATTACAAAAATAAACACTAACACTAGTATTTATAGGGGACCAGAAAACGAAACCCTAGCTAAAGTTCCTAAAATAAACTCAATCGAATCTTTACAATTTACATTGGAATCCTAACAGAATCAGGAAACCAAATCAAATCAAATCTTCAAACTTGCTCCTCGAGTTTGGAACCTTTCGGAATGTTTCCGCTCGTATGTCTCTAGCAGACCTACTAAGGTCCATTTCTGGCCGAGACATTCGTGGTAGGGGCTCTTCTGCTAGGGAGCCACTTCTGCCCGGGGGCACACCTGGTAGAGGCATTTCCGCTAGTGGAAGCTCTAGTGGGGAGGTTCCTGGTGGGGAAATCCCTACTAGGGGTTGTTGAGCAAGGTCAAACTTAAACTCAAATAATGAAAATATAAAAAATTACTTTGAACATTTTATAATTATAGATTTATAAATTATCTTCATATTACATAATTCATTACTTAATTTGTTGTATATATTCTATATAGCTCTTTAAATTTTCAATAATAATTTTGACTTTGTTAATCAATTTCAAAATTCGTTAATCGATTAAAAAAGTTTTTTATAAATAGAGTTTTGGTATACTATAATATATTATTTATAAGAATATGTTTGAGTTTCCAAGTATGTGACAGAATTTTATTTGCGTCATGTTACTCTACTTTCAAAATGAGTATTCGATTATTGAGCAAACACAAAAAAAAAAAAAAATTAAGGGTATTATTGTTCGTTACTCTATTCATTATCTCTTATGCTTGTATTAATTTTAATATGTATGCTCCACTTAATGATGTAAATGATTATTACATAACAATCCGGAAAATCCACCCATTTGGGTTTGCGAAAACCCACTAATTTCAACATGTAAAAGCCTATGAAATTCGACTCGTAAAAGCCCGCCCCGCCCCGTGACATTGTAGGCTCAAGTTCATGGGCCGGGGTGGGCCTTGATGACACTTCAAAAACCCGCCTCGCACATTGAACGGGGCGGGTAAAGTCCGCGCTATTTTATATGTGAGCTTAACGGGTTGTGGATCGGACCGGTGCACTTGACACCTTCACGTTGCTTTGATATGAAGAGATAAGCACGAAGATTGTACCTGCCTACCGCGTGGATTCCAAAATATATGAAAAACATTTGTTTGTCGATTAAAAATTGGATTTTTTTGATGAGAGCGTATAAGAAAAGAATCACGCAGCGAAGCAATGAGGATTAAATAAATAGGTCCAATTAAATATGCAAACTTGTCAATTTCAATTGTTGAGATATCACCTTCAATCGCTCTAATATATACGTTTGCGAATCAAATGTGTGTGTATAATATATATATATATATATATATATATATATATATTAAAATACATTGAAAGTCATTATATTAAACCAATGGACAGTTAAAAAAGATCGTATATGATCCACGATCACTTAGTTTAAAATTACGAGTGATTAAGCTAGATAGCTAACTTGACAGTTTAAATTGAAAAATAGTCAATGTTTAATTAATATTTGTAAAATAATTAATTAAAGATTAACCATTGTAAAATAGTAATACTAAGTACCAGGGGCGGAGCTATGTGGGCTTAGTATATACCCGGACACCACCTAAAAACGACGTGAAAAATAATAAAAGAATAGTGTTTGAGTAAAAAAAAACTTTCTATATAACTATATTATTTGATGGATCAATACAAGAAATGTAAAATAATTCAGTCCAACTGGTTGAAGTGATTTTGCCTAAGTCTTGGAGTTGAGTTAGACTCTTTGTTTAGTCATATTTTTATTTATTTTCCTTTCTTGGTTTTAAGCTTTCCTTTTTGTTTATTTCTCTGAGTTAATAAAAATATGGATACATTTCTACACTCGCTTATTACATTACTAAAAATATATTAATTTTTTATTTTGGCGTTAAACAATGTATTATAGTCGCTTGGATATTTCTATTTCTACGAACGGTGAATTTATAATGCAATACTTTAAAAAATAAAAATGCGACGTAAGTCATATATATTTGTCTATATATATATATATATGTTACAATGTTTTATTGATTCTTGTTAATTATGTGCTTGTTTGCCGAATACATATATATTTTTTATAAAAATAAATAAATTATATAAGGCACCACCTGAAATGAAATCCTAACTCCGCCACAGATAAGTACTAACCATTATAACCATAAATTGACCATTGACAAAATAGTCAATGTTTAGCTATTTTACAAATAAAAATCTTAAGTTTACTATAATATAATATTAACATATGTATGTGGGCTATTCATTATAACTTCTTTAAAATTAATCTGTTAAAATTAATTTGACCAATCGTTATACAGCGTATCAATAATTGAATTCAAAATGTATTTTATATCCTCGAATATGTTAAGCTTTTTTCTTTCGCTCTATCACCAAATTTTCAATGCTACAGCTCAATATTTTACTTATAATGTCCAGAAATCATGAGACTAGATTTGTAGTTTCTGATTTGTCACGTCTCATATAAAATTAAGTGTTAATTACCATAAAAATACTCAAACTTTGGTCCCTTTGTATACCCAACTTAAAAAGTGGTGGCAAATTTACCTAACTTAAGTTTTGGGCCATTGACCGGTTTTTTTCCGTCCATCAAATTATGGTGTCGTCCATGTGTGGTTGTTAGCCTCTTTCAACGTGACACATCATGTGGTCGTTGACCACCACGTCATTCAATATTTGGGTATTTATGTCGTGATAAACTAAAGTTTGGGTGTTTAAGCCGTGATAAACCGTTTTTTTTTTCACGTCATCTAAATAAGTTAAAATATTATTTGGTAGGACTCGAACTCATCCCCTCCCCCACATAAAAGGACGACACTAAATCATATTCAATTCGCGTTATATCTTATTAATAAAATTAAAAATATAGCTAGAAACTTATTAATAAGTGAAATTGTACCGGAAATATATGTCTTTTTCGCACATGGTTTGGGTTGATATATACAAGGTTAGATTATTGCCTCTCTCTCTCAATCACAATATTTTTCATCCAAAGACAACATGAATTTTTTACTACCAAAATTTACGATGAATTCACATTCTTTTACAGAGTTGAATTATCGATGCTACCAAAATCAATGTAAGTGCATCATATAATTTATCCATATATACCATATATTTTATATTTATTAATTTGGAAATCATTTGTGCACACAAGTTGGATATGCTTTTTAGAGGAAAAAAAAGAGTTGTAACTCATAGGTGACTAATTTGGCAGTTTGCTTCCAGTATATTTATCGCGTGTACATTTATATTGGCTACTAATTAATATGAACATCAGTACTATTGTATAGATAAGTATTTTAATTTCTTCGTTGACGAATTTTTTGTTTAACTTCTTTGCTGAATTTTTTGGTTCATATTTATTAGAGAAGAAGAAAAGAGGTGTAAGTGCAACTTTTTCAGATTTGAAATTAATATGTAACGCCCCGGTTGCTCAATCGAATCGACGACTGTCCTTATAGGCCAACACGAGTCTTTTCAGCATGTTTTTGTTGGGTTTTTCGATGACTTTTCTCAATCCCAAGGCAAAAATCACGGGATATCATAGAACTATAAAGATCTAGAATAATTACGAGAATTAAGATATCGTTTAGAGGTCGTTACCAAACATTGGTACTTTTGCCAACTGTACCGAATAACTGCCGATTCCTTGGTTTTGGAGCTTGCCGATTTAGGATTTAGCGCCTCAAGTGTTGCGCCTCTATTTCGTCCCCCACGTCACTCGGGAACGTCTTAGATGACCGGAAAACACCTCGGAGGATAGGTTAGATCCTTGTCGGTGTTTAGATGATCAACCGTTGATTGAACCGGGGAGCAAGCCACGAAATTCGACTCACAAGGGAGGGAGCTCGAATTCTAGGAGGCTAGGGTTTTGATGTGTTCTTGATTATGAGTCATATTAGGGTATTTATAATACCATATGGCCATGACCTAGTGGGTTTTCTAAAAGCCCACCCATTGGGCTTTCTAAAAGCCCAATCATGAATTAATTAATCTCTTATTAATTAATTATGAATCATAATTAATACTTGGGCCCGTGTGGGCCCATAATGTCGGTTATGGTTATCGGGTCGATATCCGATAACCCGAGAGATACAATATCGGGTTCGGGCATAACCAACAAT
Source organism: Parietaria judaica (assembly GCA_954871525.1). Classification (NCBI taxonomy): domain Eukaryota; kingdom Viridiplantae; phylum Streptophyta; class Magnoliopsida; order Rosales; family Urticaceae; genus Parietaria; species Parietaria judaica. The sequence continues at coordinate 13,779 of CATOZS010000069.1, forward strand.
CTCCTACTTGCACGAACGCGCCGGATTGGCTATCTCCGTGCACGCACTGCACATAAAGTATTACTCGAGAATGCCGCCTTGGGTTAGATGTACATTCTCTCAGCTACTCATGCCTGGTTCATCAAAGTTACAAGCGAAGTTTGTTTCATTGTAATTTAATCATCATACTCCGTTTCTGTTGCGAGATCGGTGTGACTCTGTAGGATTCTGTAGTGTTGGCCACATACTCATACGAGTATGCAAGAAGTAAGTGGCCTCCACCTAGACTTAACTTCCCCCAATCTACAAAACTTTAAATCCCCTTTTATAGATTAATCGAGGTGAACCATGTGGTTCTTTACGATTAAAATAATGTATATGACTGATTCCTTCAACATCTTTTTACATCTCTAGATGAGGCACAGGTCATGGTTTGGAACACCTGTTATGCCTTGATCTAATTTCTGATTCAGGTACAAGTATTGAAACATCAAAACAAAAACTCTTTTGTTTTTCCTGTGGCCACAGATTTCATTTTACTTATACTATTCAGAAGGCCCTGAGTGTATAGCCCCAAAAGGAATGGGGAGATGCATGTTTTCTTGAAATGTCATTCCATCCTACAAGGTTCATCACACGCCCAACTACAGCTGTTATGACTTTCCAGTTACGGTAAGCGTTGAGTTGTAATCTGCATGATTAAAGATATCTTATCTATAAAGATAGTTATTTATCTTTTATTCATTTAAAGAAAAGGATAAATCATGATTAAAGATATTTTATCTTTAAGTGATTTATTCATCTTTTATTTAAAGATAAAAGGTTTTATCTTTAAAATTTTCATAATATATATATATATATACTTTCAGAAGTATATTTAATTCAACATAGAATATGTTTTGCAAAATAGGATTATGTATTACATATTCATTGTCTTAATTCTTAGAACATTTTAATTAGTTAACTATGTTTATTTTAAGACAAAAGTTAGGATCACCTAAAACCCCTCAAAAAAAATATTAGGTATAATGTCTTCCACCGGCTGGGTCCTCGATCTAATTGAGAAACGTTTTGAGTGTGTCTCTAACCCAAGGGAGTACTCTTATACACTCTTTTAGACGCGTAGGGCAACCTATACTATCCGCCGATTCACCCCGTGGGTCTACCTAAACGAGTACTCTAATTAGATTAGATATCGTAGACAATTCTTATGAAATCGATTAGAATGATAAATAAAAAATTGTTTTTCTTTTCTAAACGTCAGAGATAATATAGGATATTAGAGCAATTGTTGACTTTCTCTGAGTGACTAATTAATGGAATTGATGAGGGTTACTTTTCCATTAACAAATCACGAAATATTATATAAAGTCCTTATAATATATAATTTTATGTAACATATTTATTATAATAAGTATTTTATAATTTACATGTCAATACTAGAATTAATATTGTGCTTGAATATTTTACTTTTCAATTTGTAGAATATAATTATCTCTAACTCTATCTGTCTATATATATATTAGATATGGACCCGTTGAATCTCATGGCTTCAGAAGCAGTGAAAGAGTTCAAAGCTGCAGTGGAAAACAATCGTCTTGACGATTCTAACTACATGACCTGGTCAGAGGCATTCAAAAGAATGCTAAGGAACGACGATCTTGGTTTCATAGCCAAGGATTTGCCACCTACAATGCCTGACAGAGATACAGGTTCAAAAGAAGACTGGATTAGCTATCATCATTATACAATGAAGTCCATTCATGTTCACCGACTCATTATGTCATCTGTGATGCCGATCATAGGACGTGAGATCGAGAGCTTGAATGCACGTGATACTATCTTATACCTTGAGAAAACTTATGGGGATCGGAACCCCATAAGAAGGTACCAGCTGTTGTGGAAACTGTTCAATGTGAAGATGTCCATTAACAGTACCGTTAGAGAACATTACAACACGCTGATAAGCTATGCAGACAGACTTCAACAATCTGGGTTCTATGTCGGTATAGACATGAGAAGATTTTGCATACTCCAGTCTCTCATTCCAGAACTGCGAAAGACAGTTAACATCCTTATAGAAGGAAACTGCAACTTTGACCACCTCGTCGATTTACTTGAAATTGGCGAAGAAAATATGAAGGCAGAAAGAAAAAGGAAATTGGAAGACATTGAAACTATGAGAAAATCCAAGATGAGTAAAGACTCACCAGACAAAGTCTCTGAGACAATCGATGTCGAACCCTCAAGCTTAGGTATAAACGTTATAACCAAAATCTTAAAGATTCATTAAATATGTAGTAATCTAGTTACTAACATGTGTTATTGAAATATTGTTTCTCACACAGAAGAATCTGATAAAGAAGAGGAAGAGGAAGAAGAAGAAGAAGAGGAGTAGAGACTATGAAAACTTGCAATGTCCTGTTCGTGCAACAAGACATCCATGTTATCCGTCTTCTATTGCGTCTTAAGTTTTAGTTTCAAGTGAATAATGATTAATTTATTTATGTTTAGATTTTCCATTAAGTTTTTTTTTGGAATAATATTTTGAATATTTTATTTTCAATGATATTAAGTTTGTTAATATTAATGTGTTAATTTATGATAAGTCATAAATATTTAATTCTAAAGGGCATAATAAAACAATCTTATAGTTCCAATAATTCTGAAATTATAGACATTCTTAAATGTCTATAAATTTTGATTTGTCAAAAGTGCATCACCTACATTAAGGAGGTTTTTAGGTATTTCATCACCTTCACTGATGACTTCAGTCGACATGGTTATGTATACTTAATGAAACACAAATCTGAATCGCTTGAAAAGTTCAAGCAATTCAAGAATGAAGCTGAAAATCAATTAGCAAGAAAAGTTGAAGCCATACGATCTGATCGAGGTGGCGAATACTTGAGCGATGATTTCAAAGCTTACCTCCGTGACATGGTAATCATTTCATCACTGACCCCTCCAGGTACACCCCAACTAAATGGTGTATCTGAGAGAAGAAATCGAACCTTGTTGGACATGGTTCGATCGATGATGAATAAAACTGACTTACCTGAGTCCCTATGGGGACACGCACTTATGACAGCAGCTACCACACTGAAATGTGTGCCATCGAAGACGGTACCTTCAACCCCATATGAGATATGGAAGGGAAGAATACCGGATTTGCATTTCATGAGAATCTGGGGATGTGAGGCATATGTCAAGACTCTAATGTCTGACAAGCTCAGTCCCAAATCAGTTAAATGTAACTTTGTGGGATACCCAATGGAAACTCCTGGGTATTACTTCTATCAAAAACACACAGGCAAAATAATAGTTGCCAAAACCGGTGTTTTCTTAGAAGAAGATTTTCTCTCTAGAAAGTCTAGTGGGAGAAACATTGTTCTTAATGAACAGCATGAACCACAAGATACTCAAGAACAAGAAATGGACACAGAAGGTACTCACACATCAGGTTATGAACATCGTGATCAGATCATGGTTGATAACCAAATAGAAAACGTTGTTCTAATCGAAGAAGTTGAAAATGAGATTCTCAACGAAGAACCTCAAGAAAATATAGTTCTATACGATGTGCCCATACAAGATGGGATTAGTGAGCAACCAGATTACACACTGACATCACGAAGATCAATTAGAGAGAGTCAACCTCCTCTTAAATTGAATCTTCTTGTTTCAATAGAAGATGAAACTGTTCATGAAGACGATGGTGAAGAACTTAAACCTTTAATGAAGCAATGTCAGGAGATGACTCAGACAAACGGCTAGAAGCCATGAACTCTGAAATGGACTCCATGTATAGCAACGAAGTATGGGACCCCGTTGATGCTCCCAAAGGGTCCAAACCCATTGGTTGCAAATGGATCTTCAAAAGGAAGATCGACATGGATGGCAAAATACAAACTTACAAATGAAGATTAGTCGCTGAAGGTTATCGACAAATTCATGGTATTGACTATGATGAAACTTTCTCTCCTGTTGCCATGTTTAAGTCCATAAGAATCTTGCTAGCCATTGCAGCATTTCATGATAATGAAATCTGGAAAATGGACGTGAAAACCGCATTCTTGAATGGTGTTGTCGAAGAAGATGTGTACATGACACAGCCTGAAGGTTTCATAGACCGCAAACATCCAAACAAGGTTTGCAAATTGAAAAGATCAATTTATGGTCTTAAGCAAGCATCTCGAAGCTGGAATCGTCGTTTTGATGAATCAATTACTGATTTTGGTTTTGTTAAGAACAAAGACGATCCTTGTGTATATATCAAATCGAGTGGGAGCAAAATAGTTTTCCTGATTCTTTATGTAGATGACATACTGATAATATGAAATGATACATCTGAACTCCAGACTGTGGAGGAGTGGTTGAGAAAATGTTTCTCAATGAAAGACTTAGGAGAAGCCGCCTATATACTAGGCGTAAAGATTCAAAGAAATAGAAATCAAAGAATCTTATCTCTAAGCCAAGGTACATATATTGACAAAATCGTTAAAAGGCTTAAAATGGACAAATCGGAAAAAGGTTTTACACCAATGACCCATAAGACATACTTAACCAAGAAGCAATGTCCGGTTTCTTCATAAGAAATAAAAAGTATGGAGAAAATTCCATATGCTTCAGCTATTGGTTCAATAATGTATGCAATGATATGTACGAGACCAGATGTAGCTTTTGCCTTAAGCATGACAAGCAGATTTCAATCCAACCCTGGTTTTAACCATTGGACAGCCGTTAAGAATATCTTGTGTTATTTAAACAGAACAAAAGATAGATGTTTGACATACGGTGGTGCAAAAGAATTAACTTTTGAAGGATATTCTGACGCAAGCTTCCAAACAGACAGGGATGATTCTAAATCTCAAACAGGATATGTATTCTGTGCAAATGGTGGTGCTGTTACATAGAACAACAGTAAACAAGCTACGGTAGCTGATTCAACCACAGAATCTGAGTACATTGTTGCATCTGATGCTGCAAAAGAGGCTGTATGGATCAAGAAATTTGTTTCTGATCTTGGTGTAGTTCCTAGCATTGGTGATCCTGTGAAGCTGTTCTGTGACAACAACGGAGCTATAGCACAAGCCAAGGAACCAAGATCACACAAGACAGCAAAACATGTACTCATAATGTACCATCTGATCAGAGACATTGTTGATCGAAAGGACATAGAGATGAGGAGAGTAGACACTGAAGAAAATGTAGCAGATCCGATGACAAAATCTTTGTCGAAAGAAAAGCATTTTCGTCATGCGGAAAGTATTATGATAAAGAACCCATAAATGTCTGTTACGATTTTATTAACTGAACTTGATTTTGGTTCAGGAACAAATTTTATGTAATTATTATCATTCATTAAATTTGAAGCACATTATTATTTTCTTTAAAAGACAAGTTTCATCATTTAAAAGGTTCATATCAATATTTTATTCAAAACATTGATATCAAGCTAAACAAATGTAGTTCCTAAGATATCTTCGAGACATTCTTGAATTTCCCCAGTCAAAGAAATCAGCTTGTCGATTTAGGATTTAGCGCCTCAAGTGTTGCGCCTCTATTCCGTCCACCACGTCACTCGGGAACGTCTTAGAGGACCGGAAAACACCTCGGAGGATAGGTTAGATCCTTGTCGGTGTTTAGATGATCAACCGTTGATTGAACCGGGGAGCAAGCCACGAAATTCGACTCACAAGGGAGGGAGCTCGAATTCTAGGAGGCTAGGGTTTTGATGTGTTCTTTATTATGAGTCATATTAGGGTATTTATAATACCGTATGGTCATGACCTAGTGGGCTTTCTAAAAGTCCAATCATGAATTAATTAATCTCTTATTAATTAATTATGAATCATAATTAATACTTGGGCCCGTGTGGGCCCATAATGTCGGTTATGGTTATCGGGTCGATATCCGATAACCCGAGAGATACAATATCGGGTTCGGGCATAACCAACAGTTTTGTCTTCACTCGCACGCTTGAATGTCACTCATCCCAAGACTACTCCAACCAATCACACTTAGTTTTGGAGTTCCTATGAACGAGTTACCGAAAATGAGATGTATCTTGTTGTCATATGTAGTACCGTAGTACCAATCAATACTTTTAAGCTCTTTCGACCATACAGTCTCATACATGTATGATCTCTGATAACCGTGCAGTATTATACATGATAAGTCTCGGGAACGTCCCATCAGCACATCCCCTTGCCCAAGTGATGTTGGACTGCACAACTTACCCTTTCTTGCTCTCTTGATTCACTGGATTGATGATTGTCAAAAAATCTTTCGGCTTCCCATGAATTACAAGATTACGACGATTATGATTATGGTCCTTGATAACTAACGTTAGTTATCATTTTTATTAGAGAACCATTTTAATACATGTTAATATCCATTTTTAGAAATTCGTGCATTAACAATACCTTTCATCTTTTTTTAGAAAAAAAAATAAAAAAAATAAACAGTTTGGAAACAAAGCTGCTGAATTATCGTCATTATATTTTCACTATTAATAAGTGGTTGACTAAAATACCTAACTTTTATAAAATATTTAAATGAGACAAGGAACTTAATTAAAAATTAATTTTCTTTTTTATATCTAGAATATAATTAATAGGAAATTTCACCAAATATCTATATGAAAAGTATACAAATAAATTGAAAAATTATAAAAATATAAAGACAAACAATTAAAAGTTTAAGTTCATTTGTCGAATTAAAAGTATATTTGGTTCATAACTTATCGGAATGTTGTTTTATTAATTCAACAATTATTAAATTATTTTATTCTTCAAAGTTCAAATTATCGTATATTCTTTTATTTTCCCTTATATTTAGGTCAATATTTTTTTCACACATTTACTTAAAACATTTTCAACATATGTATGCGTGATAATGTAAATCTTTTAATCACAACACAAAATTTAAAATATAAATATAGTATTTTTTACCAAAATTTACTAACAATAATATTACGCTACTGCGAAGCGAAATGCTACTCCACAAGTGTATTTATTGTATCTAATACAAAAATAGGTGACTTCAATTGCACTTTAGTACCTAATTTAAAAAAATTGTCGAAATAATACCTAAGCTTGTCGATGTGACAAAATACCTAAATTTAGAAAAATATTTTTAAATATCAAGTGGCATATTGTTGATGTGGCATGACACATTAGATGAAGGATGATGTGGCATAACAAGGCACTTGGTGGATGATGTGGCATGACAACTCACATGTAGGCTAGCGTGGCATACACCTTACATGGGGCATTAAATATTTTGGGTTAATTTTGGAAATAAGACTTGATTTCAACAATATTGTTTATACTTTAATATCTATGTTCCAACATTGACATTAATAATAGAGTTACAAAAATGTGATGTTGTTAAGTATAGTTGCGTCAAAATTGGAACATGGATATTAAAGTCTAAAAATCATTGAAATGAAATTGTGTGGCAACATGACATGGCATGTTAGCATGCATGACCTCATGACACATGACACATGACATAGTGTTTTATTATTGTCGTCTCAAATTTTTTTGTCAAAACTATTTACTTATTATATGCAACAACCAAGAATTATGAGAGAAAACTATATCGAACATGAGAGCCAACACATGACAATTGACACATAAAATCGTGTACAATATAAAACAAATTTATACTATTCATTAAGTTGCTATTATATGAAGAGATAAGAACGAATATCATACTTGCCTACCGCGTGGATTTCAAAGCATTATAAAAACATTTGTTTGTGGATCAATATTTGTCTTTTATGAGGGCGAATAAGAAATAAATTACGCCAATAATGATACATTATCAGCTACTTTGTCAGTTTCCAGTGGTGGAGAGGTGACCTTCACATAGTCGCTCTAATATTTGCTGGCAAATAAAATCTACACATTAAGATAAATAGAAATCAATATATTATAAGTCAATGAACAATTTGAAAAGATCTTGTATGATACACAATCACTCAACTTAAAATTAATTTGTTGACGGTGGTCAGCTAATTAGTTAGACAATACTATTTTTAAACCGAATGTGATCTCAAATTCAAGGGGGCTAAGCTAAGTAACACTTATTTCCGCTCGTCACTTGCGTTCAGCCTTATCCGTAAGAAAATAATTGCGCTTCCCCGTAACGCAAAACACTCGCGAGTATCACATTCGTGAAGAGTGTGTACGCGTGCATATCATCAAAGTTTATTTCCTTATTCTTTCTTTAGCTTAAACTAGTGGACAGCACCGCGCAAAACGTGGTGGCGAGTAATATCTCGTTTAAATTAAATTATATAAAATAAATTAATTTATAAATTGTGTGTTGTAATCGAGAAAAAATATGTTGATATTGAACTCAACAGTAGTTTATTTATCCAAATAATGTCATCGTCAAATGTTTATTAAATATGAGTAGAACCAATATGTTATTTTCAAAATATTTGGAAATGTAAGAATAGAAGAGTATCTCAATTAAATAAAGTAATATATTGAACGGATTGTACATGTTTAATAAAATAATAGATATAGACGATGAACTAAATAAAAATTAAGAATATATCGTAGTTGTATGTAGTTAACTCTTAGCTTTTTAATAAGAAAAATACCAGTACTACAGAATTTGAGTAATTAATCGAAAAGGTTTTATCTACATATACATATTTTGCATAATAACATAAACAACTTCGATTAAAAAAATAAACAAAGTAAAAAAAATCTACAGATAGACAACAATAATGCAAGTGTGCATAATTAAAAAATACTTATATTGAAATGTAATAGTAAAATATCACTGCATCTTCAATAAAATGGTCAATAAAAATAGTCCGATGCAATCTATAAATAGTCTCAAACTGTAAAGAGCACGGAAGTACCCGGGCATAAGCTTCGAATCCATAAAGCTCGTCAACATAAATTCATTCGTTTCTTCGACGCCCTTTACCGGCACAAGAAAAATCCCATGCACGGGGACAATGTCATTTTTACCGTGTTGTCTCTACTCTTCAGTAAACTGAATGATCAGACTACTTGTAATAGAGAAATTTGTGTCATCATTTCATAATAATATGTACCATCAATTGAGAATCATTAAAATTTAAAAAGGCATATGTACACAAACTGTAAGAACTAAAACATTTTTTCAGTGTGTTATATACTCAAAGACCAAACAGAAACATAAATATATTTTTATATTCATAAATTGCCCCACAAAATAAACAAAAAATAAATAAAAAATTCAATCACAATGTAGTATATGTAATATATTTCAATCACAATTTACAAAATTGATCAAATGGCTGCTCTTCAGATGTAGATTCTTCAAATTAATCTTGATATATATAAATTTTCTTGATACTACCTTCATTCTCTAGCGTCTCCCCTGTAAAATCACTTCCATCAATATGTAAATGACTAACCTGGACATTTTCACAGTACTCGAAGGTTTAAGATTTCGAATGCAAACTCGTCCTATTCTAACCAAAGCCGTGCGTTGTAGTCCATCAACAAATGATGGTGATCGCGAAAGATAGCTGGCTAAGCTTAGGAGAGGAGGGCAGAGATTAGAGGGCCGACGCCAAAAAAGGAATGAGAGAACGTGAAGGGTTGACAACATGAGAAAATGAGATAGAAAGCTGCAAAATCATACATGTGATAGATTTCTCCGTATCCCAAAAGAATTAGTTGATGCATGACTAACACAATATTCATTTGATCTTCATTAAATGATAGCACTCAGAGGAGAAAACAGGGAAACAGATGAATTATTAATGCAAGCAAATCCTGACCAAGAATAAACCGATACCAACCAAGAAGGCTAAAAGGTTATGCATGCAAATTATGACCAAGAAGTTCAAAAATCTCATGCAATAAAACAACGAATTATAAGATCATATGTGCCTTGCAAGACTAAAAATAATAATAACCCATAAGTCAGATCAATAAAATCATTCTATATATGACTGTCTTAGTTCATTGACTCAATTAAAAAGTGTCACAAAAATACACATTTTCAAATAGGAGGATGATCAAATTAATAAAATCATAATAAATTCAACAATCTTAGTTCATAAAATCAATTAAAAATGTCAGAGAAAAACTCAAATACGCAAAGACGATGAAAGTTCCAAAACGAAAATAAACACAAACAAAAACTCACACTCGACAAAATAGTTCCAGAGAGAATAGAAATCAAGAACTTACATTCTGTGGTCGAACCTTCACAGCCAGCGTGAAGCAATAATTGGCAAACAGAAATCCCGCCAGAATTCTCCTTTCATTTTACACCAAAAGATCGTAAAGGAAGCACATATGAACAAAGTTGAATAAACAAAATAAAATGAAGAATTACTTGAGATTAACTTAGAATACCACAACCACAAAGATCTATGCGCTTCATTTACTCGCAAAGAGCTAATGGAGAATTAATTCTAGGCTTAAACCATATACTATTATTGAATAAAACTTAAAGAAAAAGGTTCTCGAACTATTAATTAAATTCAATATGGAGGAGATAAGGAACTACAGTGACGATCAAACGCAAAAGAGACCGACATTACCTCAAGAATCCTAGTGCTTCAAGTTGTTGTTAAATTATTGAAATAGAGAATTTGGTTTTACCTTTCAATTTGAAACCTTGAAATCGGAAAATGCTTCCAACTCCAAGTAAACCTGGAAATCAGCTACTCCATGAAACTCGTTCTTAACGCCGCTGCTTTCGAGCAAACTGAGAAGAAAGCATAAAATGTGGTTAGTGAAGAACGGACGAAGCCGAAAACAAACAAGATAGAAAAAGTGAGGCAACAACCAGCCTGGGAAAGGAGAAGAGCGGTTGAGAGGACATTTCGGCATGCATGTGGGGTTCGGCCGCTAGACAACTTCAGCGATTATAATTGATGTGCGAGCGAGACAACCCCGACGCACTTTCCCTTAAATGGAACACTTCTGGTTTAGTAGCTCGACATCTGCGTTACGCAACAACAACCAATTAGTGATTACAGTTGAGGAATCAGAAATCGTTTGTTGTTGCATACATACCTGGTTGAACTCAAGAACATTGGACTTGAAGCAAATTCCGTCTGCGCAGCGACATCTCAGCACCTTGGGCTATCAGACTTGAGTTTTTGCCGGAGTCTTCAAAATCCCGTGATGGTGGCTCCGTTGGGCTAACGGATTCCGGTGCCGGACCGGGAGCTGCAAATTCACAGATCCATATTCAGATATAAACTAAGATGACATTATTACCCTGAGATAACCAAATTATACAGAACGAAGAACAAAATTACAATCACATAAATCAAGAACCATCGCAATAATGGCGGAAGAACCTCTGACATCGTGAAAAATGAAATATAATGAAAATTGATCATATAAATCAAGAACCATCGCAAATTCGCAATCATGGAGCCTCGAACCAGAAGTTAGTCAATCGCTACTCGAATCGAGCAAGTTAAATCAACTCGAACACTCAAAATCATAAAACCACGAAACACGAACTCGCTTATCGAATCGAGCAACAGACTTTAACTCGAACACTCAAAATCGTAAAACCACCAAACACCGTACCTGAGTGCGCTAGGCGTTGAGCAACCATCGCTGTAAGCCCCAGAGAGTGATTCTCAGCATATTCCGAGGAAGAGGATATACCCAGGCACTGCCGGAGACGTTGCGTCGACGATCTTCTTGGTCAGAGAGAAACCATCGACATCGGAGGAGAGGATAAGAGAAAGCGAGGAGGGACGGGTATTAAACCGACCGAGAGAGTGTAAAAGAGAGCGAGGAGGGACATGAAACGACAATGTAGTTGGTGTTTAGAGTACATGAGAACTCTTGTAATTGATTACAGGAAATAAGTGCGTTTGATCAGATTCAGGGGACATAAGTGCGTATGAAATAACTGTGTGGTAGTGTGACACCTCTTATTAATCCCCAAAATGTAGGGTAAAAAAGACACCGACCGATTTTTTTTTTTTTTTTTTACCAAAACCCGGACCCGGATATATCCGGGTTTGGGAAAAAAAATCCCGGATGTATCCGGTTCCGGGTTTTGTATTTTTTTTAATTGTGTTATTTATTGTTATTTATTGTTTAGTCCCTCGTTTCGTTTACTTGTTCAAATCTAACATTTTGGTACTTAAGTTCGGTTTTGAAAAAATTAAAATTTTAAAATTATTTTAAGTGTTTGAAATATTTAAAAAATAATTATGAGATAAATAAAACATAAAACAACAAAACAAAAGAAAGTAAATATGTGTTTTTATTTAACAAACTCGAAGGTAGGATATGGGAAAGTACAACTACAACGGCAAACAAAGTTACAAATTCAAAGTACAAAACGAACAATTGAAAACGAATTACATTTGAATCTTTGAAAAGTAATTCGCCAATTCTCGGTCGTACATATTGTTGTCGTTTGTTGGCCACAATTCAATCTCTCAAAAGCATAAGGATCTCGACCATCAATGATTTTGTAGACTTGCGGCGAGGCTCTAACATCCTTCCGGCCATTGAGAATGCCGCCTCCGATGAAACCGTTGAGACCGGGATGGTGAGAATGTCACAAGCCAACAAGGATAAGACCGAATACTCCGATCGATTTGCGTGCCACCATTGAAGAATGTCGAGGCCTTCGTTAGGGCACGGTGTCGGAGGAAGGTTGCAAAATCGGGCGTACTCGTCGATGGTGTTTCGTCGTTGACGTCGACCAAGAACTCGAGATCCCGAAGCGCCACTTTATTGTGAAGTCGGTGAAGAAGTCGATGCATTGCCGCGCCCAATAGCCGTAAGGTTGTAGAATAAACGGTAATTGTACACGTATGGGAGGTTTTCAGGACTCCAATAACTCTGAAACTTTGCAATCATCGGGGATAGTACATCAGTAAATAAAGCATTACGTTTTGCGTTTTGAAAATGACAAAGTATATATCGAAAATAGCGGGCAAAGCTCTCTAAGACGTGGGTGAGTAAACATGAGATAAACCAATAGTAATTTGATTAAAAAGTTGTAGAAAAGCCTGGAATTGGATTGGCGATTAGCCAATCGTCCGGAGTGATGTCTTTGCGGTCTTCTTGATCCGGGCTGTTAATCCAGTTTGTAAGCAGCTCCTTGTATGGTAGGACAGTATCCAACATCATGTAGGTCGAGTTCCAACGGATCGGCATATCCGATTGAAACGTTCTTACCTAGTAACCGTGAGCCCTGCAATAATCTTCCCAAGAAACTGTACGCATAGTAGATGATCGTATATACAAAATCGTGTTCCTAATTTTGGCGATACTATGGGAAATAACTTTTAAGCCGGATTGAACTATCAAGTTTATAATATGACATGCACACCTTTGATGAAAACAATCGTCCCTAAAATTGGTCAAAGTTTCCTTCATTATTTCTACGGCATTGGCGTGGGCACTTGCATTATCTAACGTAATGGAAACTACCCTATCTTTAAGGTTCCAATCCGACAAAACTTCTAGTATAGCCTCGGCTAGGTTTACTGATGTGTGCCTAACCCTCATCGGCCTAAAACCTATGATACGGTTTTCCATTTTCCAATTATCGTCGATAAAATGAGCTACGACCGTGATATAATCATCATTAGCATGGCCTTTCCAACAATCCGACGTTAAAGACAATTCAAACCTCCAAAGACCGACTAGAAAAACCGCTACGACCTGAATTCAAACCCCACGCCGACCAGTCAAGGTCCACTACCACGACAATCTCGCAAGACGTGGCCCACGTGTCAGCTCGGCAGCAAGTCAAGCCCCGAACTCGAAGTCACTACCAACGACCACCTCCAACGGGCAGAAGCCAAACGCCTATAAAGGCAAGAAGACAACCCTTCTACACGCACGCAAGCATCCACATTTGAGAGAAAAGAGTCTTGAGAGTTCATATCTTCATAGTATTTTTTCTTTCATTTTCGATCAATCAGGAATTGGCTTGTGGTTCCGATTGATCAATCTTTCTAAAGCAATAAACGTACAGAGGACGTAGTCAACTACTGCATTGGGACGAACCTCTATAAAAAAACTCTGGTGTTTTATTTGTTTTCTCATTTCGTGTGTCATCGTTGATAGTATTAACGACGCGGAGGTCAGGATCTACAAAAATCTTAGCACATTCAAATCGAAATCCCATTCGCAATATCCTTGACCGTTGGCGTACGAAACCACGTCAACAATTTTCGCTTCTAAAACAGAGAGACTAAATTCGCACATCCGTTTATGATAATTTATGAAGAAGTAGGGGAGACATATTTTTACCAAAAAATTCTAAGAGAATAATTTTAGAATCATAAATTAAATTCGAGGGAATAAAAAAAGAAAATGATTGTAAATAAAGGGGAAAAAAATTATGTTTCCCTTTAGAAATTGTAATTCGAACATGTTACTTATTAACTTAGTTATTCATCATTTTTGTAGTCTATGATTCAATGTTAATTTATGAACCCTGCATTATTTTTTAATTACAAACATCTTAGGATCACATAATGTAAATCTTCTAAATGAAAATATTATACATCGTGATTGAAATATCCCACACTAAATGTCAATTTCTAGCAAGATCCTTGATAGACGACAATAATATTCAGCACATGAAGAAAAAAAATTAAGGGTAAATGAAAGAAATGCCCATTTGTAACACAACGTTTAAGAAAAATGTCCATTTTTATATTTGGAAAAATAACCACCAAAAAAATAAATTGTAGACCAATATACCCTCTTAATATTTGGCGTGTTTTTTTTTAATGAAGTGTAAAAAAATGACGTGTTTTATTTAATTAATTATAATTAAATAAATATTTTGTTTAATTACGTTGGATTTGAATCAAAACAATTTTTCTCCTAAAAAATAGCAAATAATAACTGACTATATTTATCCATCCATAATTAAAATACAAATAAAAATCCCTACTATTTAGCATTTGAAACGATTAAAATTTTGATTAAAATTTTGATTAAAATTTTAATCATGTTTAATCTTAAATTCGTTTTTTTAATTAAAATAAAAAAATAAAAGTTTTCCTTAAATATAGCAGACTGAATAAATTAAAAACAAATATCCCCTATTAATCATGTTATTTTCAAATCACGTTTAATCCACCCTATTTTACTATTCAAAACAAAATCTTATTTTCACGATATTTTATTTGTTAATCAAATTTTCAAAAATAGAAATCTTATTATTTCAGCCTTTTTTTTACGTAACTGAATTTACGAATCTGTAATTATATTTACGATTTTGTATTTTTATGTATCTGTATTTACGATCATGTGTTTTTATGTAACTAAGATTACGTAAATATATTTACGATTCTGTATTTTTACGTAACTATCTTTAGTATTCATCATCCCATATTTACATAAATCGTCCAATATCAACCTGTAATTTTAATAACCAAAATTGTATATTATTTACCAATACTTAGTACGGTGAATGTTTGTGCAAGTCGTAAAAATCAACATGAATTCGGTATATATATATAACAATATCAAACTGTAAATTAAATTACCAAAAATTGTATACATATATACCAATACTTAAATTACGTAAATTATGATTTGTTTACTGTACTTAATGGTAAATATATATACAATTGATATTATCATATCCTAACATCATAAGAAATTACGATAAAAATTAGTAAAAAACCAATATTCAATTTGATTCAAAACATCATGTGTAAATATATATACAAATTTTAAAATGTAATTTAAAGTACCAACGAATATGTAAATATATATACCAATCTTGTGTATGCATATATTATGTGAACTGTAAATTAAATTACCAAATAATATGTAAATTAAATTACAAAACTTAAACCCAATACGTAATCCCATTGCATCATCAACACGAAACACTTACAGATTTGAATTTCAAATTCGGACCAAACTTCACTATCGAAATCCAGAATTCAATATCAACATCCAGTGTTCAACATCAACAATTTTTTAACAAAAATAAGAGGAATA
>CATOZS010000070.1:0-46839 GCA_954871525.1 Parietaria judaica
ACCAATATACCCTTTGAATTAATTAATTAATATTTAGCATTGAAATTATGTTTAATATTTTTTTCATAATTTGAATTAATTAATAAAATCAAAATATTTTTTTCCTTAAATGTAGCTAAATAGAATAACTGATTAATCTTAATCATTTCTTTATTATTTTCGATTTTTTTCTCCCCATTAATCAGTATGCTAACGAATATCAAATTGTATATATAAACCAATATCTAACTGTAAATCTATTTATCAAAATTGTATATGTATATACCAATACTTAATACGGGGAGCGCTTATGCAAATCGTAAATATCAACACGAATTTAGTATATGTATATGTATATACCGTAAAACTGTAAATTTAATTACCAAAATTATATATATGTATATACCAATACTTAATACGGGGACGTTTTGTAAAAATCATAAATATCAATATGAATTTAGTATATGTATATACCATTATCAAACTGTAAATTTAATTACCAAAATTGTATATGTATATACCAAATCTTAATACAGAGACTGCTTGTGTGAATCGTAAATATCAACATGAAATTGGTATATACCAATACCAAACGTATATTTAAGCTGTATATATATTAACATATAAAAACTGTATATATATTACTAGTACAAAAAATGTAAAAATATCTACGAAATTTTATGAACATGTTGAACATGTTTACAACGCAAACAACGACCACAACAGTCGTTCGTCGTAGATCTAAATCAGGGTCTCTCCCTTGCACGCCACCACGACCGCCAAAGTTTGCGACCAAATCCGCGCGCACCTCCTCCACGGCGCATTCCCTCTTCAAACCACGACATCAAGAACGCGATGATCGACACTCTCCGGCGACGTTCAACAGCCCGAGACTTCTCTAAAGCGGATCAAACCTCCCTCTCTCGTAACTCAGGTGACCTTCAGGCGACTCCCAGCCACGATGTGCACTCCAGATCAGAGCGTTCATCTCTCCGGCGAGAATTTTCAGCATCCTTTCCTCTTGCTGAAACCCAGATCAGAGAGAGAGAGAGAGAGAGAGGGAGAGAGAGAGAGAGAGAGAGAGAGAGAGAGAGAGAGAGAGAGAGATCGTGGGAGAAAGAGAGAGAAAAGTTTGAAAATTTAGGCTAAAGTAACAAATTAAATATGGGAAGAATTCAATCATAATTTTAAGAAAATATAAATTTGAAAATAAATTATATATTAATTAATTAAGAAACAAAAATACAAAAATATATAATTAAAATCAGGGTTAATATGGTCCAAAATATTTTTAAAATGGGTATAAATGAATTGTTTGAAAGTATAGACAATTCTCACAAACCTTAGGTGTTAAATGGGTATTTCATAGGTTTTTCTTTTTCTAATTATGGTAATCATAACCACCGAAACATTGAAATATGGACTAATATACCCTTCTAATTAATTCACATTAATCTAAATTTTGTTATTTCTTAATTAAAATTATAAATAATTTTTTTTCCTTAAATGTAGCAAACTAAATAAATTTTATTATTTAATTTTTGAATATTTTCCTTAAAAAAAATTAATTCAAAAATATGTTTAAACCTACTATATAAATATATACAAATACGAAACTGTAAGTTCAATTGAAAAACTGTAAATTGTAATTTGGAATCAACAAATTAGGGGTGAAAATTTTGTACTCGGTTCCCGGTTTTGTCCCGGTTCTGGTCCCGGGTACCGAACCTTTTTTGGCAAAAAATCAATTTTTTCTTTTTTAGTATAACCTAAAAAGGGACGTCCCGGTTTCGGTTTAAAAAACCAAAACCAAAACCAATTCAAAATATGAAATTCCCAGTTTTCTTGTCCCGGTTCCGGTTTTATGTCGTTTTGTTATAAGTTTGTCGTTTTTTAGCATGTCATTTCTTTTAAGTCGTTTACTATTATGTTCTTAATCTCTTATTTTATTTTTTCAGCCCATTATTTTAACATGTCATTTATTTTTCAGCCATTACACGGTATTTTATTTAACACGTCATTTCTTATATGTCGTTTTGTTATAAAAAAATAATTTGTTTGTACTCGGTATTTACTATTTAGCATTTTAGACTCGGTTTTTTGCACTGAGATTTGAATTTGGTATTGTGAAGTTCACGACGTGAACTCAGATCTTGCATTTGTTTATTTTGTATTTTGCTTTTGTACTCGGATTTGGTATTTTACGTTTTGGATTTACTCGGATTTGGTAATTTTCATGTTTCTATCTTGGATTTTGTCCCGGATTTGTCCCGGTTTTTGTCCCAAATTTTTGTCATAAAAAAATCGGGATTTTAATCGGTGTCCCGGTCCCGGTTCTGATTTAAATAAAAAACAAGGACTTTTCAGAACCAAAACCAAAACTGGGACAGAAAACTGTGTCCCAATTTTTCCGGGACAGGGACAAAAAATAGTCAAATTCCCAGTTCCCGGTTCTGGTTTCAGCCCTACAACAAATGGTACATTATATTTGGAATTGTATATTAATATATCAAATTGAAACTGTAAATACAATTACAAATCGAGTATATATATACAAAAATTTAATATGCAAGCACTTGTTAAATTCGATTATACCAACTGACATAACTGCATATATATATATATATATATATATATATATATATATATATATACACACACATATATATATATATACCAAAACCAATGAATTTAATTTACCAACAAATCTGTAATTTAAATTACGGAAAATATTGACACGATTTTGAAATTTCATATACATATCCATAAATGCAAATTCGTGTAAAATAACTCCAAAAAAGTGTAAAAACATTCACAAAAAGCATGTAAATCCATTGACAAAAATATTGCCCTCCAAGAGAAATTATCTCTTCGAAATATTGTAAAATCCTTTACAAAAAACAAATATATTACCTTTAAACTGTAAATATATTTAGAAAAAACTGCAAATAATTTTACCGTTACGATCGAGAGTTTGGAGAGGATGATCGCGCCGCGTCGTAGTCGCCACCTCCTTGCTGCACTTCATTCTGATCCTGACGTGGCTAGCCGAGATGCTGAAGATGATGAAGGCCTTGAAGCGAGTGGAGGTAGATGTGCTCCATGGAGGTGATTTGCACTCCTTCACGAGGTGACCGAGCTTTGTGACTGAGACCCACTTCTCCTCATCCTCGCGACGGCAAACTCCTCAGCCACCACGGCGACGGTCACCTCCTCGGCCGCCGCGCCCACGGACGCCGAAGCCACGCCCGAAGTCGCCGCGCTTTCCGCCCGAATCCGGCGAGGTGGTCTAGCCAACGTGAGAAGTCCAATGAGAGAGAGAGAAAGAGAGAGGAGCTAATGAAGGTGGAGGGGAATGAAACGAAAAAGATTTAATTATTAGGTCAAAGTAACAAAACTAAATGATAAACTAATTAATAGGGCAAGTTTTAGACTAAAATTTTTAGGATAATTTAATTTCAAAAATTAAAATATATAATAAATAATTAAATACGAAAATAAATAAATATAATTAAAATTAGGGTTAATATGGTCCAAAATAATTTTAAAATGAGTATAAATGAATTATTTGAAAGTATGGGCGATTTTCTTAAACCTTAAGTGATTTTTGGGCATTTCATAGATTTTTCTTTAACATTTATGGATGTCTTGAAAATATTTGCTTGTTATGCTATTTACCAGTGAATGTTGAATATGTGGCGATAGAAAGTATGTCATTCGATGATTGATGATCGAATATGATGTTAAACTCTATGGATATGATGATAATTTAGACGTTTATGTTATAAGTCACATTGACCTTGATGCACATCATATAGCATGAACAAATGGAACATATGAATTAAAACGTGTCATATCCCACCTCATGAGAAGGGTTATTATAGGTTTTTATTTTCCCTTGATGAATGAGCACTGAGGAAGGAGTTAATCTTGCGGTTTAGACGAATCACCAAGGTTGAGTTCCGATTTCTTTTTTGACATGAGCGATTAATTGAGGATGAAAATAATCTTGCGGTAGTCATGAACCGCAAAAGTTAGTGGCCTTCGACTTTGGGATATGCGCACTCCTGTCATTCCAACAAGCCCGTGCGCAAGTTGGTACATACACTGTACATATGATGGTATTCACTCACCTATGAAATGATTAATAATAATTATAAGAACATAAATGAAGAATAATTTAACATGTATAGCTTATTGTGTTTTACCTTATATTTTTGTGAGAAAATAGTATCTCACCAAGTTTTTAACTCACAAAAAATGTTTTCATTCATACTGTAGGTAATAAATTTATAGTATCTGTTGGTCACCGACCGGTGACGAGCAACATGGGTGAGTCAGTGTCACTTGACACCTCGACAGCCAATAGGGCGTGACTTTCAGTCAACCCTCGAGGGACATAATTACAACGACTTTGTTATTGCTCTATAAATACTCGTCGAGTATGAGAGAGCAGATCATCACAACTGAATCAGACAAACATAAAGCTTCAGAGAGAAACCAGAGGAGAGAGAAGATGGAGCTTTCTTGAGAGCGAGGATACTCCAGCGATTCTCAGGCATGATAGAAGGTGGAGGATGACGGTGGTCTACGACGGGAAGCGAAGGGAAGAAGCTCGGCAACGACGGACAAAAGCGTTGTCTTCTGGGGTTCTATCGGAGGAACTTCGTGGCGTCAAGAAGGTCGATTCTCACCGGGGTTCTTGTCGCCAGCAAAGTCTGGGTGATCTGAGACGGCTCTGACTATCGTGAAGGGTGCTACACGGCACTGGCTGTACCGTGGACAGGTAGATCACGAGGAGCGTCAGAGTAAGGGTGTTTGGGTCAAGTTCATCGGTGAATATCAGTTTCTGTGTAAAGTCTGAATCTTTTTAATCGGTGTTGTAACTTGAATATTGATGATCAATAAAGTCGCGTGTTTCTTTCCATATTAATCGTGTCGGATTCCGCAAGTTTGTTCGTAAAGTGTTCTTAGTGCTCAGGTTATTGGGTTAAATTCCTAACAAGTGGTACCAGAGCTTGGTTCATCGAGGATCAAGACCGGGCTCAAGAAACGAACAAGAAAGTCAAGAAGTCTCAAGACCCAGAATCTTGAGATCAGCGACGCGAGCAAGTATGGCAACCAGAAAGTATGAAATCGAGAAGTGCACAGGCGATAACGAGTTCAGCATCTGGAAGATGAAAATGGAGGCACAGCTATCTCAGCTGGGCCTCGAGGACGCGCTGGTGGGCGAGAAAGCTCTCCCCGAGGACATGAAGAAAAAGGAGAAAGTTGCTTTCTTGCAAAAGGCAAGAAGCACGATAATCTTGAATCTCTCGGACAATATCATCAGGGATGTTCAGAAGGAGACCATGGCGGCAAGCATATGAAAAAAGCTTGAGCAAATGTACACGACGAAGACACTCGCTAACGATTTGTTCCTCAAGAAAAAGTTATTCAACTTCTCCATGACGCCCGGAATGCCACTGAAATAGAACATCAGCTAGTTCAACAAGATCATCACTGATCTAGAGAACATCGAGGTGTGCGTCCCTCAGAAGGATCAGGCTCTCCTTCTCCTCAGATCTTTGTCCGGTACCTATGATCGGATTCAAGATATCCTCCTATTCACTGGCAGGGAAACCCTCACGGTGGAAGATTTCAAGACTACGGAGCTTTTGAAGGAGATGCAGCGAAAGCATTACGTGAAGGCCGACGCGCGAGGAGGTGGAGCTGAGAGTCTCTACGTGAAAAGGGGAAGATCTGTGAAGCTAGACAAGTTCCGGAAGGCCTCCCTGGCAGGGCCGGCATCGAGACAGAAGGGGTTGAAGTGTTTTAATTGCCATAAGGAAGGGCACTTCAAAAGAGACTATCCCGAGAAAAGAAGGGGAAAACTCTTTAAGAGGAATGGATAGGACGGTTCAGCACAAGCCTCACAGGTGTCTAGAGGCTATGACAGTGCGGAGATTCTGACAATGATGCTGACCAGCATGCGAACATCGTGGATACTGGACTCGGGCTGCTCGTACCATATGTGTCGCGAGCAGGATTGGTTCAAGAACTTGAAGGAAATCGATGATGTTGCACTAGTCTCAACATGCACCGAGGAGATGTGCTCACTGGAAGGGATTTGCTCTGTATCATTGAAGCTCAAGGATGGTTCATCGAGGAACTTGGACCAAGTAAGGTATGTTCCCGGGATCAAATGAAACCTAATTTCATTAGGCGTACTTAAGAGCAGGAATACAATTGGAAGTCAGTCAAGGGTGGCTTGAAGGTCACCAAGGGCTCGATGCTCTATATGAAGGCTTATTGATACAACGAGATTTACATCCTAGAAGGACAGACTGCCATCGGGGAAGCAGCCAACACCTCGGTAATATAGCCGAGCAAGACCACTCTGTGGCACGAGCGGCTTGGGAATCTCAGCGAGAAAGGGCTGGAAATTCTCAAGCGAGCAGGATACTTTGGGAAGGACAGAGTTGAGAAGCTCGGATCCTGCGAACATTGTGTGTTCTTGAAGCAGCATCGAGTAGAGTTCGGCAAAGGAACCCACACGAGCAAGTCTGTTATGGAGTACGTACACTCAGACTTGTGGGGTCCAATTCGAGTAGACTCACACGGAGGTAATCGATATTTTATCACCTTTATTGATGACTACTCGAGGAAATTCTGGGTGTATATGTTAAAGGCCAAGGACAAGGCCTTCGAGGCCTTCACAAACTGGTGAGCGCTGGTGGAGAATCAGTGCTAGAAGAAACTCAAGAACTTCAGGACGGACAACGGACTTGAGTACCTGTCCGAGGAGTTCAACGAGTATTGTCGGAAAGCTGGAATAAGGCGGTCCAAGATGGTGAGGCAAATGCCTCAACAGAACGGGCTCGCTGAAAGGATGAACATGACCATCATGGAGCGAGTAAGGTGTATGCTCTCAAGGGAAAATTTATCCCCAAAGTTCTGACACACCTCAGCAGCGATGGAAAGGTTGTCTCAACAATACAGACTACTCAAGGCTCAAGGTTTTCGGGTGCACAACTTAGTATCATGTCAATGAAAGTAATCTTGTTCCGAGGGCTAAGAAAGGACTCTTCATGGGGCACCCCGACGGAGTGAAATGGTAAAAGATTCGGTGTTCAGAATCGAGGAAGTGCATCATTAATCGTGATATCACTTTAAAAGAAAACTTCTTTATCGAAGGAAAGGGAACTCCATCGAGTGCCAAAGATCTCTATGTTGGAGAGAGACTTCAGCTCAAGGTGGAGCATCCCGGGAAGCCAGGACGACAAGAGTCTGCTCGAGAAGAAGTTGCTCGAGGGACCCTCGTCGAGGACACATCGGAGAACAGGGGCCAAGGAACTTTGCTTGGGAAGCGAGCTCGAGGAAGTATGCTCGAGCAGCGTGCTCGAGGAGCAAGTTTGAGGAAGTATGCTCGAGCAGCGTACGCGAGGAACCTTGCTCGAGGAGCAAGCTCGAGAAAATATGCTCGAGGAGCGTGCGCGAGGAAGCTTGCTCGAGGAGGTATGGTCGAGCAGCGAAGAACTCAACAAACTACCTTCGAGGAAGGATTAGCGAGCGGCAACAAAAGAGGCCCGATCAGGAAAGATTGAGCATAGTATAGACGAAGAGCTTTAGGCGAGCAGGACTCATCGAGTAGCGAGGTAGAGTCCGAGGAAAATAGCAAGGAAGATGAAGCTCAACGAGAACAAGAGGATCCTTTGGAAGGATATCAATTGCGACAGCCAATCTGCGATACAAGGGTTTTCTCACGGAGCTTGGAATGGAGCAAATGTCGTTCGAGATCAATTGCGACAGCCAATCCGCGATACACCTGAGCAAAAACCAGATGTATCACGAACGGACCAAGCACATTGACATAAGGTTGCACTTTGTCAAAGATATCGTGGAACTAAACATGATTAAAGTCCTCAAGATCAGGACGGGAGAGAATCCTTCAGATATGATAACGAAAGTGATTCCAGTCTACAAATATGAGGAGAGCTTGACTTTTTTTAGAGTGGGTAAAACAAACCCCGAGCAGGATGACAAAGGAGGACCGAGCGGATAAGCTCGAGGGAGAAGGGATGCGAGGAGTAAAGCTACAAAGACTCAAAGTGGAGATTGTTGGTCACCGACCGGTGACGAGCAACATGGGTGAGTCAATGTCACTTGACACCTCGACAGCCCATAGGGCGTGACTTTCAGTCAACGCTCGAGGGACATAATTACAACGGCTTTTTTGTTGCTCTATAAATACTCGTCGAGTATGAGAGAGCAGATCATCACAACTGAATCATACAAAGACAAAGCTTTAGAGAGAAACCAGAGGAGAGAGAAGAGGGAGGCTTTCTTGAGAGCGAGGATACTCCAGAAATTCTCAGGCGTGACAGAAGGTGGATGACGACGGTGGTCTACGACGGGAAGCGAAGGGAAGAAGCTCGGCAACGACGGACAGAAGCGCTGTCTTCTGGGATTCTGTCGGAGGAACTTCGTGGCGTCAAGAGGGTCGGTTCTCAACGGGGTTCTGGTCGCCGACAAAGTCTGGGTGATCTGAGACGGCTCTGACTATCGTGAAGGGTGCTACACGGCGGTGGCTGTACCGTGGACGGGTAGATCACGGGGAGCGTCAGAGTAAGAGTGTTTGGGTCAAGTTCAACGGTGAAGATATGTTTTTGTGTAAAGTCTGAAGCTTTGTAATCGGTGTTGTAACTTGAATACTAATGATCAATAAAGTCGCGTGTTTCTGTCCATATTAATCGTGTCGGATTCTGCAAGTTTGTTTGTAAAGTGTTTTTGGTGCTCGGGTTGTTGGGTTATATTCCTAACAGTATTATTTCACATTAGGTTAGACGATGAAGGTGGATGGTATGCGAGACACTGAGTGTAAACAGAATCATTGAAATATGTGTTCTGCGAATAAAAAAATAATTCTTAAATGTATTCGTCTTTATATGAAATTCCCAAAAAAATGATTTTAACTGTTTTTTTATCCATTTATATATTTTACTTTTATGTAATTAAAACAGATGGCCAAGGATCTTTAGAAAAGCTTTAAAGGTAATATCATGGTACTAAATATGGGGCGTGCCGGCACCGCTAAATGAGAAACGAAAAATGAAGGTTTAAAGGTACAACGAGATGCATGAATTTTCCTCTTTAAGAATACAATTATGGTCGTGGCGAAAGTTATGGTAATGACTCAGTGGCGTTCTTGCGTAGGGAATTAATTTTCATAGGCTCGGGTTGTCTCCCCAACATGCGGATGCTTCTGCTATACGCCCTGGGGTTGAATGGGCGTATGACCAGGGATGGTCGAAGATTCGCATCCAATCGGATTGTTTAGGGGTTATTAAAACTCTTAACAATAAGTCCATTCCTCTACTGATTTAGGCTTTATCATCTCATAGGTCCATCGCTTAGTTACTCATATTGAGTTTACAATTTTTTATTTTACCCCGAGATATTGCAATGAAGTCGCGCATGGTCTTGCTAAACTCGCAATTAAGTCTAGAGGAAATATAGTTTGGTTAGAGTCTGTTCCACCAAATATTGGATCTCTTATTCTGCGTGATTCTAGTTGTAATGTCAACCCACTCGACATAAGCCCGCAGAAATGTCAACCCACTCGACCCAAAAAATCAACCCGAGTTTGACTTAGAAAATTCAACCAAAGCCCGCCTAGAAATGTTAACCCGAGCCCAGCCCAGCCCAGCCCAGCCCAAAAGAGTCAACCTTGACCCGACCCGTAAAAGTCTACTCGAGCTTGGTTCAATAAAATCAACCAGAATCTTATTCTAAAAAGTCATCCTGAGTCTGGCCTATAAAAGTCACGCATGATAGTCTAAATATATATGTAACTCATGTTTAAATATGTGTTTGGTATATAATGAATATGGTGCGGTGGCAAAGGACTAGCAACTAGGCCAGGAGAGGCGTTTGAATTCCATAGAGAGACGGGGGAGGGGGAGAGAGTTAGTGGGACCTGCGGAATTTAAACTTAAAAATAAATTTAATAAAATAAGAAGAAAAAAGTGAATGGCAGTGTCACGTCATTATTTGACTAATTGAGTTAATTTTAAGTGGATAAAAAATTGTGAAGAAGACGATAGGCAAAATGTAGATACTATTGCCGATAGTCCCTAAAATGTAGGGTAAAAAGCCTACCGACCGATTTTTTTTTTACTAAAACCTGGATACGGATATATCCGGGTCTGGGAAAAAAAATCTCGGATATATCCAGTTCCGGGTTTTGTTTTTTATTTTTATTTTTTTTAATTGTATTATTTATTGTTATTTATTGTTTAGTCCCTCGTTTCGTTTACTTGTTCAAATCTAACATTTTGGTACTTAAGTTCGGTTTTGAAAAAAATAAAATTTTAAATTATTTTAAGTGCTTGAAATATTTAAAAAATAATTATGAAATAAATAAAACATACAACAACCAAACAAAAGAAAGTAAATATGTGTTTTTATTCAACAAACTCGAAGGTAGAATACGGGAAAGTACAACTACAACCAAAATTTTAACGGCAAACTAAGTTACAAATTCAAAGTACAATAAGAAAACGAACAATTGTAAACGAATTACATTTGAATCTGTGAAAAGTAATTCGCCGATTCTCGGTCGTACATATCGTTTTCTTGTTGTCGTTTGTTGGCCATAATCCAATCTCTCGAAAGCATAAGGATCTCGACCATCAATGATTTTGTAGACTTGCGGCGAGGCTCTAACATCCTTCCGGCCATTGAGAATTCCGCCTCCGATGATACCGTTGAGACCGGGATTGTGAGAATGTCACGAGCCAACAAGGATAAAACCGAATACTCCGATCGATTTGCGTGCCACCATTTGAAGAATGTCGAGGCCTTCGTTAGGGCACGGAGTCGGAGGAAGGTTGCAGAATCGGGCGTACTCGTCGATGGTGTTTCATCGTTGACGTCGACCAAGAACTCGAGATCCCGAAGCACCACTTCCTTGTGAAGCCGGTGAAGAAGTCGATGCATTGCCGCGCCCAATAGCCGTAAGGTTGTAGAATAAACGGTGATTGTACACGTATGGTGATTGCGAACCACCGGCCCCGCGTCCGCCCTATATTGAACCAAAAATATTAAAGTTTAGAGTAATGTTAGGAAATAAAAATAATTAATCTTAACAAATAAAGTTAAAAAAACTGACTGAGTTTGTTGTTGTTGTTGATTCGTTTCCTCCATCTGATATTTGATGTCATTATATTTTTGCTCGTACTCTTGGTAAAGAGCCTTCATCTTCTGATCCGCATCAAAGTAAATGTGCGTCATGTAGGGCTCCCCCGTGATTTCTTGCATGGCATTTAAGACCTTCTGTAGCC
Source organism: Parietaria judaica (assembly GCA_954871525.1). Taxonomy (NCBI): domain Eukaryota; kingdom Viridiplantae; phylum Streptophyta; class Magnoliopsida; order Rosales; family Urticaceae; genus Parietaria; species Parietaria judaica. The sequence goes on from CATOZS010000070.1 coordinate 11,304, forward strand.
TGGAAAGCTTAAGTGTCGGATCCACGATTACAGCGGCGCAGTATAGAAATAGGAGTTTTTCAGGACTCCAATAACTCTGAAACTTTGTAATCATCGGGGATAGTACATCAGTAAATAAAGCATTACGTTTTCCGTTTTGAAAATGACAAAGTATATATCGAAAATAGCAGGCAAAGCTCTCTGAGACGTGGGTGAGTATACATGAGATAAATCAATAGTAATTTGATTAAAAAGGTGTAGAAAAGCCTGGAATTGGATGGCGATTAGCCAACCGCTCCCGTTAATTTCTTTCGCTTCCTCGCCGGCGGATGGGGGGGCCGACCGCGCTCACCCGGAACCAAGGGTTGTTGTTGGGCCCGTCCACGTCCACATCTAGCTGGCGGTGGCGGCGTTGGTAGAACTTCGCCAACTTCCTCCTCCTCGCCTTGGTCTTGAACGTAGTTCGGGTCCTCCGTATCATCATCATCATCGTACTGGGCATCGAGGTCGTTGCATAGGTTCTCGAACTCGTTTCCTTAAAAAAACATATTAATTTAAATATTACAAATTTACAAGAAATATTAGAATTACATTTATTAAATTTTAATATTAATCATATTAATTTAATTAAATTTGATATAGTTAAATAAAAATGTTAACAAAATTAAAAATGGTATTTCTTATGTGTGGAAATAATTATCAAGCTTTTTCGGACGGAACTCCCCGAGGTTCCACGGCCAGATCAACTGGAAAGGATACTATGATCTCGCTTTAGGCCCAAGCTTTTCTAGACAGAACTCTCGGAGGTTCCCAGGCTAGCTTGGAGGAGATTGCAAAGCAAACCTTATTTAAAAACCAATCTTTCTAAGACACCATAATCCAATAAGAACTTTATAATTATTACCACACATACAAATTACCTTTTTTAATTTTTTTTAACTTATTGAAGTAACCATTTAAAGTTTAATTAAATTAATATGATTAAATGATTATTAAATATCAAGAAATTCGTTTCTGATGTGGAAGATTAGTCGGAACCGCAAGCACAGAGCATGCTTTCAAGAGACGTGGCAAATTAATTAATTAAACTAAAATAATTAAACTAAATTATTAGTTTTTTTTAACTTATTTAAGTAACCATTTAAAGTTTAATTACACTAATATGATTAAATGATTATTAAATCTCAAGAAATTCATTTTGATGTGGAAGATCAGTCGGAACCGCAACCACAGAGCATACTAAGACTTTCAAGAGACGTGACAAATTAATTAATTAAACTAAGATAATTAAACTAAAATAACTAAAATAATTAAATTAAACGTACCTCGGCGTCGTGGGAAACATATTGTTGTTGCTCGTTGCTAAGCCTATTCCATTCCGGAATATTTGGACCTTCAAAATTGAGTAAGTTAGTAAACATACCGCCTTGACCTTGAGAAATTAGTAATTATTGGTTCGGCCCGACGCCACCGTTACCATATTGACCATGAACCGGTAACGGTTGGCTAGAAGAACCGGGAACATTGTGTTGATTCATAACTCCGACATTATAATTATGTTGACTAAAACCCGTCCCGCTATTAATCGACCACGGCGACGGAATAGTGGACCGTCCTTTTCCTCGAGCATCGGGATGTCCTCGAGAACGGTTGTTGCCACTTGACATATTAACGAAAAATTAAACTAATAGTAACGATTAAATAAACTAAATTACTAATAACAACAACTAAAACACTAATAATAACAAATAAATAAACTAATTTACCAACAACTAAAATAACTAAATAATATATTAAACTAACAAAATAGAGAGTATTTATATAATTATAAAGTAGCTAAACTAGAGAGTAAAATCGGATCTTTGAGAGCTTGAGAGAATTTGGGAGAGTTGGAGATGAAGAGAAGAAGATGTGTGAAAAAAATGGGAGTGAAATGGTGTATTTATAGGGAAAAATGTGTATGAATTCGAGTAAGAGGTGTAAATAAGGCTCCAACGGCTATTTTTGAGGGCCCCGATGCAATTTTTACCGTTGCCTCCAACGGACACAAAATGCTTACACGTGTCAGCTATTTTTGCCCCAGATTAAAGAGCCGTTGGCTCCTTTATTTTATTTTTTAAAAAACCCCGATAAAAGTTTATCCGGTTTGTAGGTTTCCCGGATAGCGAAATATTCGGTTCCGGAAAAACCCGGACCCGGATTTTTCGGTATGCGTTTTTTTTTTTTAAACGAATCCGGGTTTAACCCGGATTCATATTTTGGGGATTAATTGCCGATATGAAGTTGCATAGACTATATAATTGGTACAAACCCAATAAGCTGGCCACTTTTGCCAACGATACCCCTTTATTTAATAATTAAGAATACTCTAGTTTATGTTCATCGATAACATAATAAGCCACGAAACTTAGAAAAAGAAACATAAAAATATAAGCAAAAGATGCACAGGAAAAACTATAGGAAAATATTAATAAATTTATATGTGATGAACCGCAACTTGCACATTCACTACTATATAATATAACAATTGCCAACTGGTTGTTCCACCATCCTCTGCTTGTCAATGGAGATGAAGAGAAATATGAAGTTAGAGAGAAGAGCGTGGTTGAGGGGTTCATGGGAGGGTCTGAAGGAATTTCTTCTGCAAAAGCTCTTGACATACCGTATTCGTTCGTCTCCGCTTGTTCTTCCGAACCATTTGGTCGGTCTCAATGTCATCGTCACTGGAGCCACAAATGGAATTGGTCTCCACACGGCCAGGTTTAGATAAGAATCTTTCCCTTGTTCTTATACGTTGCTTTAGTCGAGAAAATAAATCATTGAAACCAAACTTGTTCGTTTGCCATTGACTGATGGGAAAAAACAGAGAGCTCGCCATGGCTGGCGCGCATCTGGTCATGGCTTGTAGGAACGTTCAAGCCGCTGGTGAGATTCTCCGCGAGTGGACTGAAGAAGTTCATGATAGGAGAGCCTTGAATGTGAAGGTAATTAGCGCAATATATAAATGAACTAGACACATTATTGATACTTGATAAGGATTTTTTATTTGATTCTCGAAAATTTGACCCCAAAACGCATCTTCTTCTGAATTTGAACTCTTCTTCCTTTGTATTTAACTACGGGAATGTTCCGTTTCCAAAAAAGTGTCAGAAACAAGAGATGTGAATGTGATGCAGATTATGGAACTGGATTTGGCCTCGCTTAGCTCTGTCCACCAATTTGCAGCTGATTGGGATCAAGCTTCATTGCCTCTTCATATTTTAATCAACAATGCTGGAATTGGTCGATCACGAGGTATGTGTTTTCGAATTGTGTAAAAAAAAGATCCATAAAGTGACATATATATTTTCTCAGTTAACGACCTCCATCTTCCAATTCAATTCTGTCTCTATCTTATAAATGTGTCTCTGTCTCTATCTTATATGTATATAATTCCGTGTTACTCTTTAAAGCTTGCTTTGTATTTTTGTTTTGTGATACTGAATCAGAAAAACAGAAGTTCACAAAGGACGGAATAGAGCAGCATATGCAGGTGAATCATGTGGCCACGGCGTTGCTTACGCTCTTGCTTCTTCCTTCCATGCTTAGAGCTAACTCCTGGCGTCTTGTCCATGTCAACTCTCTGGTACTTTCTCCTAATCATAAGACAAGTTTTGGCCTTATTTGGTTGTATGTTCCAATAAATAGAAAGATACACAGTATATTATTAAGGCAAGAAAAATTTATTTGTTTGGCCTAAACTTGGCATTGGGCTGGCCTTCTCGGCCTGTTTAAGCCCAGAACGGAGGTTAAGGGGGGCCTGCCTGAAAACCCAAGGTTTCTGGTAGCGGCCTGGTAGGCCCACGCAGGTTCGACCTGGCCTGTCTGAAGCTCAGGCTCAGGCAGGGTGAGCCGGTCCGAATATATACCAGGTTTAGTATGGCCTTAGAATCTCCATCTAAATATCAGAACCCGAACCCATCATGGTGCTAAAATCAAATTGGAAAATAATTTTTTTAATCTTCTGCAACTATTTAGGGACATTTATGGGGAGTTGTGGATGTGAATTCTTGGAGTAACGGCGTTAAAGAAAAAGACTACAGTGCAGTGAAGGCTTATGGATCGAGCAAACTTGCCCATGTTAGTCACCGGCAACCTGTTACTGAATTCAAACCAGTGTATTTGATCCGTTAATTGTTCTTCATCTCATCTCAGACTAATGTTCATGAACGTTAAGCAGATCATGTTCATGAAGGCACTTGCCAGCCACCTTGTAGACCAAGGCTTGGCCTCAGTTCAATGCGTTGCTGTTCATCCAGGGATCGTCACCACAAACTTGGTGTGTTTAATTTTATTATGTCTTTGTATGTTGAAACTATGTCTCGGGATCTAGTTGTTGACCGTCACCGCTAAATCAAGAACTAGATCTCTGAGGGTTTACTAATAATTTAATTTGGCACATTGTATAGTAACTTCTTTGTTGTTATATTTATCTACATTATTCAGAGTCCCGACCTCTAGAGAAGATCATGTCTGAGGCTGAACTCATCTGAAGGTAAACGTATAAATATATAGTGGCATTGCTATTATGCCCTGCACAACTACATCATAGACCAGGAATCGGTCTGATAGTGTAATCGAGAGCTACACACATATATACATGTATGAACATTATATGAATTCCGTTAAAATTAGCTGACATAATTGTCTTGAATATTATGGGAAGGCGCGAGAAGTGTGCTCCATTGCGCGACAAGAGAAAGTGTGGCGAGCAACATGGCGAAGGGCTTCGCTTACTACTCAAGCAACTGCAAGCCAGCCAAATTCTCTTCTAAAGCAAAGAGATTGGAGGACTGTTTGTACGTTTGGGAAGCGACGCTCCGTATTTTGGACTTGAATCTTGATTACATATCCAATCTGCTGTCAAAGTGTTGACGAGTAGTGGTCACCATTTTAAGAATTGCATTTGTTGTTATGTATCTTGCTCAATTCACTGATTCTTCTTGAAAATTTTAATTATCTTTGCAGGTTTTGGAATAAAGATAAATTATTACAAGTGAGACTTCTTTTTTACGAAAATATATGATATGATATTAGCTTTCTGAGGTTACTCTAATAATTTCCGGTCACTGAAAGTAAAAATTCGGGTGTAGCATTCCAAAATTGGAGACCGATAGAAATAAGTACTGAAAATGAATGGTGTGCTACAAAAAAATACTGCTTAATTCATTTAGGATATCGAGATCTATACTAACACCCTCCAAAAATAAATAAGAAATAAGAAGACGTACGTGGACAGCTAATAAGATTGCCACCCTCAACAAGCGATAGTTGAATTTCATATATTGTTATATAAAAAAAAAAGAGAACAAAGTGTTGGGAGAAAAGATGCGTATTTTCCAACTTAATAAAAATATGGGCTCCTAAGATAGAAGTCAAAGCCCATTAACGAAAGTCAAGGCCTATCGGCTCAAGTCCGAGCCTATTGGACGAATTCCAAGAGACAAAGCCCAAAAAGACGGAGTTCGGAAGCCGAAGAACCCCCTAAAGAACCCCCGAGACGACCTGGAAAGGAACTGGACTACCCGGCATGGATCGGGTAACCTTACATGGCCCTCGGGGAGGTAACGACGATCTTAGAGGTTCATGATGACCCCTGAAGTAATCGACGACCCTCTCGACGAGGCGAGCTCTCTAGACGACCCTCTCAACGAGGCAATTTCTTCAGCCGACCCTCTCGACGTGGTGAGTCCTCAAGGCAACCCTCCAAGGCGAGCCCCCCAGACAGCCTTGCCAGGAGTTGCCCCGGAGCTCACCCTTGCCCTCTTGGATGCCTCCCTCGCCTCTCACCGACAGGGATTCCTGGATAGTAACTGTTCTGAGCTTATCCCTCGATCACGCCTAGTCTCGGATGGTACCCTTCGTCCCTCTTCGCCTCGCCGGTAATAAACTTGCCATCCGCAACAGTTACCCCTGCACAGCCTTTAACGGCTCAAACAACGATACAAACCACCTCGTCATTCCTCCATTTACCACTACCGATGGACTACGTGAGAACCCGATTCGCCTTGACTACAAAACGATATGTAGCAGCTCTCCTATTCGGACGGGGTGCAACATCGATTTTTTTTTTTTACTTCAGGTCCACCTTCGCCGCCTAGACGTCGCCGAGGAAGGAAACACACCTCGAGGATCGCCAGAGCCAACGCGAAGGCTTATTCAAGACTAAGAATTCACTTCCACCTAGGATGACCTCTAGTCAATCCATGTTGACTCCACCCCGCTACCCACGCGACCACAGGGTCCTGCCCTAGGCTCGTACCATGGGCCAAGTTCTATGTTAATCCATTTTCGTGCATTAATATAGATATTAGCTGAAGAAAATCTTAAGACTAAGTATATTTTTCCTAATAATTGTGGGTCTTTTATATTGGTCGTGGGGAATCAATGTTTGTTGCTGTTGATAATAATTGAGGTATTTGCAATATAAAGACTTAATATTTTATTTTCTTTATAGCTTGGAGTCAGCATCACCAAACTAAAGCAACCATAAAGTTATTGCAACGTACTCGGCGACACACTCGGTGTTGGTGACGTACTTGACACTGTTGGTGGTGAATTAGTACTTGGCCTTCTAGACAGTTTCGGCGATGTACTCAGCAATGCAGTAACACACACATCTCGACGGTATGTGTCGGCGACGGACTCGGCAGTATTGGTGACACACTCGTTAAAGCTTTGACCGAGTAATGAGATCATGATATGAACAAACACACCCACAAGGAAGGGGAAAAAAAGTACGACCTTACTTGAACAGGATCTGTTCTATTATTCTATAGGCTTGTACCTCTGCTTCGTCGAATAGAAAGGAAAAAAAAAGTGTGCCTTCTGAAACACCACCACTCTGATTATAAAATATATAAAAACATATGAGTATATGAACGTGATCAGGGCTTGGTGCAAGAAATGCTTCTCTGATTTAATAAAAAAGAAATACAAGTTGGAGTTGGAAAGCAAATCACCTACTACGTGTTTTTATATAAAATTACTTTACCACCCTAAGGTTCTTGGTAGTCTAGCAAGAAGAAACTTTCTTGGTAAGTAATGACTTGCTGTGCAAGTTACAGTCTTGGTCAAGCTTAAATTCAGGCCCGGCCCGGCCAATATGTGGGCCTTGGGCGAACAATCAAAATGAGACATTTTTTTTAATATTTATATATTTAATAAACATAATATAAATATGAAAAAGCATTCATTTTAGTTTTCACTGAGCGTGTTTCTCTTCTTGATTTTGTTACTAAGCACGTTCTTCTTTTCCAAGTTTTTACGAAGCTCGATTCTCTTCTTGTCCACCCATGAAACCTGTGAAAACATTAAAGAAAATGATCAAAAGCAAAGAAGTAAACGCGATCTATTCTCTAAAGATTTATCTTTCTTGCTTTTAATGATGCAAATTTGTTAATCAAATCCTTATAATCAAGTTTGTTTAACTAATTATTTTCAATTGACAACATAGCTAATCCACTTAATTGTTCTTGCAACATAGTTGTCCTCAAATAAGATTTAATCAATTTCTATTTTCAAAAAAATATATTTCGGCCGAAGCAACCGTCACCGGAATGGTTAGTAATATTCTATAAGCAATAAATGCATTTGGAAATAAATCAATATTTTTTATGTAATCAAGTATTTCAATCGAAATACCATTTTCATGTGGAAAAACTTCTCTTAGTACTTTTAATTCACAAAACAAATCTAAACCATCGATATCTGAAATTCCATTGTATTTTAAAGCACGTTCAAGATCTAAAGAACCCTCTTTTAAATCATTTTCATATAATATTTTGAGTTTCTTCAAAAATAAAAAAGCAAAATTATTGTTATATTCTTGAAACTGTTCGAATCTAATTTCAAGCGAAGAAAAGAGTTTATCAACCATAAAAAGAAAATAATCGGTTCTATATAACTCTTCAAAAGACTTCACAACACCATCATCGACATTTTCATCAAATAATTTTTTTTTCTACGAATCACACGTTTTTCTCACAAAATTTAGGCTCAATTTTCATCTCATTTTGAATTTTCTTTAGCATTAACCATAGCAGAAACAAAACTGTTTTCCCTCTAATTTTTAAAATGAGAAATCAGACCGTTTAATTGACTTATAGCATTATCAATGTCCATATTCTTACTTTGAAAAATTTTTACTCACTGAATTGATGGCAAAGAGAATTCAAACCCAATAGTCATGCCCAATAAAAATTCAAAATTCTCTAATTCAAAAGTTGTTAGACAATTAACTTCACTCTTTACTTTAGGATCATCACTTGAATCAGCAAGCTCAAGTAAAGCATCCCTCATTTTAAAGTAAAGCATCACTTCAAAATTTTAGAGCTTGAAATCTAATTGGCTTGACACTTTCAGTACGACTTTCCCAATGAGTTTCAGACAACGATTTCACCATAAGAGATATGTTATTTTCAATATTTTCCATCTGTTAGGTGAAGAAGCAAATGAAGAATATATTCGTTGTAGTACACAAAAAAATGACATGGCCTTCACACAACAATTAGCAAACATCGCAAAGCACTAAATTAACACTATGACAACCACAAGGTGTATATAGCGCTCTAGGATTTATATCTAGCAATCTTTTTTGTACACCTTAATGTTTTCCTTTCATATTAGCTCCATTATCATATCATTGTCCTCTAATATTATTGATGTTGAGTTTCAAAGTTTCAATTTCTTTCACGAGCTCACTAAAAAGACCTTTCCCCGAAGTATCGTCCACTTTTAGAAATCCCAAAAAATATTCTTCCACCGTTATAGTTGAAGTATCTACACACCTCAATATAAGAGACATTTGTTCTTCATGGCTTAAATCGGGAGTACAATCAAGAATGACTGAAAAATACTTTGCTTGTTTGACTTTTTTCAAAATTTTATCTTTCACTTCACTTGCTAACAATTGTATCCACTCATTTTGTATATTATGTCCCAAATAATGATTATTTATTTCACTACTTTGAATACTTCGGACATGATGTTGCATTAGCGGATCAAATTCGGCCATCATTTCGATCAAACTTAAAAAAAAATGTTGTTTTCTTTATAAATTTTTTCATTACTTACACGTAATGCCAAATTATTCTTAGCTAAATTTATACGATTGCAATTATTCTTACTAGAACATTTCTTCAATATTTTCTCTCTTTATTAAGTCTTTCTTGAGCATCTTTATGAATTGTTTTATTTTTTGATACCCTCAATTCTAAATCAAACCAAGCACTCATGTTAACTAAATACTCATTACTTGTCTCATGGCTCTTTAACATGGCACTTAAATGTTTCCACTCTTTAGTTCCATTAGTGCTCAATTGGTTCATCATACTAGATTTTGCACCAAAAAGTTCACAACAAAAATAATAGACCTTTTCGAAACATTTTGAATACACTTAGGCTCGGCCAACCTATTAGGCAATTTGGGCAGCTGCCCAAGGCCCACTTATGGGGAAGGCCCACACCAAGCTATTTTTCAAGTTAAAAAATCAATATGAAATACATAGTTCGGCTGCAGCTCCAAGGCATATGCATACGGTCCATGATGATGAGTGCAAGGCCCATTACAATGATAACATGTACAACTAGCTAAGAATTGAAAAAATGTTTTTATTTACTCTATTATTGTACTATTCGTCAGAGAGAGTTTCACGAGCAACGATTACCAGTCCTTTCAATTACATCATCTAATTTCTCTACATAGATGATAAATTGATAATGAAGTTTGATTTTTGGGTGAATTTCTCTTGAAATCTTTTCTATCATAAAAGGTAAAAATGCTGTATTTTTCAGTATATTATTTTTAAATATGAAAAATATTCTTATTTGTGACTTTTTGTGTTATAAGTAGGTTCTTTATCAAGACTCAAGAGTGATTCACCAACAAACCACAAGAAGAAGATTTGAGTTTATGATCATACATTTTGCTTGAAGATCCAAGAAGAAAAGAACAACTACAAGGTTATATCTTTCTTTTATACAATTTACCGTGCAAATATGTCTAGTAAAAAGTATTTACCGGGTTATGAGAAGCTATAAAAAGGAAAATAGAAAGTTTAGTTAATTCTCATACATGAGCTAAATAGAAAAATTTATGAAAGCGATTCAAGTAAAACAAACAAACAATCAAATTCTGAGAGCAATGTGAGCGTTGATGAAAAAGATCAAGAAAATATTGAAAATGATATGAAAATTAGAAATATTGAAGATGGAAATATTGACTGTAATTTAGATCGTATTTATGATCCGGGAAGATGAAAAAATATTGATAATAAATTAAAAGATTTATTAGTAGAAAATGGTCCCGTAAAATTGAGCGACATTGGTTTCGATTTTCCAAAAGATGAATATAATAGACTCTTCTCTACTTTTCATAAAACCTTTATTTTGAAATTGGTGACCAAATTTGGTGTTTTCGAAAATACCTAATTAATTTGATCTGTCGTATTGGTTTAATATTTAATCTTGACTGTCGGATTAGAAATTAATTATTATTATATATATATAATTTTTGAACATGGATAGTGAAGTAATTAAATTAGGGATTTACAAAGTCTTGTGGTATTGGATTTTATCTTGAATCAATTTGGTCCATTAGATCGAATTGAGATTTAATCTTAATCGTTGAAATCTAGATAATTAATTTTGAATATATATATATATTTGAGTTTTATAATAAGTTGTTAAGATTGGTTTCATGTTTTACAAATTCTTACTTATTTAATTAAATCCTTGATTAATGTGATACATTAGATGATTCAACTTTTAATCTAGATCATTGGATTAAAAATTAATTATTATTTAATTATTAAATTCAAATATATGGTTGAGGGATTTTTTCCAATTTGGTTAAGGTCTGAGCCCATAAATATAGGTCTTATAATACACATTGTTCACTACTTTCTCATAGCAAAATTAGATATCACTCTCTCCTAGAGCCTGAGAATTTCGCCTATCAGCTCTCTCTCTTACTTTGGCTTAGTGAGACGTTATTTCTCCCAAATATTAAAAAGAACAATCAGTTAAATTTTTTGACGGAGTCCGGCTGGCGAAGCCCGCGCTTTAGTATGAGGAGTCCAAGAGAATATTTTGGAATATAATAGGAGTTTCCCCAGCACCGGCGGAGCCCTGCCAAAGTCAGAACGCGCTATTGGAATATCATAAGAGTTTCCAAGAGAATATGCATTAGGTCAATAAATGCAAATATTAATTTATTATTTTTTTATAATATTTTATGAAATTAATAGTTGTAATAAAATTTCTTATTAATTATCCTATCTTGATTTTGGTTATTCGATTGTCAAACCGTGTCACGGTGTAACAACTTTTTTGCTTTAAATAATTATTAAATGTTACCCGGACGGATTGACGACTAATTATCGTGATAAATACACCGGAAATTAAACATTTTCCAACAACCCTCGCCACACGCAACAGTCACCCCCGCACTGCCACTTCAGGTACCTACAACGGTCGTCACCCTCGTTGTACATGAGAGTTCTTACCATCGTCTATGGATTTCATTAACCATGAACTACGTGATGATCATCTGATCATGAAATGATACAAAGGAAACCTTCCATCGTACTTTTGTTAGGATAGAAAAACATCAGCAAAAGCTCAACGCCTCGCTGGAGAATTAGACGTTGTCATCCTTAGTACAATCGAGACATTACTTAACCCTCGTAGACTCTACTCATGACTGCCCACCGTGATTATATATGTTATATATAAACATATTGGTAGTAAGTTGTAATCATAAAAATTCAACACCATATTATACATATATTTATATATTTACTCACACGACGTCAAGGACTTATGCCATTCATAAATTCATAGGAGCGAATTAATTTATATATTCCATAATTATTCTTCTCATTCGATTGAGTTTCATTAAAACTTTAGGATACGTAACACGGTAGGATTTATTTAATTCAACTTAGAAGTTAATTAAAAATTATATTTATACAAGTGTCTCCTCGTGGAATTTAGACGACCAACAACTTCCTCGACTGACATAGTCTTCAGCTTACCAAAGTGCTTGATCAACGTCACAATCTGAAGTAATGTTGAGGTACAACGACTCGAGAACTTCTTAACCACGGTGGTCTCATCCCTGGTCGCCTAATGAGCAGATGCGTGTAACAATGGATTGAAACATCATAGCAAACTCGTCCAAAGATTAACCGTGTATCATAAAGAAAACGTAGAACTCACTCTTCAAGGTTTCAACTTTGGTTTCCTTTATGCGTTTTGCGCCCCTATGCATCGTTCGAAGAATCTCCCAAACTCTTTTGTGGAATATTTTTATTCTATAATGAGAAGGACGTCTTCTGGGATACTCTGATGTATGGCGGCTAGCATCATCCTATCTTTCCAAACTTCGACCTCCTTTTCTTCTACGACCTCCCACCTTATTCCTTGCGCCTGCAAATTCAGTTTCATCTTCAACGCCCACACTAAGTAGTTTCTGTTCGAGAGCATGGGATAACTCAGGGTAACATTTCTTTCCTTTTGGTTCCTTGTGGTCGTCATTTTTCCGACGGCCTTTCTGGGTGATGACATGTACTTTGGCGTTAGGCTCTGATACCAAATGTTGGTTCCAAACTGGATCAATAAAACAAAAACACACAAGAACAAAGAGAAAAGGAATTTAAGGATAAATTTTGTTCTTATGTATATTGAAGAAGAAGAAGAAGAAGAAGAAGAAGAAGAAGAAGAAGAAGAAGAAGAAGAAGATTATAAAGGGTGTCCTTATGCATACGTTACATGAAAATGATAGACATATACAGAGGAAGCAAATCAATTCATTCCTTAAAACAAGAAGCGTTCTTGTTAGTCTTTTACTTTTTTTCCTGCAAATAAAGTGTTTTACGTATCGGATCTGGCGAATCCAAAATTATATTTGGCAGTCAATCTCAACTCTCGAATCGTGAAGACTCAACCGAAGTTAACAAAAATATAAGTATTATTCCACTGTTCTCGAAGAAGTTACCACCAATTGAAGAAATCGATATCTTTAAAGATGATGTTTCTCATTTGCGTCGCTTACATATTCAAGAATCGACAGGTACAGTACGAATATTAATTATTTATATGTTGGAGAAAATTTTATTTTTAATTATGAATTCTTTTTTGTTGAATTATTCATTCATTATTTTGAAATAAAATTTATCTAATTAATGTTGTTTTTCAAGGTAGTTTTCGTGCAATGATTGTTTATTAAACAACAACAAAATGTTTATTTAGTCATAATCCCGTTATGAATGTATGATTTTTCCACGATAGCTCCAACGTATGTGTTTTAGGTTGCGGCTAAAACACCTTTTTTCCAGCCGGTGAGCAATGTGGTTCTGCTTATTTTAGCCGCAACAAGAGTGATTCTGGTCGTGAAGAAAGTTTGATCATTCGATGATAGCTGCAGTGTACATTTTCCAGGTTGCGGCAAGAACATCTTTTTTCCAACCCGTGAGCATTATGCTGGTTCTGTCTGTTTTTTGTTACGACGAGAATAATTTTTGCTGCAAAGGAAGTTAATTTATTTCATAATAGATGCAACGAACGCGTTTTAGGTTGTGGCTAAAAACTTTTTTCCAAACCCGAGAGCAACATAAGTTTTTGTTTATCATCTTTGCTGCAGCGAAAATAATATTGGATGCGCGACAAAATACTCATTTTTTTACGTTTGCTGCAACATGTTTATGTTTCGCCACAACAAACTATTCTGCGAATGAAATTTCAATGTCCTCCATTTCCCGAAAATTCTACGAAATTTTCTCATATTTCCTTCATTTCTTCTTCTTCTTCTTCTTCTTCTTCTTCTTCTTCTTCTTCTTCTTCTTCTTCTTCTTCTTCTTCTTCTTCTTCTTCTTTCGATTACCACTTTCGTTGTTTACGACGCTGCCATTGTTACATCACTGCAAAATATTCTAGTCTGCTTGTCCGTCGCCATCACCACCACTGCCAAGTCGCCAATGCGCAGAAATCACCACCACGCCAACGGCCCCTTCTCCGTGAAGACCGCCCAATCTTAACAAAGCCCAAAAAATTAAAAGGTTGATTTTTTAAACCCTAATTTCCTATTCTTAATCAGTTTTACAGGTTTGATATATTCGAGTGTGATGATATTGATTGAGTTTGAAAATTGTGTGATCGTGTAGATTTTTTGTGAGTGTGTTTATATGGCACAACCTTCGTGAAAAAGACGGTCGACATCTTGATAAAAAACGCCATCTTTTGCAAAGAAACAATTTCATCAACAGAGCTGGCACCGTTTTTCGGCGAAAGACGTTCTTCATTAAAAGAACCGGACGTACAGTTCCATTATTCCCTCCCTTAGCCATCCAACTAGCTCTCCGGGTATTATATTTAAATTTTTTTCATCGTTTGACGATGTTCTAGGTTTGATAAGTTTGGGGTTGATTTTTCTTGAAACATATATTTTAATTTAATATGTTATGTAGATAATGACCCCACTTCTGTTTAAGACCAAGCAAAAAAACTTATTTCAGAAATAAACGGGAAAAGAGGAACAATGTTTGTGAATTGAGTTTACCGGTGTAGAAGTAGAGATAAAAATAACATTATGTGCGCTTTGACGAAAAAAGCTCATTAATCCTTTACAAGGCGGGTGCATATTTTTGGAACTAAAACAACCCTTCTCAAGATACGGTTTATCTTATTTGTATACTTTGTATTGAATAAATTACTTGGCCTTTACAAGAATTTAAATTATTATTTGTATTTGCCTTCTGTGTAGTGTTCCTGATAAATTCATGATTGACAACGTTGTCCGCCAAAATAAAGACTTGAAGACAATATTTCGTAATGTGAAGGGTTGCCCAAAACAACCGGGTAACTCTGAGTGCGGCTATTATGTTGTGTGTTATATCCACGACTTTGTCGATCTTTGTTTGGAAGGATTGATGAGGTTATATTGGAAGTAGCGAATAATGTCTCGATCTTGTTTGTGTTTTCTTATATTACAGTTAATTTTTTGATGTAAATGTTGAATATTTTCGTATGATTAATGTGGATGGTATTTGGATATATTTTGTTGTTCATATAGAATCTTTTTTGTTTTTAGGTAAACAAAACAAAAGACGCTATTAAATAATCGGCGATTTGTTTTTTTTTTTTTTTTTGTATAGAATCGTCGGTTAATTGATTGGTTAAAAGGCTATTTTGGAAAACCTACAGGAATTGTAAAAAATCTGTAATCGATAATCAAATGAGCGAAGAAGAGCACCAGCAATTGAAGATCGTTGTAGCTAGAATACATGTTCTCTTTCATGGAGAATTGAAGATCGTTGCAGCGAGAATACACTGTACTTGAAATGAGATCCATAACGGCGTGTTCTAATTTCGTCGCAACCCAAAATTAATTTTGAACGACACCGTCTTCGTTGCAACCAACAAAATAATAAGCCGCAACTAGCATGTAAGGTAGCCGCAATGAATGTGATCCTCGTTGCAGCGAGCGAGATAAAAATCGCGTGCAACATGCGCTTCAACAACAGTGTTTGATCATCGTTTATGTAACATTCGTTGGAGCAAGCATGTTTCTCGCCGCAACGAACGTGGCATTTCACAACAGTTTTTTGGCGTCATTTTAGTTTTTGCACGAGAATCAATATTGTCGTAATATTTTCTATGACAGTGGAAAAAACAACATACAATGACTGTTGTGTAAATGTTTGCACGACAGTTTTTTTCGTGTCATGTATTCACCTATTTCTAGTAGTGCATTCTCCTAAAATTATGCCTAAAAAAATAAATGCTTCCTTGCCGTGTCAGTTGACTAGAGCACATCAACTCGGTGTTTTTCTGCAACAAGGTTAACCTAAATCCTGGTCGACATGACATGCTCGTCATATTCTGATCAACGTTGTATATTGGTTGACCGTTAGGTAATGGTCGACGTGGTGACTAGGTCGACACCAGTGTTTCTGGTCGATGAGACTTGGTCGACTTGGTAATTCCTTGACTCAACGAGGTGAACCATGTTTTGTTAAACTCACCTTTACTTTTTAACAATTGTTATTGAGTTTGATTTATTCACAATTTTGAGCTCTTATTGTAAAAATAATCAGATATGCTAACTATAAAAGTACAGCTTCAGAGTAAGTTTTAGCTATATTTAAGGCCGTAGTCGAAAATATTAAATCCACGCACCAAAAATTCGAAAAAAGTACTTGAAACTATGACACAAATACATACGATGGCAGATCGTTTATTTGAAGTGCTCCACCATCAAATTGAAAATTACAGCGTATTCGCGACAACTCATCGGCAAGCTGCTAGTCCATAATGATCTTCTCCCATTTGGCTAGTCAATGACGATTTCCTATTGGGAAGTTCTTAGCGAGGTTGTGCATGAAGACCAAGCGTACTCCCTACCAGTACAGTTCCTGGGGCCGCCGCTTAATGGGACGAATGTGAGGGGCATGCCCGTTGCCCTCAAAACGTGTCGGGTCAAACATATCAGGGTCCGGGGGTGCTCTAAAAGACGTTCCAACCCTTGGGAATGGAGAAGCTGCCGAAAAAAAAGTCCGTGATGGCCTCCCAGAAAGCAATCGGAGTCGGGTGGCTAGCCGGAGCACTTCCCGAACAACATTCCATGAGCACTTCATTTTTTGCAGGTCATCCCAATTCAGCACCTCTCCATTTACTTATGATTTGGCAATCGTCATTTTCTCTGAACTTGTCATAATTACTATGTGTCAATCATGAATCATCTAGAGTTCCTGTACGAAATGATTCAAAAACTATTTTCACGGTTATCAACTTTAGAAAAGTATTGTCATGGGCAAGGTTCAACTTACCAAATTTGCCGATAAATCGCTTGCCGTTTTCGATGGATTTTTCGATAGCTTACCGATTAACCAACGGAAAACTTATAATACTGTAGGTTGCCGATTACCGATATTTTTCGATGATTATCGACACTTTTCGACGGAAAAGTTATAAAATATATTTTTAGCTTATATTTACTAAGTTTGTAATATTGATAAAACATTAAAATGCAAAAATAAAATAATTTCATACTCAAACACAGATAAATAAAATATAATCTCACTCTCACATATGTATATACTCAAAACATAATCATCGAAAAATACAAAATTATTGAAAAGTATCATATTTTTGTTATTTTTCTAGATGTTTGCCGATTTTCGACAAAAATAATGGAAAAGTTCTAGCATGGTCTTCTTACCGATAAATACCGGTAAGATGGATAATCAAAGATTATCGAAGATAATCGTGGAAAAGTCGAACCTTAGTCATGGGTAAGAGCGTCTAGGAGATATGAGTTAGACTGAATACGGTATACTCTTAATAAAATAGTAATGTAAGGATCATAAAATTTGTTTTCCGATTTTGCAGATAGTCGTATTTAACAGAACTAAATAGAACATAAGACAAAATATGATACCATTATAGACGTCTTCATAAACATTAGGAAGCTGATGCATAACAATATTATGAGGAAAAGATCATGCGATAAATATTCTAACTTCTTTATTGTTATGTGCATTTTTCATAACATATAAAAATTGGGCCTATTTTGGAAAAAGTCAAAGCCCATTGAGAAATTCAAAGTCTGTCATGGTAAGTCAAGGCCCATCACCAACGCCAGAGGCCCGGGACCGAAGAACTAAGACATTGGCGTGGCCCGGGGTCGAAAAGGCGACGAGGCGACGAAGCTGACAAGACGACGAGGCGACGAAGCTGACAAGGCGACGAGGCGACGAAGCTAAAATAGCGACAAGGCAACGAGCCGACAAGGCGATGAGGCGACGAAGCCGACAAGGCGACGAGGCAACGAGGCGACGTGGCGACAAGACGACAAGCCGACAAGGCGACGAGCCGACAAGGCACCTCGCCGGAGCTGGCAAGGGCATAACATGCAATTATTCTACACGACGAGAAGATCCGAGACTACGAAGATCTCCGGAAAATCCTCCGGAATTCCCCAGACACAACCTACGGAATCGCGGACAACCTGAAGACATCGAAGGCGAATCAAGAAGCACTGAAGACCCCTTTTGTAGGCATGAGGCCCCGACAATCCCCCTGTTGCAGGGAGAAATTTGCAGGGCCCCCTTGAGTTAAGAGATGGGATCGATCTAGAAGCAGAGTCTTAGGCCTGAGAAGAAAGATT
Organism: Parietaria judaica; assembly: GCA_954871525.1. Lineage (NCBI taxonomy): Eukaryota > Viridiplantae > Streptophyta > Magnoliopsida > Rosales > Urticaceae > Parietaria > Parietaria judaica. The sequence continues at coordinate 29,491 of CATOZS010000070.1, forward strand.
GTTCGACGGGTCTGCTAAGGCGTCCCTTGCTAGGTGGGAAACCACGCCACCACCTTTGAGGTCGACAGAGACGGAGCTTCCCTTCGTCGGGACAAGGCCCCTCGTCATACAAGGCTACCTACCCCGACAAGGTCGATAGAGATGGAGCTTCCGTTCGTCGGGACAAGGCCCCTCGTCATACGAGGCCACCTACCCCGACATGGTCGACAGAGACGGAGCTTCCCTTCGTCGGGATAAGGCCCCTCGTTGTACGAGGCCACCTACCCCCGACAAGGTTGAAAAATGAGCACACCTCGTCAGGTCAAGGGTCTCACTGTACTTCGCCAACACGAGGGAAGTTCGACAACGAGCTTGCCAGCACTAACGAGGTTGACGAAGAGCACATCACGCCGGTAATACCCCGCCATCGGGCCGAGGGTCACCCCCGCGCCGCCAATAACAACACTTCCGACGAGTCAAACCACATCGTTATTCACCCGTCGTTTATCACTAACCCCAAACTACGTGGGACCTGATTCTCTTAAACTGAGATACGTAGGCACCCTCGCCCAACCATAAGCGACGGGGCACGGGCCCATTCTACCCTTTTTTGCAGGTCCTCCCTCGCCAAAGGAGCTCGCCAAGGAAAAAAAAGCACGAAGAATCATCAAGCCTAGCTCAGAGATTCATCAAGACCGGAGTTCACCCTGACAAGGACATTGCCAAGACAAGGACTCCTCCCAGACGAGGAGCTTCGCAGTGAACCGAACTTCGCCACCACCAAGGAAGTTTGCCGAGGATCATCAACGACAGCCCAAAGACTCGCCCAAGACAACGGGATCGCCTCCAGCTTTGACGATCATCAGTCAACCCGCATTGACTCATCATTCAATCATCCTTGTGTTCAGCGAGTCAATCTCGGGCCCGAACCTTGGATCCGACTCTAAGTTAAAGCTATTTTTACGCATTAACATTTACGTATGCAATTAGCTAATTATATTTTATATTTGACTTAGCTTTATTGTTGCATTATTTTAGGGTTAATAACATTTATTTAGGATAGGTTAGTTTAGTTCTATTTTCAATATCAGTATAAATACGTACGTGAGAAGCTTTATAGAGGCAGATTATATATTATATTGAATGAAAAATCGATCTGTTACGATCAAAGTGTTTTCCGTATTTTCTGTAATCTGAATCTACATCAGTTGGTATCAGAGCCATTTGATCTTGCGCTATGGCGCCAAAGAGACAACCCGCTCGCGATGCTTTCTTAGACGAGGTGTATAGACGTTACGAAATCGCTCGATTCCGTTGACAATTGGAGGCCCTAACACGCTCCGTCGAAGCGCTTCTTCAACAGCGACCCGAAGCAAGACCGGCCCCTCTTGACGAATCCGACACCGAAGACGACCACGAAAACCTTTTTGCCATGGATTTTGGTAGACACGTCCACGCGATGCGCTCGCACGACGCAGCTCTAGAAAATCGGCGTTAGGAGTCGGTGTTCAAGGTGGTTATCCCTGGGTACAACGAGACGATGTTTTATGAGGCACAACACGGCGAGGCCGTGTACGACGAATCAGTGTACAGCGAGACAGAGTACGACGAGCCCGTGTTTGAAAATGCAAACTATGGTGAGGCCGTCTATGACGATTCAGAGTACGGCGATGCCGTGTATGATGAATCGGAGTACGATGAAGTCACGTACGACGAGATTGTTTTAGCACTATGCAAGGTCACCAAAGCGGCCGCACCAAGCGAGTCCAGTGGCGTGAAACTTGCAATGACCGTAGCACCAATCCATTTAGGAATCTGTCAAGCAGGTTCAAGAACGACGCACAAGCGAGTAAGCTATATGCGGCGACACCCAAAGAAACGGCACGAGCGTGGCAGCAGCCGAAGGAAAAGTTTTGTAGACACCAAACGGTGGCTACAGGAATATTATAGATTAAAGCGAGTATTTTTGTGGCGGCGGCTTTGGCGGCGATATGAGTGCGGAGATGGCGATGAAGGCAGATTAGCGGCACAAGTCCACGGTCAAAATTTGAGGACGACTTTTCTCGAAGTCGTGGAGAATGATGCATAACAATATTATGAGGAAAAGATCAGGCGATAAATATTCTAACTTATTTACGTATGCAGTTAGCTAATTATATTTTATATTTGACTTAGCTTTATTGTTTCATTATTTTTGAGTTAATAACATTTATTTAGGATAGGTTAGTTTAGTTCTATTTTCAATATCAGTATAAATATGTACGTGAGAAGCTTTATAGAGGCAGATTATATATTATATTGAATGAAAAATCGAAGTGTTTTCCATTTTTCATAATCGGAATCTACATCAGAAGCTCAGTGAGATACTCAACGACGGAGGCACAGATAGAGCAGGTAATTCCATGGCTAACTTGACAGAGACTGATGATAAAAGTGGCGATTTCGAGCTCGCAATAAGACTGGCCTTCGTCAGTGCTCATGCGGAGCATATGGGAGAGAAGGTCCGGTTCGGTGTCGGCTTTCCCTTCTGCCAGCTAAATCTTCCTCCGCTTGATAACCTTTACAACCTCCTTACTCATCACCTTCATTGTCTTTAGCGCCCGATTCAGAGTCGTTCTTGGAAGATTAACAGGGATCGATAAAATCCCAGATTCCACCGTGGCAAAAGGCTCCTCCCACTTTGTGATCTCCTTAGGCTCGTCAAGGCTAGCTATGAGCCTCGCAGATACTCGGAAGGTGTATCTCTCTGCTAGACGTGCCACAACGAGAGTATCCGCGCCGCTTCCGCTCCACTCGGTAGTGAAGTGTCGTGCGAAGTCATCCATGGTGCCTACGTTGGGTTGCAGGGCGGCAACCCTCAGGAAGCCTGGGAAGAGATTTCTGAACTTTTTTGCTTCTGCGGCAGCGTTCCACTGCTCCGAGGAAACGAAAAGCCTCATCTGGCTGTGTGGTACCCAGGATGTCATTAGCTTTTCCTTGTTCGATATGATGAACTTGTTGTGCGAAGCGCCACACAGCACCACGGTGCGCTCCCTCAGCAGCGAATGCTGCCCCGTCCGCTCCGTCTAGGCACTTCACTACACCGTCGAAAAAGAACTTGTCCGGACGGCCTTGTCGGATGGCTGACAAAAACGAGAGGCTCTCACTGATTACTAGTCATCCCAACTGAGCCGGAGGGAGGTATCAGAGACGGTGGAGTAAGACCAGTGCTTGAGAAATATGTGGAATATTGGGAGTGAGAAGGATAGGTGCAGAGACAAAAGCCAATAGTAAAGCGCCATTTTTAGAGCTAAGTATGTTCTAATGAGATATATTATGGAGTTGCTTTTTCTTGTTTTCAACGTATCATAGAACCTTTATAAATTAATCATGTTGGGATAGGGAAAAAAATATTATCTCATCGGATTATTAATTTATACATTAATGAATAAAAAAACATATCAATCAGCTATAATTATATAAACATATTTACTAACAAAATATTATTTCAATTTATTATATCGAGAATATTAAAGTATCAATATTAACTATGTTAATTGAGACTATTAAAATTTAAAAATATTTTACTAAAGTACCAATGTTAGAAATGTTAAAAAGCCCAATAATATTAAAGATGGAGTTCAAGAAGACATCAATTTCACGAAGAAACAAATTAGTATGAAATCATATTTTAAGAAGACTACATGATTAGTTATGAAATGTTAACTTTTTGTTTAATGTTATTTCATAGTTATTTATGTTATATTTTATTTATTGTGATTTTATAATTATTTATGTAATTTTTTACATTTAATTATTAATTTATTTATCACTTGAGACCTATATACTTTTAACAAAAACTATTATCTTATAAATTTAGCGAATTATTAATTTTTCTACAGTTGAACCTCTACAAATTAATACTCAATAAATTAATAGTCATGATTAAATAATATTTTTGTCCGGTCCCAACTCGGGCCTAACTAGCTAAATTAATAATTCGCTAAATTTATGAGATAATAATTTTTTTAGATAGTATATAGGTCTCAAGGGTAATATAAATTAATAATTCAATAAAAAAAAATTATATAAATAATTATGAAATCGCTATAAATAAAACATAACATAAATAAATAATTATGGAATCACATTAATTAGAATAGAAAAAAAAAGCATTACATCACTAATCATTTAGTCTTCTTAAAATACGATTCTATAGTAATTTGTTTCTTCATGAAATTAATCTCTTCTTAAACTCCGTCTTTAAAATCATTGGGCTCCTTAATATTTCTGACATTGGTACTCTGATAAAATATTTTTAAATCATAATAGTCTTTTTTGATATTCTTAATATTGATACTTTAACATTCTCAATATAATAAATTGAAAAATATTTTTGTTAGTAAAGATGTTTATATAATTATAGCTGATTCATATTTTCTTTCTTCATTAATGTATAATTTAATACATTATTAATTTATATGTTAATTACTAATCCGATAAGATAATATTTTTTACGGTTCCAACAGTATTAATTTATAGAGGTTCTATTGTAACTAGGCCCGAGACGGGACCGGACAAAACCGTAAAGGCTATTTTAAAGGCTCAGTCCAAAAAACATGCCTAGAGGCCCATTTTTAAAACTGACACATCCAGGAGACGGAAAATGACGCCCATAAGACGCCCACTTTTAAGCTATTGGAAGCGCCCGGAACGCATAGAGACGGTCGGGGACGTATTCGGACGCTCGAGGCGACTTGTGGGCAACCGTGCTCTTAAAGGGCTTAATTACACACAGTCCATGTAGCTCCGTGGATGCCCGCGTATGCTAAACAATGCCCAATTGATACTTGTGGATGCTATTAAGCTTGTGGGACCGCCCGAAACGCATAGAGACGGTCAGGGACGCATTCAGACGCCCGAGGGGACCTATGGGCATCCAGGCCTAAAAGGGCTTAATTAAACATATGTCCCTGTGAGCTTCGTGGATGCCCGCGGATGCCAAACGACGCCAAATTGATGCCTGTGGATGCCGTTAATCTTTTGGGACCGCCCGGAACGCATAGAAACGATCAGGAACGCAATCGAATGCCCGAGAAAACCAATGGGCATCTAGGATCTAAAGAGGCTTAATTACACATACGTCATTGTGATCTCCATGGATACCGCAGATGCCAAACAACACCCGATTGATGCCTGTGGATTCCGTTAAGCTTTGGAGACCGCGTGGAACGCGGAGAGACGATCAGGGACGCATTCGGACACCCGAGACAGCCTATTGCCATCCAGGCTCTAAAATATCTTAACTACACATAAGTCCTTGTGAGCTCCAAAGATGACCGCGGATGCCAAACAACGCCCGATTGATGCCCGTGGATGCCGTTAAGCTTTTTGGGGCGGCCGAAACACATAGAGACGATCGGGGTCGCATTCGGACGCCTAAGGAAAATAATAGGCATCGAAACTCTAAAAGAGTTTAATTACACATAGGTCCTTGTGATCTCCGTGGATGACCGCGGATGCGAAACGACACATGTTGATGCCCGTGGATGCCGTTAAGCTTTTGGGGGCGCTCGGAACATGTAGAGACGACCGGGGACGTATTCGGACGCCCGAGGCAGCCTATTGGTATCCAGGCTCTAAAAGAGCTTAATTACACATAAGTCCTTATGAGCTCCGGGGATTCCCTTGAATGCCAAATGACACCTGGTTGATGCCCGTGGATGCCGTTAAGCTTTTTGGGACGCCCGGAACACATAGAGATGACCGGAGACGCAGTCCGATGCCCGATGCACTCCATGAGCATAAAAGGACGAAAAACAATATTTTAATTGCTTAAGGGCTAAGAAAGTAATTTCTAATTGCCTCTAGGTCCCTCCTATAAAAAAACTAGTTTCATTTAATTCAAACGGTAACTCATTCAAACGCTCTCTATAGCTATAAAACTCATGTTCTCTCTTACATGTATATATTCAGTAAACTACTAGACCAATGTTTAGCGTCATAGGTTAATAGGGAGGTAACCCCTCCCATTCCCCTGACCAGGTTCTTTCTGATTCTACAGACTGGGAAGCTAGTCAGAGTGGAAGCCCTGGAAAATTTCTGGCACGGTTTACGATCCCGTTGTTAGGTTCTGTTCTACCTAGTGCTCGTGATATCGCGGTCTATTATCTCAAGCAGATATACGACTTCGCAGATTGATCGATGACCCGTATCATGACCCACAATATAAAGGAGGGGTCTAACTTCCGGGGATAACCCAAAGGTCCACGCTTTAAGCCCACTCGAAGTAAAAAAAAAACGGCGTTAGGCCCCGCCCAAACCAGGCTATTGGGCCGCTTAAGTGTTTGATCTAATTTTCAGCATCAACAACGACTATCAATTTATCGAGTATTAATTTATACATGTTTTACTATTTTTATAGTAAGAAAATTCAGGTTTTATAATGACAACATTATTTTGAAATTTCATATGGTAGCCTTTAATATCATTGAGTAGGTGATTAAGAAGTTATATGGCAGATGCATTGCTGATTGGGTGGATGTTCACACATTCTAATTTGTAAGTCGTTAAATATTTATAAAAATGGTACTACATACATTAAACATGTATTTTTTTTATTAGTCATAATTGTGGTTACGAGTATTTTTGTTATTCGGTAATTTGGAGTTTTGGTATTTTTTTGGTTATCATGATATATTAATCCCGTGTGTATTATTGAGTTGCTACAGTATTCCTTTATTATAAAAAAGGCGTATATTAATATATAATTGCGACGGTATTTATTAATAAATAATTGAGACGGGTCATCAGACGGTAGGTTTTATTATTTATTAAGAACTATTATTTATGATTCATCATGTGATGCAGATGATATCATTTTAAAGACTAACAATCTTATATAATAATGACATCGAGGAAATTTGCGGTCGTTGGATTGTTGTCACTAGTGTATAATAATTTGCCTTTGTTTGTCATTGAGTCATTAGTCAACTTTACGTATTGCGTATAATTGTGAGATTAAATGTTATCAGTCACTTGAAATCGTTATGAATCTTTTTAGATGTTTCAGCAAAACACGTGAATACCTAATGAAGTAACAAGTTTATATTGAAGGTAGTAAGAAACTGGATGTAATTAATGTATGCATTAGGGATGCAAAAAGGACCCTATAAACCGAATTTAAAACAAAAATATTCATTTATTGAATCTACCACTGCCATGTGTAACACCTTGCGGGCCCTAGGCGAAATAACACTTGAGGGCCCTTAAATAAAAGATGTTTTTAATATTTAAGAATAAATTAATAAATATTAATAAATTAATTATTAATAATATGTTAAGTTTCATATCTAAAATTTAGGGTGAAAGCGGACCGGGTACCCAAATTTTTTGCCACACCCGGTACTAAAATCCGGATATTTTTTCAAAAAAAACCTTAAAAACTGGATCCGGGTTAAAAACCGGTTTTGTATTAAAAAAAATCGGTTTTTAAAGCTGGATCCAAATTTCATGCAATTTCAATTTTAAAATAAAGTTTCGCAGAATAACCTGGATTTGAACTTGAATTTATATTAAAAAGGAAACTTGAAATAATTATAAACAAAGTTTATATATCTTATTATATCTTAAACATCCATATTGCTACATATTAATAAACATAATATCATCCGGTTTGTTAAATATAGTTAATCATCTTGCTAGGATTGCTACACATAGGATTGCTAAACCTTAACTACACATAGGTCCTTGTGAGCTCCGAGGATGACCGCGGATGCCAAACGATACGCGATTCATGGCATTGGATGCCGTTAAGCTTTTGGAAACCACCCAGAACGCAGAGAGGCGAACGGGGACGCATTCGGACACCCGAGGCAGCCTATTGGCATCAAGGCTCTAAAAGGTCTTAACTACACATAAGTCCTTGTGAGCTCCATAGATGACCGCGGATGCCAAACGACGCCCGATTGATGCCCGTGGATGCCGTTAACTTTTGGGGGCGGCAGAAACAAAAAAAGACGACCGGGGTCGCATTCGGACGCCTAAGGCAGTTAATAGGCATCCAAACTCTAAAAGATTTTAATTAAACATATATCCTTGTGAGCTCCGTGGATAACCACGGATTCCAAACGACACCCAGTTGATGCCCGTGGATGTTGTTAAGCTTTTGGGGGCGCCCGGAACACGTAGAGACGATCGGGGACGTATTCGGACGCCCGAGGCAACCTATTGGTATCCAGGCTCTAAAAGAGCTTAATTACACATAAGTCCTTATGAGCTCCGGGGATTCCCTCGGATGCTAAATGACACCTGGTTGATGCCCGTGGATTCTGTTAAGCTTTTGGGGACGCCCGGGACACATAGAGACGACCGGACACGCATTCGGATGCCTGATTCTCTCCATGAGCATAAAAGGACGCAAAACAATATTTTAATTGCTTAAGGGCAAACAAAATAATTTCTAACTGCCTCTAGGTCCGTCCTATAAAAAATAGCTTTATTTAATTCAAACGGTAACTCATTCAAACGCTCTCTACAGCTATAAGAATTCATGTTCTCTTATATATATATATATATATATATATATATATATATATATATATATATATATATATTCAGTAAACTACTCGACCAATGTTTAGCGTCATAGGTGAATAGGGAGGTACCCCCTCCCATTCCCCTGACCAGGTTCTTTCCGATTCTACAGACGGGGAAGCTAGTCAGAGCGAAAGCCCTGGAAAATTTCTGGCACGGTTTACGATCCCCCTGTTAGGTTCTGTTCTACCTAGTGCTCGTGATATCGCGGTCTATTATCTCAAGCATATATACGACTTCGCGGATTGATCGAGTACCCGTATCACAACCCACAATAAAGGGAAGGGGTCTAACCTCCAGGGATCACCCAAAGGTCCACGCTTTAAGCCCACTCGAAGTCAAAAAAATGGTGTTGGGCCCGGCCTAAACGAGGCTATATGGCCGCTTAAGTGTTTGATCTAATTTTCAGCATCAACAACGACTATCAATTTATCGAGTATTAATTTATAAATGTTTTACTTATTTTAAAGTAAGAAAATTCAGGTTTTATAATGACAACATTATTTTGAAATGTCATATGGTAGCCTTTAATATCATTGGGTAGGTTATTGATAAGTAATATGGCAGATGCATTGCTGATTGGGTGGATGTTCACACATTCTAATTTTTTGCCACACCCGGTACACGGATTCGGATATTTTTTTTAAAAAAAAGTTAAAATCCGGATTCGGGTTAAAAACCGGTTTTGTATTAAAAAAAATTAGTTTTTAAAGTTGGATCCGAATTTCATGCAATTTCAATTTTAAAATAAAGTTTCGCAAAATAACCGGGATTTGAATTTGAATTTATATTAAAAAGGAAACTTGAAATAATTATAAACAACGTTTATATATCATACTATATCTTAAACATCCATATTGCTATATATTAATAAACATAATATCATCCACTTTGCTAAATATAGTTAATCATCTTGCTAGGATTGCTACACATAGCACAAAAAAATATCCGGATTGCTACGGATTGCTATACATAGCATAAAAACATTTAACCACACGATTTTGTGCTAAGTAAAATGACAACATTACGTATTAAAACATGATTAATCTAATTAGAGAAATAATGAGGTATTTTTTGGGTTAAAAAATTATATATATATATATATATTTAATAATCGGGTTTTAGTAACCTACTATCTGGGTTCTGGGGTTTTTATTCTCTAAATCTGGGACCAAGATCCGGTTTAATCCGAATGCGGTTTTTTTTAATAAACTTGTTCAGGTTTAACCCGGATTCATACGGTTACATTCCGGATGCGAGTTAAAACCCGCAATTCTCGGTTTTATTTACACCCTTACTAAAATTCAAATTTGAAAATATATTTCCTTTGTAGAAAATTATTACTAGCATATGAAAGTAAAATATAATTATGATAAAAATTGTTGCTAGTTAAATCATTTAATATTAAAATGTTATGTAAAAGGGTAAAATGCGGCTAATGTATCCAATGTTTGTTTTCCCTGCGGATTATGTACTCAATGTTTATTTTCGACGGCTAATGTACACAAACTTTATTCCGTTAGATTTTTGTGTGTGTTCCGTCACTTGACCGTCGGCAAGCGATATGTATATTTTTTGTATTATTGACAAAACTCAATCATTTTTCTCCAAATTTTATGCACGACCTACGGTCGAAAAGATAAGAAATAGATCTACAACTTTTATGCTCTAAGCTTTGTAATAAAAAATTTAAAAAAATACAAAATTTCAATTACAACGTAAAACTAAACACTAGTTTAATACAAAATAATTTTTCTAATAAAACATAAAATAAAATATTTACAAATCTTTTATATTTCCAATGGTAGTTTATTTATGAATTTTGGACAAAAAATGAGTAAGCTATACAAAATACGAAAGCTTTTTTCACATCACATCTCTTAAATTTTTGGGCATACCTCACTCTTTTTTTTTTGTCCAAAACTTATAAATAAAGTACCGTTGGAAAGATAAAAGATTTACCTACAACTTTGTAGTATAATATTTCATCGTAAAAAGTCATTAAGTATATTAAAATTTGGTGGAAACAAAAATTTTGTATTAAACTAATGTCCAGTTTTACGTTGTAATTGAGATTTTGGAATAATAAAAAAATTCTTTTACAAAACTGAAAGCACCAAAGTTGTATATTTGTCTCTTATCTTTCCAACCGTAGGTCGTGCATAAAATTTGGACAAATACTGCGCGGGTTATGTCAAAATTTTGAAAAACGTACATATCACTCGGTGACGGTAAAGTGACGGAAAACACAAAAAATATAACGGAATAAAGTTTGGGTACATTAGTCGTCGAAAATAAACATTGGATATATAATCCACAGAAAAACAAACATTGAGTATATTAGCCACAATTTAACTTATGTAAAAAACTATAAAAATTCTAAATTAGTGTCATATAATTTAAATTTATTTATTTTAGTAAGGAAAGTAATGTTTAAGTTTATTAACATAAATTTATGAAATAAATTTTACTCATTTGAAACATATATGAGTAAGAATAACCAAGAAATAAATTATTTTCGTGTAAATTTTTTTATAAACGTAGAAGTTTGGTTTTATATTTAGTTAATTATTATTTGAGTAGTACACTTAGTACTCCATACTTAGTACTTACCAAGGTGTTAAATTTTGTGATTTTTCATGAAAAAGGTGACTTTGATTTTTCTTTTTCTCGAGGATTTGCGTAAAAATTGCGTAAAATGGTTGGAATTTCCCAAAAAAATCATATTTTTAGTAGATTTCGGCAAAAATACCAACTAAACTTTTGGCAAAAATAATTTACCTAATAATTTAAATTAATATTATACAATTCAAATAATATTATACACTTAACATACATATTTACTTCACTTAACATACATATACACTTAATATACATATTCATTTAATATTATACACTTCAACTAATATTAAATTTGTTAACATACATATACAATTAACATGCATATTCACTTAATAGTACACACTTAATTAACATACATATTCACTTCACATAATAATTTGACTTTATATTATACACTTAAACTAATAGAGTGACTTAATGTTATACATTTCACCCAGAGGCGAAGGTACAGTGGGCCCAGAGTGGACACGTGCCCACCCTCCCCTCTCCTCCATATTTTTATTTTTTATTAATATTTTATTATAGATATAAAGTATAAACCTTGGTAACAAGATTATAATATTTTTCTTATCCAACCAAACCCAAGCCCAAAGGCCTTGACAATTATAAAAAATATTAATTGCTATCCCAAAATCAATTTATTAGGTTAATAATTAGAAGAAGCATGTTGCCTAACTATTATGATTTACGAGGTAAGATCATGTGTATGAAACTGTACGTGTTTATGTTCCTTTGCTTTCTAATTATGCTATTATTACGTTTTAGAGTTGTTAATTTCTAGTCTCATTTAATAAGTAATTTTTTTGTAAAATATTTATTTACATAAGAATACTTTTTAATTTGATTTTGTTTAGTTTTGTATTTTTATTATTTTACTAATCTCTCTAGTTAGTTTTCTATTCTAAAAATTTACCAAAGTGAGATAATATAAATATTCTAAGAATTTGGTGCTTTTGAAAACTATTAAAAGTATTTTATTTCTAAAAATTTTGATTTTGATTTATTTCAAATTCAATTACGATTATGATTTTTTTTTTGTTTTCTTAAATTTATTTTGACTAGTAAGTTTTTTACTTGTGACATTTAGATTTTTAGTTATTAACATTATTTTTAAATTATATTTAAATTATATATATATATATATATTAGTGCCCATCCTGATTGAAAAAGCTAGCTTCGCCACTGATTTCACCTACATATTTAAGTTACAAATGAGTTTTGTTGTATACAATTATGTCTTGTATTTATTATATATGTAGTTTTGAACCTATATTTATATCTTGCTTAAATACTCAAATGTTTTTTACAAAATATTTGTCGAAAACCCCATCGGCATGCAATATTCCCATGAAAAAAGTACGGTGTATGCCACATACGGCATGCCCTTTTTTTAAAATTTGCCTATCGACATACTCATCGGCAAGCGATATATCCGTAAACGGAAAATGCAAAACGACATCGGCAGGCGACATTTTAAACCTTTGAACTTACTATAATAAATATTGTATTTCGGATTTTTTTTAAATAAAAAAGTGTAACAATGGGCCCACTAATTATTTCGTATTTAATCAATCAACTAATAGGTGCATACAAGGTATTAAATTTCTCGAATATCCATCGGCATGCCAATCGAATATCTTTTTTCGAAGATATGCGAAACGATATATCCATCGGCATATCCATCGATTTACCTATGAGATACCAATCGACAAGCGATATATCCGTAAAATGAAAAGTGTGAAACGTCATCGGCAAGCGGTATTTAAAACTTTGGGTGCATATACGTGTATAGAGAGATAGTAAATTAAAAATATATTATTATAATAGTTATGACGTTATGACTACGAATGATAAAGGGCCTAGTGCTTTTATTATATCATATTTTAATAATTAATACCTTCTCTCTCCCCCCTTCACTTACATCACGTATTAGTTATTACTAGTTGACGGCACCGCGCTTCGCGCGGTGGCGCCGTAATACTTTTTATTAATTAAGAAAACATATTAAATAAATTGATTAGCTCCTTATTTTTAAAGTTGATATAGGAAGAAATACATTAATTTTAAACTTAATAAATGTTCAATTTTGATTTTGTAGTTTAATGATTTTTAATAAACATGTAGAAATAGATCTGCTAAATCCTATTGGAAAATTTTGTTGAAATTAATTATATGATTCGTTAGCTTGGGTGATAATAAATGAAATTTTAATGAAGAATATGATACATCAACTAAAAAAATTCAAACTAATAGTTACCTTCCTTGCATAATCATTAAATTATAAATAATTTATCTTCAATAGAATGTCCATGTATAATTCTATAAAAAAGTTAGTGAACGTATACCATTTGTATCTCTAAATAATGTAAACAAATAATTGAATCTAAACAATGTACAATTATGAAAATTATTTATTCTCCTTACAAAATTAAAATATTCAAATGAAGAATTTAATATTTCAAATAAAAATAAAAGAATTACAATTCTTTAATGAAGGAACTTCATGTATTTCTCATGTAGATCAATTCTTTGTGCCTCCATTTTTTTGTTTTTAAAATCAGAAAGCTTTCGTAAAACATAGATTGTCCAAGATGAAAGAATCTTCAAGTTATTGTCTTGAAGCATTTTTGGTCGTAAAAAAGCTGAGAAACTATTGAATCAATATTGTGCTCATCCTGTTTCAATATATATATATATATACACCGTTGATGCCGTTTTTTGGATCAAACACTGTTGAGGCCCAAGTTGCGGGCTTTGGGCCTGGCCCAATGTCGTTCGTTGACGTGGTGGGCTTTTGTTGACTTTTAGGTGGGCCTTGGTTGGCCTAGTTGTGTGGATGACTGATTTTCCCCCTTCGGATCTTAGAGAAATTCCCTCAGGTCGGACCCTACGACCTGAATTGTGGGTCCCGTTACGTGTCCCCAGACTATACACACAGCCGCGCAGTGGACTGGAGATAGGTTGGACAAAGCGTAGAACGGGGCCTATCAGGCGAGTCGAGGACCTTGTAAGAATTTCCCCAGGGCTTCCGCTTTTGTAAATTTCTCACTTTCCGGACCTGAAAAAAGGAACACCCGAGGTCAAGGGAAACAGGGGGGGGGTTACCCCCCTGATTCACCTCTGACGCTCAACATTAGAACGGTATTTGAGGGGAGGCGAGTATATAGGGGGTAGAGAGAGAGAATCGAGAGAACTCGAGTGAGTTTTGATTGAGTTACCGTTATACTGAACTGAGCTTCTATTTATAATAGGATCCGGGGATCTAGGTGCAATATAATATTGTCCGAGGGGTCCCTAGGCAATATTATATCTGCAGACTGGTCCCTGTGAAAAGAATCCATCTCAGCCGCCGGATCGTTGATTTGACCAAAAGTATTACTTTACTTTACGAAAAGTAAATGGTGCGCATATCGAGGATCGTTCTCGGCTGTCCATCCGGTCGCATGGGGATGCATGCTGGTGATGTGATCGGTGTGACACGGCAAGGGAGATCGTGCCACGTGGCATGATCCGGGAGGCTGTGGCCTGGTGGGCCCCGCAAAAAGGTGCTTTTGAGCATCTTTTTGTTCCCGGGTGCGTCTTGCGTCCGTTTTTCACAAATTTTATGTCCTCTTTGGGTGTTTTCATATTTTTAGGAACACCGGGACACTTTTTTTTTTGCGAAAACGGGCCTCCGGAGGGCAGCTTAGTGTTTAAAGATGTTTTAATTAATAAGAAATGATTAATTAAATAATTTTTCTTTATTAGTATACTTTACGAAAATACCCCCAATATATATATATATATATATATATATATATTGTGCTCATCCACGTAAACATATTCCATGCTTATTATACACGTATACCTCTGTCAATATAAACATAATTATAATACGAATACTTATTATACTTTTAAAGTTCCAAGAGTAATAAAATTTGCTTTGTTATTTTGACAATTACGTAGTCTCTCATGACATGGTGTGCCATTTATTTCAAACGTGTCTAAAAAAATTAACATAATGAAGTAAATGAAAATTCTAAAATAATGTAAAGGGAGTTATGTCATCTTTGAATTAGGATCAAAGTCCATGCACAATGAAACATAGGTATAAAAAAAACTCGATTATGCTAAAAAACTTAAAAGTACAGACAATGACACTAAAAAAGAAGATATCGAAAAAAAGGCAAAATGATTGTATTAAAATTTATCAAATAACATAAAATTAAGAAATAAACATTTGGAGTTATCTAAATTAAAAAAGTTGGCAAAAAGAAAGCTAACATATACAAATGATGAAAAACGCGGGTAATATTAAAAACTTTCCAAGAAGTAATAGTAACTTACACTAAGTAGATTCATTATTTTCCTTTCTATTTATCTTTAAAAAATCTGTAAAATAATAAAAATAGCGCAATCCTCCAAATATATTGGGTTTTGCCAGTTTAGTTTGCTTATAAGTATGTATAAACTGTTATCGTTATTGTAACCCAATTTATCTATATGTAGGATACTTTTCTTTACCACCTAGATGAATAAAATAGAAAGAAAACACAGTGAGGATGATATATAGATTAAATTGTAAATGCCATCAAAATTAGTTTAAAATAAAAAGTTGTTATTCCAAAGTATCAAGATAATAATTGATATACATATATATATATATATATATATATATGAAAAGAAAAAGAAGAGAATGTAAGTGAAAAATCTGTATTCATGCAACCAATAATATTACGTGTAAAATTAATTTATCGTTGAATCGTATTTTTTTTTCCTCGCATGTATATATAATCATTTGTTTAAGTCTTCAATTTCGTTGTCATTTTTTATAATCATGTTGTTTTTATTCTCATCAAATCTCGCTTGTCGAAAAGCAAACATAAAAATAAAATAAAAATTAATTACAAAAATTTAACACATATTGTTAAAAGTAATACCTTGATCATGAGAACTGTGTTGAAGCTTATAAAGACTTGATGCACCGTTCCATGGCGTTGACACAAACTAAAACAGAAAAACAAAAACAAATGAGAACCACAATTTTCATTTGAGGATATGGACAATATGAGCATATATATAAAGACGATGGATGAAATTGTATAAGAATTGCAATAACTATTTGTTTTTAATCTAAAACTTATTCATCACCATTAAATTAGGAGGGGAAGAGTCCAACAATGCTTACGAAAATTCCTATGCTGTTACACTTACATACAAATATTATTCATTAATTAATGTGTCATTGATGAAAAATAAATATATAATTACTCAGTGAGGACAAACATTGCATTTACATAGGAATAGAAAAAGACTTGCAATTTTAAACATTATGATGTTAAATATGTAATAATATATAGACTTTTCAATCCTCGTGGTGTTATGAATATGAAATAAATAAGGAAACATATTGCATAAAAATTATAATGTGTTAACATGGTAATAAATGCTTATGTATGGTAGCATTTGTGCGTCAATTGATTATTTTACATCAAAATAATAAAATCTGAAGAAAAAAAAAATAAGAAACACATATCCTTGAATATCTATTTTGTCACCTCAAACTCAAAAAACTATCCTTATATTATATATATAGATTGTTCTTACATATATATAGATTTTTTCAACTTGACCCATTGTATGATATATAGAAGATTTAATGATATGAAATGGTTAAAATTCCATGAACATAAAAGAGCGTATATAAAAAACTGCAGGTTCATTAATTTATTTATTCTTGCACGTTGATAAAAGAGTCCTAATGCCAAATATTCATTGAGTTTAATTGGAGAGAATGATTTTCTTTCATGAAAAAATAATTATAAGTTATGAGATAATGAGAATATGAGAATCCTTTTGTTTATAGGGTGCCAAGTCATAGTTGATAGATTTTTCTTTTATATATATATAGATTATATACATTTAAAGCTTTCTCTATTCTTTAAACGGCGTTTGGCATTGAAGGCCCTGTTTGGTTCTCCAGTTTTATTTTTCAAGTGAAAATATTAGGGAAAAAAAGGAGTTGGATGTTTGGTAAATTATTGAAGATAGATTTGAAAAATGAAAATCTTGAATAATTATGATGTTCCATGAACAAATTCAAGAAGCGGGTTTATGATCTCAAATAATCTATCTCACTTTTTTCTCTTTTGTTGTATGTAACTTGCACTATAATGTGTTATTAGTACACTTATT
>CATOZS010000071.1:0-80403 GCA_954871525.1 Parietaria judaica
ATGAGCTCATTAAGCTCAAACGAGCACCGTAAAAAAAAAAAAGATTCGGCCCGAGACGAATGAGCCAAAAAGCCATCATCTCGAATGGGCATGTTAAGTCCCACATAAAAAAATACATAGAGACGTACAGTTTAAGAGGTCATAAGTTACTCTCGTTATTACCAATTAGTTTTAAAGTGGAACCCATGATACTTCACAAAACACGATAATTGTTACTTATCAAAACAAATGTCGTATCATATTTAATTTTTGGTTTAATTGATCCAACTAGCTAAGTTATTCAATTCCTAGAACATATCATATTTAACTTTTGGTTTAATTGATCCAACTAGCTAAGTTATTCAATTTCTGGAAGAAACTTATATACAAGTTCAATTATACTGTTTGTTTAATTGGTTTTAAAGAACTTAAAACATTTAACACGTTGAGAAAGGGTAGAAAGTTAATTTGTTACCTTCCAGCCTTTAGGAATGTATAACCTTCGTACTTGAAATCACTTAAGGCTTCTCTAAAGCCTCCTTGAATGGGAGGAATGAGCCTCATCACTTCCAATGCTACGTTCCATGAATACTTCATCTTCTGAATATCCTCCCAATTCAACGCTTCACCATCCTCTTTAGATCTCGCAATCTCTAACTGCTCTGCAAATTGCAATTCAACATTTTATATTGTTGAGTGTGAAGCATACTCAATACGGAAGCACTACCGAGACCACACACAGAGCAGTTGTGGGTATTTCCGCACGAGTTATTTTCCTTAGGGTTATTTTTCGCTTATATGGCTAGTAGCCATCATTAGTGCGTTTTTCTGTAGCACAAAAGAGAGAAGCGAGACTGAGGATATAATCAGAAAACTCTTATTTAGAGATTGATAGTGGATTGAGATTTACAAAGTGACAAGTGGACGCTCCTACTTTGGGAGCGAACCACTATAATTTTGATGTCAATTTTAATTTTGTTTAGCTAATCGTTTTTGAATATGGGGATTTAGGTCAACATTTTATTCAGCTTAGATATCACCAACCGAATTACGAAAGAGAAAGATTAATAGTACCAAACAAATTTAAATGTAAAAAAAAGCATAAAATAAAAAATATTGAAAGACGAACAAGGATGTGTTACCACTACGGACTCCCTCGTAAATTTGCGGGTGTTCCCGTGTTCCCCGAGATACTTCACTATGAAGAAATGGCCAAGGACGGCGAGTTGAACGTGCTGGTCAACAGCCCCATCAGTTTGTCCGCGACTTCATTCTCCGGCATGAGTTGGCCATTCTCATCCGGCGCTGTGATCATGAAAGCCAAACCATCCGTCATCTTAGCTCCGCCAGCCATGGCCTCTTTCTTCTCCCCGATAAATCTCTGAAGATCCTTCCTCGCCTTCTTTGCCGCTCTCATGCCCTTATAGAGACGGTTCCCGGAATATTTACCGCCATAACGTGAAGGGCATACATCATCGTGCCCATCAGCTTGGCGAGCCTTTCGACCCTAGCTTCATCTTCTAGTCCAGCAAAAAACCTGGCCAGTTCAATTTGTTTAAGTAGTTCAACCTGGCTAGTTCATTTTCAACATAATTGTAAAAAAAACAAAGGTAATTATAAAATAAAAAAACAGAAACCTGCACGAGAAAGTCAGCACAAGAAGTTTATTCAACCCGTAAACCTCGACGACGTCGTTGCCGGCCCAGCACTCTTCGACGTGTCCGCCGCACCAACGTGTCCACGTCTTGCATGTATCGCAAGAGCGACTCTGGCCGAGAAACCCTGGGACCTTCACCACCTGGAGCTCTGCTTTCCGTGACGTAACGTCGGAGTTGGATTTCTGGTACGACCGGAAGAGCCTCTGCTGGGCAAGTGGACGCCACGAGTGGAAGAGCTTGCCTTCATTGGCAGAAATGAACTTGTGCCCGGCTGTGCCGCACAGAACCACTGTCTTCTCGCCGAAGATCTTCGTCTTGAATATCTTCGGCGAGTACTTTCCCATCCTCTCACTGATGAACATTCCGTGGGTTTGGTTCACGAAAGCGAGAGTCTCGCCGATAAACGGCCACCCGTAGCTTCCGGGAGGAAGCTCGAGCTTCTTGTTGCCGTTACTAAGAGTGTACAGAACGAGGGCTATGGCTGGTAGGCCTAGAGCTAGGGCTAAGGAAAGTATGTAATTGTTGATCTCCATGGTTTAGTGTCTAACGGTGAGATTGACTTTGTGAATCTGTATCTTTTATAAATGTGAAATATTCATTTATTTATTTCCATTTTAGTGTAAATTAGGTTTAATCTTTTATATCTAAAGAATTTTGTTTTATGCCGAGTATAGTTGAATTGAATTGAAGCTTGGAATCTCAACTCATTGATACTACAAGAGTAGTCCAAATTGAGCTAGTCCTTCTTGCAATCATCAATTAATGACAAAAGTTAGAAGGATGAACGAATTAGTGATGCTATGATTTTGCACAAAATACGATTCTAAATGGCCGGCTGGCCAGTTCAGTTGTACTTAATAATTAACCTAAGAAAGTTATAATTTTAAATAGGTTATAAATGGGATCAGCTCAATGGTTAATAATAATAACAATAATAATAAGTGGCGGAACCAGATATTTTATTTCGGGGGGTAAGATGTAATTTTTTGGTCAAAAATTACATTTACAGGGGGTTATTTTTAAATTTTAGAGAAACTTTGGGGGGTTAATGTAAAATTTTATATGTGTTTACACTAAAATTATATAAAACTATACCATACTAACACTAATTTTTTATTTTTGATTGAGAGTAGTTTGAACCCCACCACCCTTGAGTGTGCTTCCGAATAATAATAATAATAATAATAATAATAATAATAATAATAATAATAATAATAATAATAAAAAACAAAAACAAGAAACAAGAAACAAAAACACAAAGACAAATAGACTGCCAATTAACCTAAGAAAGTAATAATTAAAAATAGGATTTATATACATATATATTGGATTAGATGAGTGGTTTATGAAAATAATTGTAGAGGGCGATTTTTACCGCCTTGCAGTCACAAGGAAAACCGTAAAGAACGCAATAAAAATATATACACGATTATTCCCTGATTTATTTATCCCGAAAGGACTCGGTTTTCCCTGTTTATTAGCTTGGACAATCGAAGAATAATGATAAGGATATGATTTGATGCCGCACCACGCCGCTCTCGACGAGGCTGCCTACGTACCCGGCGAACCAGGATCAGGTCATCACGTAGTTCAATGGGTTTTGGCTTGATCTCTTCATTCCTTTTCTTCTCTATTTCGTTGGTTTTCTTCTCTTTTTCTCTTCTCTTCTTACTCTTCTCTTTCTTTCTTCTCTACTTGGCTGAATGTCTCTCGGCTGATTTTTTTTGGATCCCCTCTTAATGAGGTTTCTTTTATTATTTATAGGGTTAGGGTTTATTGAGCCTTTTCACTTTGGGCTTTTTCTGCGAATTGGGCCTTTCTTCATGGGTTAAGCCTTCCTTCACAAACTGGGCTTTTATGTTGACTATGGTCAACATATTTCTTGCCTCTATTCGACGTCGTTTTTGGGCCATAATGGCACGCGTTATGTTAAGGATGGATTTGACGAAATCTGACATCAACAATAATAATAATAGTAGTAATAATCGGACAATGCATCCTGATTGACCGTCGTCGCTTGCACATTAAGTGCTTGTAACCATATTTTTTTTTATTTACGTGTCGTTTTCAGGTGCAGCTCTCACTCGTACGTAGCTCCGCCCCTTGTTAAGAACAAATCATCGTGAATCGTGATTTGTATGAAAGACTATTTTATTACCTTCTTCTTTGTTAATTAAAAAGAAACTAAAGTGCCTGCCAAGTTCCAACAAATCTAGCAAAATAAAACAAATCTAATTGACCATAACGTCTTGTATGTCTTGTATATGTGTGTATATATATACACACACAAACACACAATATATCATCAGACAGTATCAAACTGGTATTACACGAGACGGCCATGGCAGCACAAAACTTGGGTGGCTACGACCGAACAAAGGAATTGAAGGAATTTGACGAGTCAAAGGTCGGAGTCAAAGGATTGGTGGATTCTGGAATCACTTCCATTCCAAGAATCTTCGTTCATCCACTGGAAGAATCACTCTCTAACGTAGCTAAGGTCTCCGATCATAAATCGAGGACGTCGATCTCGATCCCGGTGATCGACTTATTGGGGATCGAATCCCCATCTGCCCGTCCGAGGATCATTGACCAGGTCAAAACCGCTGCAAAAATGTTGGGATTCTTCCAGGTAAGGATGAAATCGGTATCCGTAGTGGTGAATTTTATTATGAAAAACTAAATTCCGCCCACTTTAATATTTTTTTTTTATAGGTAAAACCGGAGAGAAAATGTTCCCAGTTTTGTTTTTTAGACTGACTACTGCATTTATTTCTAATTGACGGCCCCTACTTCAAGGTAGTCAACCACGGGATTCCGCTCTCCGTCCAAGACGACACTATCTCGGCTATCAAAGCCTTCCACGAGCTCCCTGGCAACGCCAAGTCACAATACTATCACCGGTTGCGGGGCGGGAGCAAGTTTAAGTATATCAGCAACAACGACCTCTACGAATCCAATGCTGCCAGCTGGCGCGATACTATTCAGGTTGTGGCGGCACCGGAGATTCCGCCGCCCGAGAGCTTGCCAGAGGTTTTTCAGCGAGAGGTGGGCGAGTGGATCACAAGTGCGACCGGCGTGGCGGCAGCGCTGGTGGAGGTGCTGTCGGAGGGGCTGGGGCTGGAGAGAGGGAGGCTCAGCGAGCTCTCGCTACTAGCGAGCAGGGTGTTTCTAGGTCACTACTACCCTTACTGCCCAGAGCCCGATCGAACGGTGGGGATCACGACTCACACGGACGCTTCGGTTTTGACGGTTCTGAAGCAAAGCCAGCTTCCGGGGCTTCAGGTGATGAGTGAGCAAGGCGTCTGGGTGGACGTGAAGCCTCAGCCTGAGGCCTTGATCGTCAACATCGGTGACTTGTTTCAGGTACATATTCTCTTGATAATTATATTCATACATTTAACATATATACATATATATATTTATAATTGAACTTCATGTATTGTTGATGAATTTTTCTTCCTATATTAGTTCTATTTAATTTTTAAACAAGATACTGAAATCGTGAACAAAGTAGTCTCACATCTTAAATATTTTGATTTTGAAGGTTGAAAAAAAGTGTTAGTATTAGATTATTATCTTAACTTTATTTCTATCCTGTAGAGGTACTCAAATTGGATCAGTGATCGATTTCTAGGTTTCGTCGTAAACCTAATTGGTTACTTCCAATTACGCAAATCAATAGTTCAAACCGCACTCAAAGTTTTATTTTTTAATATTTTAATGTAGGTTATTTGTTATTGTTTTATTTTATTGAATGAAAAATTATTTTATTGAAAGGACGTTTCGCACAACAACTATAAGAAAGCCTTGATTGATTATTATGTTAATAATACCAATAATTTTCTCACGGGGAAAGAAAGTTCTCAAAATCAAAATTGATTAAGTCTTATTTTCGATTAAGTATAAATGCCTCAAGAAAATTATGGAGCGGTTTAGCTACAATATTTATTGAAAAATATATAATAGGGAGACCTTACTACATTAATTTTATTAGCATATTTGTATTTCAAAACGCTCATGGCATCATATATTTGAATGAAAAAGTGAGTATATAAATTTGATTTCTACTTTTACTTTAAAATTTAATTTTTCTTTTGTCAAGTGCCCAAAATTTTTACTCCGCCTAGGGCATGTTAAAATTCAGGGCCGGCCTTATCTTATTAAAAAATATTTAAATATATATATATATATATCTCTTATAAAAGTAAAAAAAAAAAAAAGCAAATATGATAAATGCTTTGATATAATATTATCAGGTTTTGTCCAACGGCGAGTACAAGAGTGCGCAACACAGAGTGCTTGCCAACTCTTGCAAGGAACCTCGGATATCCGCAGTCATGTTCTTCTTCGGAGACAAACTGAAAGGCGGGGGATTTTACGGGCCGTTGCCTGAGTTGGTGTCGCCGGAAAAACCAGCTAGGTATCGGAATTTCACGGTAGAAGAGTTCCTTCAGCCTTTTGCCAAAGAAGCATTGGGCAACAATACTTTGGTAGGGAGGTTCAAAATATAACCACCGTATACAATCTCGCAATGCTGTTGTCTGTATTTGCAATGAATAATGTAAAATACATTATAATATATGTAATGAATAATGTAAAATATAATGTTATTTATTAATAAAAGCAGTTCACAATCTCTCATGTTTCCAATATAATTTTGCTTAAAACTGCACTGATTAGTCTAAGAGTTTCAGCTGAGCATATGGCTTGACTCTAAAAACTGAGTTTCATTGATTTTATTTTATTTTTCTTGGCGACTGAAAGATCTCCCTCAAAATTGTAGCTATTATTATTTAATCAGTCGATCCTTAAAAAAAAAACAATGTTCCTAAATATTCAATAGAAAATATTCCCCTTGAACAACTTGTTGACCAAAAATAAG
Organism: Parietaria judaica; assembly: GCA_954871525.1. Classification (NCBI taxonomy): domain Eukaryota; kingdom Viridiplantae; phylum Streptophyta; class Magnoliopsida; order Rosales; family Urticaceae; genus Parietaria; species Parietaria judaica. Next base: position 6,523 of record CATOZS010000071.1, read on the forward strand.
TCTCAAAATCTACCTCTAAAATTTTATAGAATTTTCTTTCAATCACAATTATGAGTATTTTTCGGAGCCTAGAAAAATTACAATCCAACCCAAAAAACACACTCACGAGGCTTGCCCACGAAGACGACCCAAGCTCGGTCTAAAAAAGTCAATAGATCCTAGTCTAAAAAATATCATGTAAAGTCAACTTAAGCCCGATAAAAAATACACCATTCCACTATAATCGTTGCATACTTTTTTTGTATCAACACAATGTTTAGGGATTTAATATAGCATTATTATTAAGAATTTATTAATGAGATATCAAAGGATTCCCAAAGATTGTCGTTTCTCTAGAGTTTAATTTTGTATTTCGCTTTTAGTATTTTTCTATTAATCTCATAAAAGTTATTAAAAAAATTTATTGTCTCTAACATGACCGTTTGTGTTTACTTTCTCTTTATCTTGTTTCCTCGTGGATACGACTCCGTTTTTCTTGTGCTATACACCGGTCGCTTAAAGAGAAAACTTTTTGAGCATGATCACCTACCAATATTAATTAATACACTTGAATTTAATATTGTATCGCAGGGTTTACTTAGTGAATCCCTTTTCGACTCCTTTAACATCCCGATTAGTTCTGCTTCTACCGAAGAATTAGTGGAAAATAATGGTCATATTTTCTGCCGAAGAAATCATTGGATTAGTGGAAAAAATAAATTAAGAATATTATGGCTTTTTGTGTGTTAGTCATTTATAAGTTTCGAATTCATAAATCAGTTATATAAATAAAAATAACAATTGCTCTTATGTTATTTTGAAGAAAATTTTATTCGAATCAAATTTTAAAAAGACTGCTACTCGAGTAATTATGTAATATTATCTTATTATTGAAAGTGATTTTAAAAATAATTATGTATATTATATTTATTTACAGTTATTTTATAATTAATTATATATTATTCCTACATTGAATTATTAATTTATATACCGAGTGGGAGTTATAATTTTTTTAATTTTGAATTTTTAATGAATAAATCATTTAGTTAGTTGGGATCGGAGAAAAAATAATTGGATAAAATTAATTAATTTATTGAGTGTGAGAGCAATATTTATCACATCCAATAAATATATTAAATTGCTACTACCAACTATTCATCAATATGAGACAGATATTATATATATAGTTAGTAACTTAGTATAGGGGCCAAGATATGCATACATATTTTACAAGGTGTAATTTAATTTTTATGTTTTATAGTCAAGAGCTTTGATATTAAATCTAAATCGTAAGACTATTTTGTATATTCTGTTATCGGCCAAATCATTTGTAGAATATATATAGATTGAGTCAGACTTAATCAACAACGTCATTATATATTTGTAGTCAACCAAGGAGCGGTGGATTATATTTAATAAATTGAGGGTCATTCTCATTCCTGACTTATTTAACATTTAGAATAAATTTTCCAAGTTCCAACAAATATAAACTGTTAGAAAGTGTTTTCTAAAAATTTTGACGTTTTTTCTAGCTAGTTGTAAACGAAGGACAAACAGAGCTATACACTAAATCGTGGTTTAACATATATAATAGGTTTATATAATATTCAGCCAGCACCTTATAAATCTCAATCCTCGAAACAGTCATTCAAACTTTTTATATACGACATATTATTTGTTGTTTTATGATTTATCAGTGATATATTCTATGGTGTATTATTATCGTTTGTCAGGGTTCATTTGTACTTTGAGATTCACAGATGAAGAATGAGAACTTTTTGGTTCACAAGTATAAATAAACATCCCCTATATAAATAAAGTAACAAAGCGATTTAAAGGAAAATAATATGATAAGGCAGTAAATGCCATAATTCCGGTGATTAAATAAGTTAATAAAGGAATCATAATATTCGAAATTAACTTGCATAATACTTGACTTTAAAGCAGAAAATTGTGCCAGCCGGAATCCAATATCCAAATTATTCTCATGAGCTCGGGGAAATTCGTCCTTGAATTTCTTGGGGCGTGGTGCAACTAGGAAAATCGGCTTATCAGTTGGCTATCCGCTTCGCTTTTGCGCAGACTCGTAATGAGGCTAGTCGGATACCTCGTTAAGAAGATGCTTGGAAATTTTCTTGGGTATCTCCTCCAGACCAATAAATCATTGCAAATACTTACTTCACACGATGTTCTTGAACCAATTCCATGAGAATTCTACCTGGTTGGAACTTGTTCGGCCCGCTCGGCGTGGCCGTTTCGGTGGCCTTTGCTTGGCGCCAAAATAATCACGCCATTGATCACACGATGTTCCTATGGGTTTTGAAGATAAGTATGCTAGTTATAAGGTGTGCAACTTGAAGAAATGTTTACAAAGGTATAAAACTTCGAGTCTAGTTCAAAAGATTCAGGTGGTTTAAAAAACAAAAACAAAAAGACTTTTCTTAATCTCAAGTCGATCAAACCTTGTTTACCAGAGAGATCAGTGGCGGAAGTATTTAGAAAGGGGAGGTGGTTGAAACCACCCCCTCCAAAAAAAAAATTGTACAATAATGCCCTATTTTTATTTTTTTTAGTGTAATTTCATATAAAATTTTAGTCCAGCCCCCCTTAACTATCACCAAAATTTAAATATAACCCCCTCAAGTTAAGTTTTGACAAAAAAAATTATATCTAGCCCCCCCGGTACATAATTCCTGGTTCCGCCACTGAGAGAGATTTATAATGTGATAAAGTCACAATTCTTATAGCTCATGTCGATTGCACCATTCTCACATGCGATGATGAAGTTGAAATGGCCTTTGTCATATCAAGTATTTTTTGGGTATGAAAATGACAAGATCAAGTAATGGCATCTCTGTGTCTCGGAGAAAGTATGTGTCCGATCTTCAATCTAAAACTGATATATTCGAATGCAAACAAGTGTAGATAAATTAGGTACACACATGCCTTGTGGTAAAGCGTATATATCTGTCAAATACTCGTACTTATATCGGCTTTTCAATCACCGTGGTTGGTAAATTCATGAACAATCCTCTTCGTGAGCACGTGGAGGCTGTGAATAAGATTCTAAGGTATCTTAAAGGTGATCTTGGAGGGGATTGGTCTTTGGAAAATCTACGTCTAGAGGTATTGAAGACCTTATAGATGTTGATAGGGAAAAATCGATTACAAAGAAGATCTACTTTAGCAACAAGCAAGTAGTCGTGGGTTGAAGCGATTCTGTATATGAATACAGTGCACTTGCACGAGGAATCTTCGAGAAAATGTTGTCGAAGATATTATTAAAAGAATTGAAAGTAAGGATCGAAAGTCCAATCAACATGAAAAACGACAGTCAATCAACCATAGCTAAGATTCTCATTCATCATGATCGAACGAAGCACGTCGAGATTGATAACCAGTACATTAGTGAGTAGAAAACAGGACGCTAACGTTGAGCTATGTTCGCTCGAAAGATCAGGCAACCAACATTCTCACCAAATCTTTTTATAGTCTTTAACTTTCACCTTGTATGTTTCAATAGTTGCATATACTACCCAACTTGTGTATAGGGACTTAGAATTTGTAAGTACTTTTTAATAGTATGTTCGACCGTGTATGATGATTGATAATATATAATCATATTATATTTCAAAAACTCATTATGGCCTATTTAATTGCTAGAATCTCATTTTTCTATTTGAGACTTAATTACATGCCCTTTAAAATGGGAGTTATTGGGCTCACTTAATCTTGAGAAGATTTTATTTGAACGAGTACTCATTTTAGTTTAACTGGCGATGATACCATGAAGAGTATCACAAGGGTGTATAATCTATGACTTTTCTAAACTGACTTCTGAGTTCCGAAAAAAAAAAAAAAAACAATTCTAAGTTTACACAATAAAAGAAACACACACGTTTCCACTACTAAACGACAAGGCAGCAAACTACAAGTACAACACCACACTCTCAACGCAGGCACTGTAATATACTTACTCACAACTAATTAATCTTAGAAAAAGAAAGCAACTAATTAAACTAATTAATCCTACGAAAGCTCAACTACTTCATATGGTCTATGGAATAAGAAGACCAAAGTATAACTAAAGTCCATGCAGTAGTGCAGCTCCACTTCTTCCATAAAGCCTCGAACGTGAGGTTCTTGAAATATTATTTGACCAAGTCCAGATTCATGTTTGACTTATTCACGTATGACAATACGTACTTATTTACGCCTGACGTGATACATTTTACACATGCAGGTACGTAATGTATCATGCATGGAACACAATACGTACTTATGTGAAACCTTCACGAATCACGACAGAATCACATGGTCGGAGCCGAACCTCGAGGCCGTTAACAGGAATGGGATTCATACCACCGGAAACCTTGCAATTAGGGTTCAAAACCTCCCATTTGAAGCTCATAATGAGGTGGTGAATGAAGCTGAGAATTTGAAGCCGAGCGAAGTCCATTCCGGGGCAGATTCGGTGACCGCTTCCGAACGGGATGTTGGAGAACGACGGGAGAGACGATTTCTCGTACCGTGCCGGATCGAACTCTTCCGGTGCATTGAAGTGCTTGGGGTCCATGTTTACTGTGCTCACCGTCCAATACACCTAACCATTCAAGTTAACATTTAAATTCGATACTACAATCTGTTTTATTTTATTTCGAGCATTCCAAACAAGAAATATTTCTTGTAATATTCTCATTATTTGAGAATAAACTTAAATATTTACGGTTTAAATTATACGAAATATTCATTTTATGTCAAACTTTTTAAAAAGTTACCCATTGTGTGTGTAAAAAACTACTCATAATAAGTAATTTTTTCAAAGGTTTCCACAAAATAAGTATTTCGTTAATTAATCCTTTAAAATATACACGATATTAATAAATCATTATTAATTAACAACATATCAAGTATAACTCAAGACTAAAACTGAACTACTTAGTTTCATAGCTTTTAATGAAATGTAAGCATAAGCAATATAAAGTATTATAAACTCATAAACACACATATAGTGTATAATTAATCCCTAGAAATAGAATTTAGGGATAATGTAATGTGGAGAGTGAAAGCTTTATCTACACGAAAGCGCTACAGAAAACTCGATTCGATTTTGACTCAGACTGATCGACATGGGGTGGAGGGGAGTGGCTCCAGGGGTGGAAGACAGCAACGCCTCCTGGGTGAATTTTTTAAATTACGCATTGCGAATTTTTTATATTACGCATTATGTAGCAAGAGAATTCAGAATTATCATACGATTTATTTGCCCTAGGGTTATGTTTTGCTTATATATATGGCTTGCAACTATAATTTGTGTATTTTATGAAGCATAAAAGAATGAGGCGAGAATGGGTGTAGCCAGAAAACTCCTATCGCAGAAAGAGTGATTGTGGATCGATATTTACAAGCAGCATGTGGACGTACCTTTTACCCTGGGAGCGAACCTCTATGATTCCGATGTCAATTTTTAATTTCGTTTTGAAAATCGTTTCGGGTTAATATTGGGATTTAGGCCAAAATTCCTAACACGTAACCCTTTTATATAAACACAAATATGTATATATATATATATGTCAAAATTCCTAACACGTAACCCTTTTATATAAACACAAATATGTATGTACATATATATTTTGATAGATCTAAAAATACAAATATATGGAATAAAGTATTTTACCTTCCAGCCTTTAGGGATGGTATAACCTTCGTACGTGAAATCGGTTAAGGCTTCTCTAAAGGTTCCCTGAAGAGGAGGAACAAGCCTCATCACTTCCAATGCCACGTTCCATGAATACTTCATCTTCTGAATATCCTCCCAATTCAACGCTTCACCATCTTTTTTAGACTTCGCAATTAGATATTGTTCTGCCATATTTAAAAATCTCCACTAAAAAACATATTGACATGAAAGGACAGAAAATTTTAAGAACTCAAAAGATGAAAAAGGGTCATGTATGTACTTACCAGTACGAACTCTCTCATATATTTGAGGCCGCTCCCCAATGTACTTCACCATGAAAGAAATGGCCAAGGCGGGCGAGTGAAACGCAGCGGATAACAACCCCATAATCTTATCGGCGATTTCATTCTCTGGTAGGAACCGGCCGTTTGAATCCGGCGTTGTAATCATGAAATCCAAGCCATCTTTCCTTGCAGCCCCGCGAGCTATGGCCGCTTTCTTATCCGCAATCAGCCCCTGAAGAATCTTCCTCACCTCGTTCGCAGCCATCATACTCTTGTAGAAGAGGGTCCCGGGAAAATCTACCGGCACGACGTGAAGAGCAATCATCATTGTGTCCATCAGCTCGGCCAGCCTTTCGATCTCAGCTTTGCCTTCCAGTCCGGCGAAGAACTTGCACGATAACGATAACACCAGAATCTGAGCCAGGCGGTGAACCTCAACCACGTCTTTACCGGTCCAGTACGCCTGCACGTGTCGCCGTGCCATAGCGTCCACCTCATGCATGTATCTCGCGAGTGCCTCCGGCCGGAAAAACCCTGGTGTCTTCACCGTGTGGATGTCCTCCTGACGTTGCTTCACAACAGAGCTGCTGGCTTTCTGATAAGACGAGCGGAAGAGCCTCTGCATGGAGCGTGGTCTCCACGCAAGGAAGAGCTTGCCCTCGTTCGCGGATATGAATTTGTGCCCTGCGACACCACACAGAACCACCGCCTTCTCGCCGAGGATCCTCGTCTTGAAGATCTTCGGTGAGTACTTTAGCATCCTATCACCGATGAACTCCCCATGGTCTTGGTTCATAAACGCAAGAGTCTCGCCGATCACCGGCCAGCCATAGCTTCCGGGAGGAAGGTTGAGCTTCTTGTTGCCGTTACGAAGAGGGTAAAGAACAAGGGCTATGACCAGTAGGCCTAGGCCTAGGGCTAAGGAAAGTATGTAGTTGCTGATCTCCATGGTCGGATTAAGCGTTAAGACTTGTGAATCAGTGCTTAATGCTTTTGCTATATATAAATGTCCACATTCTTTATTTATTTATTTCCATTTTTACTGTAAATTATTAGGTATAACCTTTAATATATAACCAATTTTTTATTTTGTTTTTTTTGTGAGACATCTTAAATTTGATATGTCGAGTATAGTTGAAGAAGCCTTGGCATCTCAACTCAATGATACTACAAGAGTAGTCCAAATTGAGCTAGTCCTTATTGCCATCAATTAATGACAAGTACATTTAGAAATTAGTTATGCTGGAAAGGATCTCTATTTTCTCAATAATTAATTTTGGACACATATTTTGAATTAGCGTATCCCTTTTTAGTTTTCATTAGTATTGAAGAGTAGCAAGGTTTTATTTTATAGAATTGTTTATTGCTAAAAAGTGGATTCATGATGAGGTAGGCATATATGGAAAAATGAATTGGCCTTTTAGAAGAAAAAAGTAGTTAACAATCCTGCTAGACAACAAGGCCGGCCTTGAATATAGACGAGCAAGGTGGGCGGTTCGGGCCCCAAATTTTAAGGGCTCCAATTTTATTAGATGTACTATTGTATACTTTATTTAATATAAAATGTCTTTTTTTAATAATTTGAGGGCTCCAAAAATTTATTTAAGTCTAGGACCCCAACTAAAGATGTTAAATTCAGGGCCGGCCCTACTAAACAAATATAATATATTCTATTTATAGTTCGTATTAATTTTTGTAATTTAACTAAATAATCAATGCAGGTTGTGCCAATTATATATGTGTTAATATATATATATATACACACATTATATCTATAGTACTTTTAGCTGAACTAGAATCTGTTTAGTTGAAATTGTGATAAACTAAATAGGTACGGTTTTTAATTTTTTAATTTTTTTTTTTCATCAACGCAATAATCTATTCATCTCTATAATCTATATTTATCGATGAATATGTAATGAAGAAAGAAGTAGAACGCTATATAAATATTAAACTATGACATTAATTGGATATTAAGTCAAAAAATAATAATTGAAGTTTAAGCTATTGAGTTATTCATAATAAATTTTAATTATAAAGTTATCTGGAATAAAAATAAACATTTTTTTTTGTCTTAATTTGATTTGAATAAAAACTATTGGTGTTGAGATATTTTAGGAGATAAATAAGAAGAGTGGAAAGTCTCGTACATTGCAGGCATGATAGAAAACTTTCTTTTGTCTCTCCTTCAATGAATGCACAAAACCAAGAGGCCAAGAGAAATGGACTTTATCGTCGACAAAGACTTTTGAGGATACAAGCACTATCAACAAGGACAAGTAAAACAAGGAGAAAATCAAGAACAAAGCCACAAGAGAACCATATGAGAAAGCAAGTTTATCATCGATGAATTATTTATTTAGGATAGTTAGGAATTTGTAGACGTATAGGTCTATGCATGAGACATTAACTTCATTACATATTTTCTTAATTTAATTGTAACAAGTGAACAGCAACGCGAAGCGCGGTGACAATCAATTGCCGATTACAAAATTAAAAATATATATTTTTATTAATATATTAAATTATCATGTATTGTACTAAAATATTTTAATTATTGTTATAGATTTTGATGAGTATACCATTTAATTTTTTATAGATTATGTGTTGTAATAATCTATGAATGAACTATAATAAACTCATTTCTCATCAAATTAAAATGACTTTATTTTTCTTCTTATTGCGTCATCATAATATGAAAATAAAAAATTTACATATGCAATAATTCGTATATCATCTCTTGATTATATAAATATGCATATTATTATGTACCAGATATAGTTAACATAATACAACAGCTTCTAGACCGAATTCATCTAGAAATTTCATTCCCTTTAGATAATCACCTATACTAAAAAATAGTAATTTAACCACACATTAATCAAGGTGAATTAAATTAATTATGACTGGGTTAGAAGAAAACTCAAATCAATGTCGTCTATTGCGGTTAAATGATTTACCATGATTGCTAAAAAATACTAATTTTTTTCACATAATTTGACTAAAATTTATTTATATAAGACAAATTCTAAAATCTAAGATTAAAAATGTTATATATGCCACATCAAGATGGTGGAGGACCCGCACTTCTTCTGCTGATATCTTTGGGCTCACAAATCTTTGACAGAGGTCTGTTATACGATGGAAAATACCATCAAACCTAGAAGGATGGCGTATGTAGGTGGACCGCGCACTAGTGGCATCGCACACGCCATTCAGTTATCGGCCGAAGCGATCCCGGAATCGGATGACATGCTTGGTGCTAAAAGGACCGTAGCGGGGCAATCGATGATGTTTTCATGGATGCCGATTTTGAAAATCCGAATGGCTCCACCTTTTTCCATCGGAAATTTAAACTTTCTGAAATTTATTATAAAAAACTCCAGTTTAATTGTTTTATCATATATATTACCAAGCATATCTTTAGATGTGTGATTCGTCTATTCTAGATCTATTCGGAAGACCATAGACTCACTCATCTATGCTCCAAAAAACATGGTTCGTCAACCGCTCTATATTACTTTATTGTAGACTCGAGGCTGCATTATTTAGTAACGGCTACGCGATATTATTTCTTTATTACAAAGGTTTCCAGCGATACAATCGAATTCAGGTTAATTAATCTTTCACTTAATGATTCACACCTGAGTCGGGGATTTATCGTTTTTCCCCTTAGTATTTTTCTTACTCAATTTCATCGGTACTATTGTAAACGACTCACTTATGTTAAAAAGGTGCAAGTTGCGCATGATTCATGTATTACTTTTAACGACCAATGATTGAGGGAACCGTCTTTGACTTTAGCAAAAGTTGTGTAATATTCCTATCTGCAATCAAGCTACATTTTCCTGCCAGCTATCACGATCCCAAGAGAGCAGTGTTAGAAACTCAGTATTATGTGTTCTTTAGTAAATAATTGATCAATCAATTAATTAATAGTTGGGGTTCATGATTGCTCGGGATTTAGTACGATTATCATTTGAACATCTTTTATGGCTTAAATTCTAAGTAAGTAATGACAATTTTTTTAAATAACTTTCTGAATTTAGTTAAGTCTTGTCTAGCACGAAGTCAGTTCATACTTAATGCACTTAATAATTGACACACACACTTCAATCAAAGAATAAGATTTTTCTCTACTATGTGTCACGATAATGACTTCAACTTATTAAGAGGATCCCACCTACTTAATTAAGTCATAGACTCGTTTTTGTTCATTGGTTAAACTGCGGTTAAAATACCCAATGTTTCATGCTTTTTTTTTTACTTATATATACCCATAGTTTTTTTTTTGTGGCTATAATACCCAAAGTTTATTCCGTTAACGCCGAACGTACCAACCGTTAAGTCTCCGTTATTTCGCCCGCGTGGCATGAAACATTAGCCAGTTCTCTCTCTCTCTCTGCGTCATCTCTCCTCTCCGCCATGTCAGCATTTAAAAAAAATTGGTTTAATCGAAAACCAAGTTTCGTAAACAAATTTACATACAAATAAGCAAACGAAAACCAAGTTTCATAAATAAAAATTCAAAATAAATACTGATTAATAGGAAAAATTAATTTTAGATTTTAATCGTTAAAATAGGGAATATTAATCATGATTTGTTAGAGCTAATCAAAAATAATACTAATTAATAAGGGAGATTTGTTTTTAATTTATTTAGTTTGCTACATTTAAGAAAAAAATTATTGTTTATTTTAATTTAAAAAAAGAATTATAATTAAATGAGATTAAAAATTAGAATGACAATTTAGTCCATATTTTAATTTGTTAGTGGTTATGATTTCCAGGCATTTTTTTAAAATTTTGAGTCACGAATGGGCATTTGCCTCATTTGCCCTAATCTTAATATAGTTTTTTCAATAAGTTATGTTTATATCCTTAGTTCATGAGTGTATATATAATCAAACCCCCTTTCAGATAGAGTTTATGAGTTCGTCTTGAGCTCTAGTGTAACAAATTTGTGTGAACTTGAAAACTATAAGTGCTATATTAGCACACGCCAAATTCAATCTCATAGACGTAGTGGAAGCCTTTAAAAAAATCACTTTTATTATAAGATATTCGGTGTTCAACAACGTGTTAGGATTTGTTGGTTCCAATATAATGATCGTTGCCGAAAAACCTCGTCAGAATAGAAATGCCACGAACGAACACACGCACAATTCACTGTGATGAATAAACGACACTGAGATGCTACGAATACCACACCCATTCACTCTGATTATATATAATACGTATAACACAGATAGCACTCGCAATGAATGATTGTAAATATATATTATATATTTGCTGCAGTGTAGAATAGCAAAGAAACAAAGGAAAGGAAGAGAATAAAGCTTTGGAGGAAATAATGTCGAGTAATAATATTGGAGTTAACTAAATGAATACGGCAACTATTTATAAAGAAAAAATAATGAAATCCTAACGCCACTATTTGACTAAGCAAATTATTTGCTGACTATTTGACTAAGCTATTTTATTGACCAAGTTGTTGCACGTGTCAAGCTTATCAATTCACGGGATTTTTTTTATCTAAATCTCCTTATCGAGAATAAAATCAAGTAAAATGAAAATAAGTAGTGACAAAAAAAATGGGCTCTATAGTCATAGCTAAACTAGAAAAAATTATTTTGCAAAATAACCAACTTTTTTATTAATATTGTCAAATAGTCAATCAACAACATTAATAAATCACAAAAGAACTTATTACACCTTGTATTAACAAAGTTAATTTTTCTTAAAAATAAGAACATTTACTTGTCTTACAGAAAAATTATATTAACGTGTATTAACTAAGTTAATTCGTTTAAAATAAATTCAATTTTTGTTAAAATTTTAATCACGATTTTATATTTTTAAACAAATTGACTCAGTTAATACTTAATACACGTTAATATAGTTTTTCTGTAAAACAAGTAAATGTTCTTATTTTTAAGAAAAATTAACTTTGTTAATATACGTTAATATGTTAAAACAATATTATAAGTATAAAATATGTTATTAAATAGCCACCTCATCAATTTGACTATTTTGCAAAGAAAAAGGAAAGGTTGGCTATTTGGCTAATCAAACGTTTCAATTTGGTTATTAAGAGCCATTTCTCCAAAAAAAAAAAAAAAAATAGTAGTTCTATCTCAAGAAGTACGTGCACTTGCCGCTCGCAGTATTTTTTATAATCCGATCAGAGATCTCCACGGTTACAGCTCTTGTTCTTGTTGTCTCTTTGCACTCAATTCACTACAAAGGCGCTAAAAGCCATTTACATACTTTAAAAATAAAAATTAAATTAAAAAAATTAAGGATGAATGAGGCAAATGCCCATTTATGGCTCACTGTTTCAAAAAAATGTCCATTTCTAAATATGGTAAAAAAATGCCCATTACCTTTAAATTGATATATAGACTAAATTGTCCTTCTAATTTTTGACAAAAAATCACCTTTTATTATTGTAATTCGTTTTATTTTTTTAATTAAATTTAAAAAAAAATTCCTTAAATGTAGCAAAGAGAAACAAATCTCCCCTATTAATTGGTAATATTTTGGATAATATTTTACTAATCACGTTGACCATTAAATCTTAATTTTTCCCTATTAATTAGTTAACATTTTATTTCAATTTTTCGTTTTTGTTACGCCATATTTTTTTTAAGAAAAAAAAAATCAAATCAATAGTTAATACGCCATTTTTAGTTAATATTTAGAACTAATATTTTCCATATTTATAAGTATTATAACGTCTTTTATATGTTAATAATTTTTTTTAAATCAATTAAAAATAAATCATATTATTTCAGCCTATTTTTTTGTAGGTAACTATATTTACGCAACTATATTTACAATTCTGTATTTTTATATAATTATATTTATGATTTGTATTTTTAGGTAACTATATTTACTATTTTATATTACTATATTTATTACGAAAATGTAATTATATTTACAGAAACTCAACCACAATATTACATGCATTAAATTGTAGAATTGCAGAATTAAATCGTAAAAATAGTTACGAAATATAATTTTTATGTAATTATATTTACGATTTTTTATTTTTAGGTAACTATATTTACTATTTTTATATAACTATATCTATTACGAAACTGTAGTTATATTTACAGAAATTCAACCACAATATTACGTGCATTAAAGTGTAAAGATGTATACGGAATTAAATCGTAAAAATAGTTACGAAATTATAAGAAAGATGTAGTTATAAGACTATAAATATATGAATAACTTTAAAAATCGTAAATATATTTACGAAATAATAAGAAAGTTGTAGTTATAAAATTGTAAATATATGAACAACTTTGGAATATAAGACTTTAAATAAAGACGAACTTCGGCTACCGGCGGTGGTGGTTGACGGCGGCGACGGCGAGAAACACCTCCAAGCACTAGCAAGCCTCCCGAACACGAATCCGGTATTAGTTTTTACAAAATCAATCTCTTTCTAAATAAATCTACAATCTTGTAACCGAGTTTACCCTGATTATTCCTACTAAAATCTGTAACTTCCGGTCATCTTCCACCTATCAATAGCTTCGTCTTCTCGAGAGCTTTCCAACGGTAGCAACTACGCGTTAATCGGATTTGCAGAGAGAAAGATATGAAGGTTTGAGTCTTTAGAAGAGGAGAGAGAAAGAGAGTGAGGAGAGAGAGAGGGAGATTCGACGTGAGAAAGAGGGAGAGAAAAAGAGATAAATAATTTTTGGGTCAAAGTAATAAAATTAAATGATAATCTAATTAATAGGGGAAGTTTTCAACCAAAATTTTAGGATAATAAATTTAATTTCGAAAATAAAATATATAATAAATAATTAAATACGAAAATAAATAAATATAATTAAAATCAGGGTTAATTTGGTCCCAAATACTTTTAAAATGGGTATAAATGAATTTTTTGAAACTATGGGCAATTCCCTTAAACCTCAAGTGGTTTTTGGGCATTTCGTGGGGTTTTCTAAAAATTAAAAGCTACACCAAATCAACGGAATTAGGCTTTCACATTTAAACACAACCTACATATATATGAAGATTTGATTGATTATACACACCAAACGTTGTTCTATACAAGTTTATTCACAGCAAGAAAAACGAAAGGAGTCATACATGCATGCATATCAAGAAAGGAAATACAATCTAAATAGCTGCCCAATTTCTTTTACGTAAATGTTTCATTTACGCTTTAAGACGATAAATAGCTGACCACTTTTCTTCATGGCTGGCACCAGAAGCTGAGCATTGTCTCTAACCTTGTCCTCTAATCTTGCAAACAAATCATCCATGTGTGTGTGTCCAAAGTGTTGGCTCAACATCGCCTCAAGACCAGCTCTCATGTGCTTGAACCAAATACCAATGTCAATAATGGGAGCATCCTTGAGTGATTTGGGAAGTTCAGCTTTCTCTACAGAAAAATGCCCGTTTCTCTCGACTAGTCCGATGATCTCTTCCGGACAAGCGTAATGAATAGGAATGTTGAAGGAGTCAACAAGAGATTCGCTAAGTAAACCCTGTGGCGTACAATATCAAAAATATAAGTCTTTTAAAATGATAGCTACATCAAAATTATGAATTATGTTAATAGTCTCAAAAAAAAAAAAAAAACAAAACATTGTGAATTCCTGTTTTCTATAGTGCTAAAAGAAATTTTGATTCCGTCGTTTGAAAATATATCTATATATATATAACAAGATTTTAAGAAATAACAAAAGGTCTGAACTACTAGCACTAATCTAATTAATTGTTTACCTCTTTTGCCATCTCCATCAAGGCAGATCCTACCAAGTCCATAGTGAGGCTAAATGTTGACTGATTCGAGTGTGGATCCACTCCATTGGGAGTAACAGCCATGAGTATCACCATCATTCCTCCTCCGACGATCTCCTTAGCCCTAGCATTCAAGAAAGTCTCGATATCGTTGTTGAACCGGGACCGATAAGCGTTATACACTTCCCTTGGAGCATTCAGATAGTATATCCTTCCTTTGTTCCAAGCCGGAGAGTTCTTCTCCAACACTTCTTCGGGTATTTTAGAGACCCAATGGAGAGCATGACATGTGTACACGAAATGAAGAGACGCTTCGGGGAATAAACAGCCGTGGAAAGACCCCGGAACACCAGCGGAGAAGTACTGCCTATCAGACGGCAAGGAGGCGAAGAGGGTGTTGAAATCATTCGAGGTGCGGTCACTAAAGAACACTTGAAACTCTAGCGATCGGCAATCTGCGGGGTTTTGGGAGACGTGCTTCCGCTCGATAGCTTCCAGCACGTTTTGCATGGCAATGAACGTGTTCGGACCCGTCGAACATCCCAAATCAGCAATCCGAATTATGTTTGAAACGGACGAGAGAGTCTTCACGTCAAGATTCTTGTAGATCTCCTCGTCTATTTCTTCTTTCACGATGTTCGCAGCCATTCGCTGGTAAAATACATATTGCGTAGGAAACATTTACTAAATGGTTCTGATAATTTGTAAAGAAAAACATAGTCAACAATTGTAATTTCGAACCTGATAATTGGAGTTCTTAGTGTAGCTGTTAGCACCGTCTCCTCCGTTCATTGCTGGCTCCATTAGGGTTTCGTACTTTACTTGGTTTTTTCTCCGTGTGATACAGTTTTCTATTTATTTTCTCTTTGAAATTGTGATGAGAAATAGCCCAATATAAATACACGGATGAGAAATCGTTTACAATCTTTTGTCCATAAAATATGGATAATATATAATAGAAGTCAATAAAAACTTGGTAATGAAGTAAACGAAAAGACAAATAAATTACGTACGATCAATAAGTCAATGTATTAAAATTGCTACCAAATGAGCTGTATAATTCCTATAATATATAGTTATAAAAAAAATTGATATTGTGATGTACTGATATCTCTGTGTGATCTGTACATGATATTATACGTACTAGCAACCTTTGTTAAATTGAATATTTTATTAAGAGAGTGTAATATACATAATAGTATAATAGTATAAAGATATTATACTACTTTATTAAAAGAGTGTGATATACATAATAGAGTTATTACTTCGATGTCTTCAAGTGTTGGGATTCCCACTTTGAGTACTTCGCGAACTGCATGTTCTATTAATTGTTTGATTAAAATTATGAATTAATTAGTGGTGTTTACATTGATTTAAATGCACGTGTGCGTATATATATCTTTAATTTTCACTAGACTTTAAATTGTACTTGATTAGTTAATCCCTAAAAAAATACTTGATTAGTTTGGAAGGCTTGTAAACTAGTTGCATCTTTTAAAAATAAGGTTTGAAACTTTAAAATCAAGATATATATAATATATATATATATATATCAATCAAGTCAATGCCTGAAGTCTGAAGATCGTTCCAAATTATCTGTAGAAATTCGCAAATATTTGATCAAATTACTAAATGTGCAAGCCACTTCTCTGTAGTTTAACTAGTAATGATATTTTTATGTAACGTCCAAGAAACCATTATATTTTAGGTAATTAGCGAATAATGTATGTTAGAATAACTTATAGTTATTATATTAAGATATGTCAATCTTGAATAATTCATGGTTTGATTGTTAAGCCAAATATATATAGAGTAATTATTAGGGCTGTAACGAAAACGCGGTATCCGGTTTTAAATCCGCATCCGTATCCGATTTTAAAAGCCGAATCCGGAATCCGGATACGGTTATCCGGATCCGGATTTAAAACCGGCTACGGATACAGGTTTCGTTATTTAAAAATTCGGATACAGTTCCAAAAAACCGGATACCCGCTCCAGTTAAACCCTAGTAATGTAGCTAATATCCATGTTACTAAGTTTAGATTGCATTTCATCAAACGTAGGATTCTAATTTCAAAAATAAGCAATGATGTGGCGTTTTCAACTAATTTTGTATGCCTTTTTGACCCCTCCACATTTTACATTAATATTAATCATAATTAAAAATCAAGATTATTTGGCGTCGTCTCTTCTCCGTCTGATCTCGCCACGACTTCCCCGCCTACCCCCACCGCATTCCCCGCAGCTTGCGGTCTCGAATTGTCTCCGCCCTCCATTGTGAGGGAGGTCGAGGTCGGCGCTTTCCTTCCGCCGGTGCCTAGCGATCCTTCTTCGTCCTCTTCAAAATGTCATCCAAAGACACTCCGCCTCTACGCGCAGGTAATTCTTACCTTTTTTTTGTTTGTTGATATTGATCAGTGCTGAACCAACGATAAATTATCCTCTCTTTCTATCCCCCTTTGCACCGCACTTCTCCGTGCAACGCCGATCCTCTTCATTATCCCTTTGACGTCTTCCTTTGTCGTCGTCGCTGCGGTGGGGTTCTATTTGACACAAAAAATCCACTCACTCTTCTAAGTCACACACTTATATGGAGATGATTTTGAACGAAGTACTGCTTCGATTACTTTATTGGAGGTTGAAGCGTGTATTATTATAATGAGAGAGTGGGTATTTATAGATAACACCACTATAGCCTAACTATTTAAATGCCCTAATTAGAAGCTTGTGCTTCACGTACAAGTCACAAAAATAAAACGAGTTGATAAAAGAAACTTGGTAATAAAGCCAAGTAAACGTCATGGCTTACGTTGATCATACACCAAGCGCGGGCTGCTCAGTGCAGTGATGGACACACATCGAACAGCCGAGGGCATTGCGAGGAGAGGAAGGCTATGGCCGAGAAAGCTCCGGCATAGGAGCTGAGGGATCGGCGAGTGAGATTTTTTTTTTTTTTTTAAGTTGAACTCACGAGATGTCAGAATTTGTGAGAATGGTTTATATATGTTAATGCTGTAATGATTTGATCTTGTAGTTCGTTTCATTTTTTTTAAAATTCATAGAGATGTAATTTTTTTACGTTAATGGATATGTATTTTTCATGTTTATTTTGTATTTTTTTTTTGTTATACGTGTTAATTTTACAATTATTCGTGTTAATCTTGCGTTAATATGTGTTAAATCACGTTTATTTTGTGTTAGTATTTGTTAATTTGTGTCGGCTAGTATATACACTACGAATATATATATATATATATATATATATATATATATATATATATATAATAATTGGAGGGAAAAAAATTGGCATGAATTGGTTGATTTAGCTTAGTCAACCACGTATTAAATTTTGCATGCATTGTGGAAAAATTCAAATTATAATTATCTAATTTAAATTATTATATATTATTTCCATATTTAATTAAAAAAAATTCAATTGTATGCAACAAATAAAAAAAATAAAAATATTTTTATTTTTGAAATTTATTTTTATTTTATTTTTAAATTCGTTGATATTTATAAAACAGAAAAATTAAATTACAAATTTTTCTTGGATATTAAATGCATAATTTTAATATTAAATATTATTAATAACTAAGGTAAAATAAGTGATTTTATATTGGTTAATGGGGTTAATTGCTAGTTTAGAATATTAACTAAACATTTGCTTTCGTCAATTTTCAAATATCAAGTTGGCTAGATAGCTTAAGCTATATAGATATAATAAATAAATAAAAAAGGAAAGTGAAGTAGGATCGAATATCGTACCTCTCACGATAAATATTTTGAAAACGAGTTAGGTCTTATTTTTTTATTTTTTTGAAAGAAAGATGAGCCTCATTAAACCCTCTATGTCACCCAAATGGGTGCGGATCAGAAGGAAGAGTACTCAATGTCACATTACCAACGGCCGTAGCTAAACAAGCGTCCGAACAAGGGTCGAGACTCCCTCGTTACAACCAAATCACGCTAAATAAGAGGTGCAATACTAGGTGAAACAGACTCTAACCAATCAATATTTCTTCTAGGCTTAACCTCGAGTCTAGCAAGGCCACGAGCGACTTCATTACAACATCTCGGGTTGAAGTAGAACACTGCGGATTCAATCTGAGTAGCTAGGCGATGGATATCCGAAATAATAGAGCCTAAATCAAACAGAGGAATGGAATTACTGTTTAGGGTTTTAATAACCCCTAAGCAGTCAGATTGGATGCGAATTTTTTACCATCCCTAGTCACACGCCCATTCAACCCCGCGGCAAATAGCAGAAGCCTCCGCAAGTTGGGGGACAACCCGTGCGTATAGAAATTGATTCTCGACGCAAGAACGCGATTTTCATGGTTACGAGCTACTAGGCCAATGCCATAGTTGTCCCAGTGGCCATGAATCACGGCGTCGACACAAATATCAACACAGCCTGCCTCTGGGGGCTTCCATGCTGGAGCAGTTAGGTTGTTATCCATCTTCGGATTTTCAATTTTCTGCGCCTCTATAAAATCTTAGAGGTAAGAGAGCGCCCTTTCAAAAATATCCTTATGGGACCTTGATTTACTCCCGTACACCACATTATTCCTATTATTCTATATTCGCCATAGAAGAAAAGAAAATAATGCACACTCACCTGGGCTGAGATAGAGATGTGAGAATCGAAGCGATGAGGCATAGAGGATTGATACCTGGCTCAGACAGATCCAAAATACATCTCAACCCAGCTAGTTTCCAAATTTTCCAAGTACATTTGAAGCCCCAGAAGCAATGACCAATCGTGTCATTCTCAAGATGGCAAAAAAGGCATCTCGTATCCATAAGAATTTCACGGCGAGAAGATTGGTACAAGTGGGCAGAACCTTTTTGCATACCCTCCATAGCTGGAGTTTAACTTTCGGATGAACCGCAATCTTCCAGATCTTGCTCCACCATGTCGCTCCGTTGTTAGAAGAAGATGTAGATCAGAGATCATACGTCGAGGAAAAACCAATTCGATATCCGCTTTTGAACGAATACTCCCCGATCGTAGAATAATGCCAAATGATCATGTCTTTTTTATTGTTATCCGCCCAATGAATGCTAAGGATGGCCGAGGCATCCTCAGAGTCAAACATTGCCCTAATGAGGACTTCGTCCCACTCTTCCGAAACCAACTTCAGCTCACACGCACGCATATTCGAAGGAAGAAAACGGGATCAATACGACAGAGAGAGCCCATCCTCGGAATCCAATTGTCGCCCAGAATATCTACATCTTCTCCATTGTCAATCCTCCAATGGTAACCCGCCAAAATGATGGATCGGCCCTAAGGATACTCCTCCATCAATGAGAAGCAGACGAGTCTATCCGTGCAGACAAAGCATCCCCATTGGGGTAATAACAAGCTGCAAAGACTTTGCCCACAAGCGAATTCGGTGATCGGATAAGGTGCCACGTATTTTTCGCGAGTAAGGCTTGATTAAAGCATCCCATATTTCTAAAACCCAAGCCCCCCTCCAACTTGTTACGACACAACTCGATCCATTTCGACCAGTGGATCTTTCGATTATTGCTGCCGTCTCTCAACTAGAAACCTGCTAAGATTTTATGGATGTCTCCAACAAAGTCTTCGAAATCTCAATAATATTAGTCTTTGTATAAGAATTTCACATAAGAAGATGAAAAGAGACTTATTAAGATTATGAATTACTTCCTCGTAGTCAATTAGTTTAAAGGTGTGGAAACTCGTGTTTAACATCTAACTGCATAACCTTTGTTGGCACATAGTCGATTGCTTCACAAATATCACGAAAAAAAAATATGTCAATTAGTTGTTTATAGACCTTTATATATATATATATATATATATATATATATATATATATATATATATATATATATATATAAGCATAAAAAAAAATTATATGTATTTATGTATTTATGTATTTATTTATAATAATTCGTAGACTTTTATAGGTGTTTTTAATCAGTTGTGCCAGTAATAATCTACTATAAAAGACGGGATGTGAAGAGCGCTGCACTTTGGGTGATATTTTGGCCATAACAAATTGGGAATACGTCGGTACACTCAATGTAAAATTAAGTACTTATTTCATAAATAATTACACGAAATAGTGCTTTCTTTTATTAAAAAAACCTTAAAATATTTTAAACCAATGTTACATGTCTCAAGTAGAATATCGTTTTCTCTAGAAGAAAAGTATTATTGTACGCATCAGTTTTGAAATCACGAGCTCTGACCAAAACTAGTGTCGTTCAAAGAATATGGTTGACTTAAAATTTGTCGTCTATGTAAAATTGTGTCGTTTCCTAAATTAACACATCTTTCTCTCATAATTTTCTGTGTGGTCGCCGAAAGAATGGTCATTTATATCCTCAATAATATGTTTCTCCAACAAATGTCGTTTGCAGATACTACTTCGTTTTGGTGTCGTTTCCAGAAAAAGAGGGAAAAAAATATAGGCATATGTACCACCGTGTTTTGGTATTCGTTTTATTATTCTATATTTTATGGTTGAACACTAAGTACTCTTTTTTTATACCCTGAGGCCGATTATACTGAAGATTTTTGGAGTGAATTCCAATTTTAGATTTGGTTTTGGACCAAATTAGACTCTGCAGAAAAAGTATAAAGAAGATCTTGAGAAACTTGTATCTTAGTCAATACTCAACAGTCAATAGTATTTTTTTTACTTATTTTTTTGTTTGTCTAGTATAATGCATAATTTGCTTTGGAGATATAATTATTTTTAATGAATGACTGCATGTTTTTTTTAGCGAATATCTAAGACTCAATGCCGTCATGATACCAATGACCTTGTTTTAAGGACCCGGATCCTAATGTTGTACACCCTTAAGAAGAATGATAATGTATTCCTTATTCTTCTAACGTAGTTCCAGTACAAATAGTGTCCTAAAAGAAAAATGTCATCGATTTTATATTTTCCAAGCTCTAAAATGCATATAGATTAATGTGTTTACTAATCATATAAATCCATCCATAATAACAAGACAAACAAAAACTTCTTGATATTTTAAAATAATCCTTATTCTATTTCTGCTTTCGTGAACAAAACATGCGTCATTAACTTCTCAAAACGACATGCAATTCTATACAGATATTTGTTGTAGTCTAAATAGAGAGATCACTCGATAGTATTGACGGCACTCGGCTACGCTTCATCTTGATGTATTGTGTAAAAGTCATTGCTTTGTAAAATAGTGGTTGGCTTTCGCTCTTCAGCAACTCCGGCGAATGTGCGACGACAGTGTCGACCGCCGGGCCATAAGGTATTGCTATTAACATCCTCGTTGATTGGTTGTTTACACACGCTCAGATTTATTACACTTGTATTTTCAATTGGTCAAAATCTTCTCATTAATAAAATGAAAATGAGTAGTAGTGAGAAAGAAAATTGTAGTAATTTTGTCTCAAGAAGTACGTGCACGTATCGCTTTTAAATCATTTTTTACTATAATCCGACCAGAGTTCTCCATTTTTATAATTCTATTTCTCGTTGTCTTTTTATGCTCAATTCACTACAAACACGTTAAAAGCCATGCATGCATATTAAAAAATTAAAGCTACACCAAATCAACAGAATTAGGCTTTCACAACTGAGCACAACCTACATATATGTAGATTTGATTGATTATACACACCAAGCATGTTTCTACAATTTTATTCACAGCAAGGAAAACGAAAGGAATCACAACTCGTTGTCTCTTTGCACTCATTTCACTACAAAGACGCTAAAAGCCATATACATACTATAAAAAGAAAAATAAAAAAATAAAAAAAAGTAAAGCTACACCAAATCAACGGAATTAGGCTTTCACATTTAAACACAATCTACATATATATGTAGATTTGAATTGATTATACACACCAAACATGTTCAGTAAAATTTTATTCACAACAAGGAAAACGAAAGGAGTCACACATGCATGCAAATCAAGAAAGGAAATACAATATATATATATATATATATATATATATATATATATATATATATATATATATATATATATATATATATATATATATATATATATATATATATACCCAATTTTCTTTACTTAAATGTTTCATTTACGCTTCAGCACGATGAATAGCTGACCACTTTTCTTCGTGGATGACTCCAGAAGCTTGGCATTGTCTCTAAGCTTGTCCTCTAACCTTGCAAACAAATCATCCATGTGTGTGTCTCCAAAGTGTTGGCTCAACATCCCCTCAAGACCAGCCCTCGTGTGCTTGAACCAAATACCAATGTCAATAATTGGAGCATCCTCTAGTGATTTGGGAAGTTCAGCTTTCTTTACAGAAAAATGGCCATTACTCTCGACTAATCCGATGATCTCTTCCGGACAAGCGTGATGAATAGGGATGTTGAAGGAATCAACAAGTGATTCGCTAAGTAAACCCTGCGGCGTACAATGTCAAAAATATAAGTCATCCAACATTGATATATAGCTACGTGTTGTTCACGAATTATGTTATTAGTTTCACACACAAAATATTTTGAATTCCCGTTTTTTTTATAGTGCTAAAAGAAATTCTGATTCCGTCGTTTGTAAATATATTTATATATATAACACAATTTTAAGAAATAACAAAAATTTTAACTAAAAGCAGTAATATAATTAAGTTTACCTCTTTTGCCATCTCCATCAAGGCAGATCCTACCAAGTCCATAGTGACACTAAAAGTTGCCTGATTCGAGTGTGGATCCACTCCTTTGGGAGTAGCACCTATGAGTATCACCATCATTCCTCCCACGACGATCTCCTTAGCCCTAACATTCAAAAAATTATCAATATCGTTGTTGAACTGGGACCGATAAGCGTTATACACTTCCCTTGGAGCATTCAGATAGTAGATCCTTCCTTTGTTCCAAGCCGGAGAGTTCTTATCCAACACTTCTTCCGGTATTTTGGAGACCCAATGGAGAGCATGACATGTGTACACAAAATGAAGGGATGCCTCGGGGAATAAACGGCCGTGGAAAGACCCCGGAACACCAACAGGGAAGTACTGCCTGTCGGACGGCAAGGAGGCGAAGAGGTTGTTGAAATCATTCAAGGTTCGGTCATTGAAGAACACTTGCAACTCTAGTGATCGGGAATCAGGGTTTTGAGAGACGTGCTTCCTCTCAATAGCTTCCAGCACGTTTTGCATGGCAATGAACGTGTTCGGACCCGTCGAACATCCCAAATCAGCAATCCGAATTATGTTTGAAACGGACGAGAGAGTCTTCACGTCAAGATTCTTGTAGATCTCCTCGTCGATGTCTTCTTTCACGGTGTTCGCAGCCATTCGCTGGTAAAATATATATCGGATAGGAAACATTGATTTACTAAATGGTTCTGATAATTTGTAAAGAAAAACATATTCAACAATTGTAATTTTGAACCTGATAATTGGAGTTCTTAGAGTAGCTATTAGTACCATCTCCTCCGTTCATTGCTGGCTCCATTAGGGTTCCGTAATTTACTTGGTTTTTTCTCCGTGTGATTCAGTTGTCTGTTTATTTTTCTCCTTGAAATTGTGATGAGAAATTGCCCAATAAATACACGGATGAGAAATCGTTTACAATCTTTTGTCCCTAAAATGTGGATAATATATAATAGAAGTCAATAAAAACATGGTAATGAAGTAAAAGAAAAGACAAATAAATTATGTATGATCAATATGTCAATGTCTTAATATTGCTACCAAATGAGCTGTATAATTCCTATAATATATAGTTAAAAAAAAATTGATATTGTGATGTACTGATATCTCTGTGTGATCTGTACATGATATTATATTATATGCAACCTTTATCAAATCGAATAATTTATTAAAAGAGTGTAATATACATGATAAAATTATTATACTTCGCTGTCAAGTACCATTTTGAGTACTTCGTGAACTACATGTTCTATTGTTTGATTAAAATGATGAATTAAATAGTGGTGTTTACAATATTGATATAAATTACCACGTGTGCGTATATATCGTTAGTTTTCTCTAGTGTACTTTCTATAATTATACTTGATTAATCCCCAAAAAATATACTTGATTAGTTTGAAAGGCTTGTAAACTAGTTGCACCTTTTAAAATAAGGTATGAAATTTAAAAATCAAGATATATATATATATATATATATATATATATATATATATTAAGTCAATACCTGAAGTCTGAAGATCGTTCCTAATGATCTGTAGAAGTTTGCAAATATTAGATCAAATTACTAAATGTGCAAGCCACTTCTATGCATTTTAACTAATAATTATATCTTTATTTATTCAAAAAAATATATATATCTTTATGTAACGTCTAAGAATCCATTAATATATCTTAGGTAATTAACGCATAGTGTATGTTTCACGCCATCAAGGTATGACTTATAGTTATATTATCTTGAATATTCATGGTTTGATTGTTAGACAAAATATATTGATGTAAACATATTTGGACTAAACAAAAGCATAGAAAAAAAAAAGGAAACTGAAGTAGGATCGAACATCGTACCTCTTGCTATAGATGGTGTAAGTCAAAATAAGACTAGTCTTTGTATAAGAATATCACATAAAAAGATAAAAAGAGACTTATTAAGATTATGAATTACTTCCTTGCTGTCAATTAATTTAAAGGTGTGGAAACTCGTGTTTCCTCTAAGTGCATAACCTTTATCGGTGCATTTAGTTGATTGGTTCACAAATACCTCGAGGGAAAAAAAAAAGTTAACAATTAGTTTTGTTTTTTTTTTATATCTATATACGAGGATCTTTTGATTTCACTCGTACCCTCATGGTGACTCGAACTCAAGACCTCTTATATCTTAAGTGACGTACTTGTTACCACAAGACCAAGCACATCTTGTCAAGTTAACAATTAGTTGTTGGACCTATCTTTATATATATATATGTATCGGTATAAAAAAATTGATCTAATTATTTATATTTTTACATATATATGTTTATATATATATATATATATATATATCAATTTATAGACTTTTATAGGTTTGTTTTAATCAATTAAGCGGTACTAAAAATTTACTATTAAAAATCTACTCACGACGAGGTTGAAAATGCTAAAGTTGTCGATCGAGTATTGTGTCAGGTCATTTTTTCGCAAAATCTATAAGGATTCACATAATCGTTTGGTGCCCATCAATTATGTGGGTGTGCTTGAGTTGAGTTCGGTGTGGT
Organism: Parietaria judaica; assembly: GCA_954871525.1. NCBI lineage: Eukaryota > Viridiplantae > Streptophyta > Magnoliopsida > Rosales > Urticaceae > Parietaria > Parietaria judaica. Next base: position 32,428 of record CATOZS010000071.1, read on the forward strand.
GTGTGGCTGCAAGTTTGGAGCTTTTGGAGTATTTGAGGTTTTTATTTTCTTCTTTGTCCTCTTTTCTCATGGCTTAAAAGCCAATGTCATCTCTGATGGTGATTTGAGCGTCGGGAACTTCGTGAGGCCCTCATTTCCGGAAACATAAGTCATTAGAAAGTTGGATGATCAACGACAACAATGGAATATGTACTTGAACATGAGCAAGATTTCTTTTTCACGCTTCAAAAACGGCGTAATCCATGGTTCAAATTTTTTTAGGGAAGTGAAATTAGGAAATAAATCAGAGAATTGGAACTTTATCCTTGTAAAAAAAGAATTAAAACTTACAGGTTCACTTATTGAAAGTATTGAGATTTTTGTCGGGATTAACCCTTGACATGTGGCATGAGTAATGGTGGAGGACAGAAGTACCAATAAAGATATAAAAATAGAGAACTTGAAATTTATCTGAGAAAAAAAAAATACATATTCAATTTTATAAAGTATTAAAACTTTTACCGGAATTAACCCTTGATTTTAAACAAATGTCACATGTCTGAAGTCTCAAGTCTCTAAGTAGTTTAGCTTTTTCTCTAGAAGGAAGGTATGTATTTGTCTTGAATAACGAGGTCCGACCAGAAATAATGACATTCAAAGATTATGTTGACTTAAAATTTGTCGTCCATGTAAAATTGTGTCGTTTCCTAAATTAACCCATCTCTCTCTCATATCCTGTGATGGTCGCCGAAAAAGTTATTATATATCCTCAATAATATGTTTCTTCATTTCCTCAAACAAAAAAAAAATGTTTCTCCAACACATGTCGTTTGCAGATATTACATGTGTCGTTTCCAGAAGAAGAAAAAAAAACGTGTATAGGCACGTACAACAGCGTTTTTGGTATTTGTTTTATTTCCAAAATACCTAGATCATATTATATTTAGACCCTGATACCGATTGTACCGAAGATTTTGGGATTGAAATTCAGTTTTCAATTTCAGAACCAGTTAATTAGACTCTGCAGAAAGAAATATATATATATATATATATATATATTTCATCTTCTTCAATAATACTTTTCAATTTTTTTGGTCTAATATAATGCATAATTTTTCTCACGAATAAATAATTATTTTAATGAATAATTGCGTTGTTTTTAAGTGACGATGAACATAAATAAAATTTAATAGCTGAGGTGGAATTAAATCTCTGCAAGCATTGAATTTTTTTTATTTTTTTTTTTCAGGGAGCAAGCAATATTGAAATTGGAACAATCATAATAGCAATGTCTGGAAATAATTATAATTAACTTTTTTAATTATATTACATTAATTATTGAATAAAATCAGTCCAATAATGCAGCTTTGGTACTAATTCTCAAAGTTGAAATCGTATATCGATCACTCAATATGGTATTGAATATATTTCTTATCCTTCCAATGTCGTTCTTATACAAATAGTCATGCAAACATCGATAGTCCTCTGTAAAGATATCATGTAGTCTAAATAGAGAGATCACTCGATAGTATTGACTATAACACGGCTACGCTTCATCTTTATGTATTCTGTAAAAGTCATTGCTTCGTAAAATGGTGGTTGGCCTTCGTACTTCATCAACTCCGGTGAAGGTGCGACGACGGTGTCGACTGGCGGGCCATACGGTATGGCTATTGACATCCTCGTTGCTTGGTTGTTTACACACGCTCGATGTATCACACTCTTGTATTTTCCATTGGTGAAGATCTTTTCAGAATAGGTCAAAGTTATTTATCGTATGATCTAAGTTTGAAATTTCATGAGAAAAGAGAAAGAAGAGTGGCCTACGAAAATATTAAGAGAAAAAAAAATTATCTGCATGGTGAAGTAATTATATTAATGTGAATCACTATTTATCTCTGGCACATAATAAATAAGAAAAATGCCCCTATTTATAGAATTTATTTTTATAGAATATGATTTCTAAGTAAAAGATGGAGCTCAATCTTGCATCAGTTTAATCATATAGTTTCACAAAGAAACAAACAGAGAGCTCGTAATAATATAAACCAAAAGAAAAGAAAACTAGTTAAATTCAAAATTTCCTCCGAATCTATATCGTCGTTAAAAAATGCAGTAAACTAGAAAGAAAGAAAAAAACCCGAAATTTTGTTTGAAGAAGAAGAATTACGAAATGCGCATTGAAGCTATAGCTAGACTGCTAGAGGTTTTTACCTGCAAATGGTCACCTCCCATAACCCAAAGTGTGTTCGGAATTTCGCTTTCAACTTTAACCCACTTTCCATTGTGCTCCACTTCAAGTCCGGGAATGCCATTCTCAACAAGAAGAGTTACAAGTGAAGCATCGGTATGAGGTTTTAAACCGATCGCAAGATCGGGCTCGGGGCAAGGCGGGTAGTAATTACCCGCCACAGATTGGTGAGGGTCATCCAAATTCAGCGCCTTGTATATATAATTAGCCTCGAAACCTAAGCTCTCCGATATCGCTTCCATCAACCTCATTTCAACTTCCATTATTCTCATCCCAAACTCTTTTGAGGCCTCACTACACAGTTTATGCGTACATTTCATTATAATTATAAAAAAAAAAAAAAAAACACGAGACCGTTGATATCAATGGAACATTAACGTTAATTATGACCAAAGTTGTAGAACAATATTGTTTGTGACGTCATATTTACCTGAAACCAATGGTGTTGTTGGCAAGATGGAACTCAGGTTGAACTGTGACCATGTAAAACTCTCTCCAAAGTTTGATATTGCCCGGCCCCGTCATATAGGTCATCTCGTACACAACGGGGTCAAGACAACCATTCTCTCCGGTTCCCCTCTTTTTTATCTCTTCCGGCTCCCGAAAAAGGCGATAGAAGGCTTCCATCATTTTGTTCTTCAAGCTCTCCGGTACTCCATGATTTGTCAACTTAACCATATAAACATTAATTTATGGGACTAAGATGTTTTTCAATTCTAGCCAATTTTCCTAGACATATTATTAATGTTGCTAATTTAGGCTTATGTTAGATATTTTTAAAAATTACTTTGTGCTTTTTGGTACAAGTTTTGATGTTTAGATAACTTTAATATCTCTGAAAACATAGTTTTAGATATTTTTTGTAGTTCTTATATACATTTATATTACCATAGTGACTTTTTAAATAAATTTGAGATAACGTCACTCGATGTGTAATCTATGATTATTTTTTAATCCATCAAAAAAAATATGATTAGTTTTTACAAAAACAAAAGGAAGTGCCTGTTGTGAAATAGATCATTCTTCAAGATATATACGTAGTTACGTACTATGAAAAAGCCCCAGTTCCGGCAAACTTTGCCGAGGTCGCATAAGAGCCTGGGCCTCTCCTCGGGAGGGCCGGAGGTGAGAGCAGCGAAGTCGAAAACAGGGATGGAGAATTGAGGGTCATCGGGATCTGCAAAGCCTTTCGGGTTGACGGGGACACCGTGTGGCGGGGGGATGACAGCGAGACTAGGCGCCTCGGACAGTGTTGTGGGGGAAACTGATGCCATTTTGGAAGAAATAATAATCTGCTTTATGTATGTAGTTTTCATTCAAGACTTTATTGGGTTGAGGCAAGAAATTAGTTGATTAAAGTCGGGGTCGTTATTATTATTATTATTATTATTATTATTATTATTATTATTATTATTATTTGAAGCTGATTGATTTAACGTTACACCCGAATCATTAATGACTAATAACGCCGCCAAAGTTTATCTCTTTTGAAGCTGATTAATTCTCTAATTTTCAATATAGGAACATGAATATTTTTTATTCTTGTACCAATTAAAAATCTCATATTATATAGAAAATAAATGTCTTTATTATGAATCACCATTCTTGATTCAATCATTCATTATTTTATTTGTACATCCTGTTATGGGTATTTTTCGAAGCCTAGAAAAATTAAGGCCCAGCCCAAAAAAACCTTCCCAAAAGGCTTAAAAGACTAATAAAAGTCTACATAGACGACCTGGGCCCACCGAAAAAAAGTCAGCGGGACTCGCCGCAAAAAGTCAAAGGGACTCGACTCAAAAAGTCAACCCAAAAAGTCAACGGGACTCGGCCCGAATAAAAACAGTAAAAGTTTTGTTACTTTTACCACAAAGGGGCTTTCAATTAATTAAAAGCACCGCGCACCGCGCACCGCGCACCGCGCACCGCGCACCGCGCACAGCGCACCGCGCACAGCGCACCGCGCACCGCGCACCGAGACCCGCGCACCGCGCACCGAGCACCGCGCACCGCGCAAGCAATATCATAATTGCTCAGGGGCCCATCAAAGTAATTATTAATTACTAAGAGGTCCTTGCATCCTTCTATAAATAGAAGCTCATTTCAATCAAAACGGGAAGAACTCAGACCAACTCACAAAAAAAAAAGCGATAAAACCTCCGTTTTCCATTCTCTTAAATATCCCGACTTAAATACCCGACTAATGTTGAGCGTCGGAGGTGGATACGGAGGCACCCCCTCCGTACCCCCTTAAAGTTCACGTTTGTTTCATTATTTCAGCAAGATATACGGAGACGGAGTTCTGGAAGATATTTCCGGCTTATCAAGAAATACCAATCAAGCTTCAAGACCCCCTTTGACTGTCAAGAGGTCATTGGGCCCGGCCCAAAATCAAGACTTGGGCCGATTTAAGTGTTGATCCATTTTTCGGCATTAACATTTTGGCGCTAGAAGGAGGGGCTCCCGACACGTTTAAGCCTCGAGTCCCTACCAGCACATTCAAGAGTCTCATACTCAGTCTCAACCGGCTCTCGGACATGACCCGTCCGTAAGATCGCCGCCCACAATCAAGTGCAAATCATCACGTGTCTCAAAGTCATTGATCGTCACATAGTCTCACGCCGCTGCTCAAAATCGGAAGATCTGCTACAACCGGGTTCAGCGTGACCTCCGTCACTATTAGCTCATCGCCGGAACGGTCGATTCCGATCACCACCACCAAAGGATGCTCGAATAGCCAGAGCAAAGCCCTGCACGAGTGAAGCGACCTGCCCCCATCGCCGCTGGCTGTCACCCCAGCCATCGCCGAGAAGCGTCGCCGGACCCACCACGAACTCACATGCCTCTTCGCGTGAGATCCTGGCGAAGAAAACCCCCTGGTGTCACGAGGTTCATGCCACCCCAGATCGGCACCAAAGCACAGCCGCACGGAACCATCGATGTCGTCGGCCCGCATCGCACGCCTCGACGTCACCCGCCATCTCCGCGCACGCCAGCGAGCGCCGAACGTCGTCGCCGGAATCAATTCCTCGTTCGCCGTCATCGCTTCGCCTGAGAATAGAAGCTCGTGAGTCTCGTGCTCGCCCAGGAACACCGGCGTCTTCGCAGCAAGAGAGATCGTTGTTGGAGCTCCAGCGACAAAGAGATCCGGCGACAGATCTGAAGAGGAAAAAGGAGGCCTCATGTGCGTGCTTCAGGAGAGAGAAAACCAAAAAGAAAAAAAGAAAAAAAAGACCCACGTGCGATGTACACGGGTGATAGAAAGGAAAAGAAAAATAAAATAAATATATATATATATAAGCATATATATATTCAAACGACAATTGATGTCGCTTTATAAATAAAGTATATATATACACTATTTATATATACATATATGAATAAATAAGAGTGAGTACATATTCTATTAAGCTTATATATTTATATAAGTTTACAAAGAGCTCGCTTTTACCAAGACGAAGCTCTACGCCGATCAATGTCTAAAACCCGAAGAGAATGTCAAACGCTCGTCAGGGAGAGACGACGATCAAAGTCAAAATCCCGAAGATGAGGCCAAAAGCTCAACAGGGTAAACGACGAACAAAGTCTAAAGCCTGAAGACGACACCAAAAGCTCATCAGGGAACATTGATGATCAAAGTCTTAATCTCAAAGACGATGCCAAAGGCTCATCAGGGAAAGACAAAGTTCGAATCCCGAAGATGACGCCAAAAGCTCAACAGAGTAAACGACGAACAAAGTCTAAAGCCCGAAGATGACACCAAAAGCTCATCAGGGAAAATTGACGAACAAAGTCTAAAGCCCAAAGACGACGCCAAAGGCTCACAAACGAAAGAAAAATTTCGAATCCCGAAGATGACGCCAAAAGCTCAACAGGGTAAACGACGAACAAAGTCTAAAGCCCGAAGATGACACCAAAAGCTCATCAGGGAAAATTGATGATCAAAGTCTGAATCTCGAAAATGACGCCAGAGGCTCATAAGGGAAAGATGATGGTCAAAGTCCGAATCCCGAAGACAGCGCCAAAGACTCATCAGGGAAAGACGAAGTCTGAAGCCTGAAGATGACGCCAAAAGCTCAACAGGGTAAAACGACGAGTGAAGTCCAAAACCTGAGTACGACTCCAAAGGCTAACCAGGAAAATCAAAGACAGAGTCTAAAATCCGACAATGGCGCAGAAGGCTCATCAAGACAAGACAATGACCAAAGTTGGAAGCTCAAAGATGATGCCCAGGGCCTGATCCGTTTACTACGGCGATCAAAGTTCAACAACCTCAAGATTCGCCTCGATCACCTCAAAGACCTCGAGTTTCATCTCAGTTGCATGGTCAACATTAAAACCACGAAGACGAAGCAAACAAGTGAAAATGAAATCAAAGTCTGAACTGAAAGAAAACTTTCCAGATACAAAGTCCGAGAAAGGCCGGATCTCAATCCTGTCGGCTCAGGAAGCAAAGCCGTGAAAGGTCGGATCTCAATCCCGCCGACTCATACAACAAAGTATGATAATGGTCGGTTCTTTATCCCACCTACTCGGGAAACAAAAACAAACCGAGAAATAAGACGCTAAGTCGCGAAACTCGGTTGACGCTACGGCGCAAAAGACCAGAAAATAAGACGCTAAGGCGCAAAATCTGGCGAATACAAACCGAGAAATAAGACGCTAAGGCGCAAAACTTGTAATATGCTACGGCGCGAAGGACCACGAAGTAAGACGCTAAGGTGCAAAATCTCGCAAAATACCAAGAAGTAAGACGCTAAAAGCGCGACCGAAAAAATGATAAAGATAAGACGCCAAGGCGCAAAGGCTGGGAGGTTTATACATTTAGTCGCAAACTCCGACAAAAGACCAAAATAACTTGTCTTCAAGACGCCCAGGCGCAAACACTAGCAGAAGCTCAAAACACAAAAGACGCCCCATCCAGGCCAATTTCCGAAAAGCTCTCACTTAAAAATAGGGAAAGGTATCTCGCGGAATACCCCCATAAACGTAAAACAGAATGTTATCCCTAGAGACGCCTCTATATACAAAAAGTGCAGATTGAAAAATCCCGCAACTTAAGGGAAATAGTTTTTCGCAAGGCGAAGCCATACAAAAAACTAGGGGGTTAATGTTATGGGTATTTTTCGAAGCCTAGAAAAATTAAGGCCCAGCCCAAAAAACCTTCCCAAAAGGCTTAAAAGACTAATAAAAGTCTACATAGACGACCTGGGCCCACCGCAAAAAAGTCAGCGGGACTCGCCGCAAAAAGTCAAAGGGACTCGACTCAAAAAGTCAACCCAAAAAGTCAACGGGACTCGGCCCGAATAAAAACAGTAAAAGTTTTGTTACTTTTACCACAAAGGGGCTTTCAATTAATTAAAAGCACCGCGCACAGCGCACCGCGCACCGCGCACCGCGCACCGAGCACCGCGCACCGCGCACCGCGCAAGCAATATCATAATTGCTCAGGGGCCCATCAAAGTAATTATTAATTACTAAGAGGTCCCTGCATCCTTCTATAAATAGAAGCTCATTTCAATCAAAACGGGAAGAACTCAGACCAACTCACAAAAAAACGCTCTAAAGCGATAAAACCTCCGTTTTCCATTCTCTTAAATATCCCGACTTAAATACCCGACTAATGTTGAGCGTCGGAGGTGGATACGGAGGCACCCCCTCCGTACCCCCTTAAAGTTCACGTTTGTTTCATTATTTCAGCAAGATATACGGAGACGGAGTTCTGGAAGATATTTCCGGCTTATCAAGAAATACCAATCAAGCTTCAAGACCCCCTTTGACTGTCAAGAGGTCATTGGGCCCGGCCCAAAATCAAGACTTGGGCCGCTTTAAGTGTTGATCCATTTTTCGGCATTAACACATCCTATTACTAATATTCAATTGAAAATTACATCTATTATACATATCAAACACATGATGAAGCTAATAATAGTTATATATTAATGAATAATTACCCTTGATTTGAAAGGACTAGATTGTTCATTTAATGGCAACAAGTGGTAACCGATAGGGGTGCAAGCGGACCGGGTACCCGGATTTTTTGCCATACCCGCTACCCGGATCCGGAATCCGGGTTTTTTGAAATTGAAACCCGGATCCGGATATTTTTACATAAAAACCCGGAAATCCGGATCCGGTTTAAAACCCGGTTTTAAATTTAAAAAACTATTTTTTTAAACCCGGATCCGGATTTTTATCCGTTTTCGGTTTTAAAATCCGGTTCCGGGTTATAATACGGATTAGAACCTAAATTTTATATTTAAAAACAAACTTGGAGTAATTATAGCCAAAATTAAAAAATCAAACTATATCATAAACATAACATAGTACTTACAAAAACTATTATGTAATTAACATAATAAATACATGTAATGTTTTATACTATTATAGTATTGTGAGAGGAAAAAAAATTATATCAATTTGGACTAGAAGAAACAAATTATTAATCTACAACATTAGTTTGGAGTTAGACGAGAAACAAATAAATGATTATTTCTCTTGATAGAAATTCAATATGTATTTTTTTTGTATGAAAATTCTAAATATTTTTATGTATATATTTAATAACCGGGTTTTAGTAAGCTACTATGCGGGTTCCGGGTTTTTTATTCTCTAAATCCTGTACCCGAAACCGGTTTTATCCGGATGCGATTTTTTTAATAAACCGGTTCCGGTTTAATCCGGATTAATACGATTCCGATTTATTTTAAATAAGGTTCCGGTCCAGATGCGGTTTAAAACCCGTATTTCCGGATTTTATTTGCACCCCTAATAACCGACATGCATTTTGCTCAAATGCTCGAAGGATTGAATAATTCCGAATTGGATAAGTGGTAAGATTTATGTATAAATACATGCCTCACAATGGCCACCAATTACTAGCCACTGGACGAGCTACTTATTAATCATTATTGGCTTAAGTCCAAATATCTTATTCAATATATATTTATGTCAAAATTGAAATATTAAAAAGTAGTGTATAATGCATATATTCAATTCACCTAGCGGTATCCCTTTCCAAAGTGACATAAATATTACGTGTTAATTTTTTTATAATTCTTCTTTTATTTATTGTTTAAAATTTTATTAAAGACAACTTGGTGGGAACTCTATGCTAATTATAAATTTTTAGAGCTTTTAAAGTATTTTAAAATAATATTTTTAATTTAAAAATTATATTTTTTTTATGTTTGATCGAATGTAAAATAATATTTTAAAGGAAATTGAAACCGGTAAATTTGTGCGGGCTAGCTAGAGGCAAAGACATTGTTGCTCGCCTATAGAAAACCCGGGCCTTGTGTATCTGTTTAATATTGCAAGAAAAAAAAAAGGTTCAATAAATTAATTTTTTTGACATTTTCATTATTGTAAGTAAAGCCCTCTAGAATATGGTGCTAAAGAAAGCCGCCAAGTGTAAAAAGGTCAACAGGATCTTATATATCTATAGTAACTATAGACTATGCACTAGACAACGTAAACGAGCACAATATCATAATAAGAAGGTCTTGATGAACATTTTAATTAAATTAAATGCGAACAATTTGACGACCAGCTTAAACGACATTAATCATACATATAAAAACAGTGTATCATTTTTCTTTCCTATGTATATAATATTATAATATACAAAGCCCAATAATTTACAAAGAAGTCACAATCTGGAGGAGGAAGCTGCCAATTTAGAAAAACTTAATTAAAAACAAGAAGAAACACTACTCACGATAGAGCCGAGAAGCTTGACTAGAGTCAACGGAGCCATTGAACATAGGAGCTTAAACGCCACTCACTTATTATATGATGGCGATGCTCGTCAATTGCATGAACAAGTGGATATCCAACTTGAACCACGTCCATCATCTACATGTATTATATATGATCTATATATACATACACATAGATCAAAGCTTAATCATCAAACACCATTCCAATCACCACTTGGTTTTTCAGTCATTTGTATGCCGTGTCTTCTGGTTTGAACCCTGTATATATTCAACGAGTAGCTTCAACTCTATATCTCAAACATATATATATAGTTTAAATATGGTCAATGTACGGAGTAACGGTGAGTACAACAGAGCCGACGAACTGAAGCGCTTCGACGCCACAAAGACCGGAGTCAAAGGCCTGTTCGACTCCGGCCTCACTGTGATTCCGTCCATCTTTGTCCACCCGCCCGAGACGCTCTCCACCCTCAATGCAGACCCGTCCGTGAGCTCGTTCTCCGTCCCCATAATCGATGCATCGGCACCGCGCGCCCAGACTGTCCGCCAGCTCAGCTGCGCTGCCCGGGACGGAGGAATCTTCCAGGTCGTGAACCACGGCATTCCCCAGTCGGCCATGGCGCGTGCCGTATCGGCAGTCAAGGCATTCCACGAGCAGCCGGGGGAAACGAGGGCGGAATTCTACGGGGGCGGCGGTGGCGGAGGCGGCGTGGCGTACCGCTCTAACTTTGACCTGTTCCAATCGAAGGCTGCCAACTGGCACGACACGGTGCGGATCAGCACAGCGCCGGAAATGGCGCCGGACGAGCTCGTCCCGGAGACTCTTCGCGGGGTTGCGGCGGAGTGGGACGGCGAGGTGGCGCGGTTCGGCGAGGTTTTGTTGGGAATGCTGGGGGAGGGGCTGGGGTTGGATGAGGGCAGGCTCAGGAAGATGACGTGCGGGGACCGTAGGATGATGGTGGGCCACTACTACCCGCCATGCCCGGAGCCCCATCGGACCGTGGGGCTCGCTTCCCACTCCGACCCGGGGCTGCTGACGATTCTGCAGCAAAACGGCATCAGAGGGCTGCAGATTAAAACCCAAAGTGGCGTGTGGGTTGACGTTGAGCCGGTCCCCGGAGCCCTAGTTGTCAACGTCGGAGTTCTGTTTCAGGTGTGCTGATAAATGATAATTCGTTATATATATATATATATATATATATATATATATATATATATATATTAGAGTATCTTCACTATGTGTTGATAATTATTACATATTTATAGAATTTTTAACCCATATGTATATTTATCTAACAATTTTCAACATATATAATCTATGGTAATTTTAATTGTATTTATCAAAATTTCAGCACATATATATACATAAACATATTTTCATACTAAACTAATGCATAGCTACATATATTTCTAATTTATTTATAAAACTATTAATTACCAGAATTTTGTGTTCAAATTAATTACAATATTTCATTGCACAAATCTTGTGTTCAGATTTTGTCCAACGACGCATATTGGGCCGTGGAGCACCGAGTATTGGCAAATTCCGGTGAGGAGCCGCGTGTTTCCGTCGTTGTATTCTTGAATCCAAGCAGCAAAGACGGGTTTTACGGACCATTGGAAGAGCTTATCTCGCCCCAGAAGCCGGCACTTTATCGACAAATGACGTACCATGAATTCATTCAAAGGTTCTTATCCAAGGAGTTAGATGGAAAATCATTACAAAATTACTTCAGAATCTGAGTATTAATTTGGTTATATATTATGTCTACTTTCAATGTTATGATGAATTGATATTGATGATTAATATTTTTGCTTTTTCGTCTATTATTGATATATAATATACTTAGAAAAAATACTAGTGCCATGTTGAGAGCAAATTAACTCGTATGTCAAAATCTAACCATTTAACAAAAAGACAAATAATTAACACAAACAAAATCACATTTTCAGTGTACTAAATATATTTTTTTTTTTAAATTATATTAACAGGTTATAATTGTTCACGGACATGTCAAAGGATGCCAAAGACATGTTAGAAAATTTAAAACCATAATCCATATCAGCCGACGAAATAGGCTGCAGGTTGTGCCATGCCCACGCAGGAATGAACTGGTTGCTCTATCGAGTGTGGAGGACAAATGGAACTAAACTAATCTCTAGCGTGGCAAAATTCTTAAATCATGCAAAAAAATTTGGCATAAGTAATTAGATTTTTATGTTAACTCTTTACCGTAGAGTTTCACATGAAAATATATGATTTAGTCATATCGATTTACCTCTTTTATCATGCATGAGTAGCGTTGAAATAATTATATGCTATCTACCAATGCAGCTAAATCTGCTTCGATCCGCAACAAATTATCTAATTATTTATCCATTTTTATTAAGGACTCAATTTATTTAGGACAGCCTCGACCACTTCTAAAGACGACGAGAAGATAAAGATTCATTGATCAAGCACAGCAACAAATTCAAATAAGAAGCTTACACTCTCCGTGATTGTAGAGGTGGGAATTGGGAACCACGTCAACAATATCAACTGTTGGTTATGCCCGAACCCGATATTGTATCTCTCGGGTTATCGGATATTGACCCGATAACCATAACCGACATTATGGGCCCACTCGGGCCCAAGTATTAATTATGATTCATATTAATTAATAATAGATTAATTAATCAATGAATGGGCTTTTAGAAAGACCATTAATTGGGCTTTTAGAAAGCCCACTAGGTCATGACCATAGGGTATTATAAATACCACATCATGACTCATAATTAAATATAACACACACTAGAGAAACCCTAGCCACCTAGAAAATTCGAGCTCCCCTCCCTTGGTAGTCGAATTTTTGGCTTGCTCCCCGGTTCAATCAACGGTTGATCATCTAAACACCGACAAGGATCTAACCTATCCTCCGAGGTGTTTTCCGGTCATCTAAGACGTTCCCGAGTGACGTGGTGGACGAAATAGAGGCGCTAAATCCTAAATTCGACAAGCTCCAGAATCAAAGGAATCGGCAGTTATTCGGTACAGTTGGCAAAAGTACCGAAGTTTGGTAACGATCTCTAAACGATATCTTAATTCTCGTAATTATTCTAGATCTATATTGTTCGATGATATCCCGTGATTTCCGCCTCGGGATTGAGAAAAGTCATCGAAAAACCCAACAGTGGTATCAGAGCCGGTCTGAGTAATTTTTCGAAAATTAGATATGTTGACCAAAATAATTTTAGAAAATTTTTGGTGTGATTAGATTTTCAGTGGGAGCGTTAGAAAATTAATTATGATTAATTTTGTGTGTTGTTCGGAATCCGATTTAGAATCGGGATTGGATTTTATTTAAATTTTAATATGTATTATTTAAGAAAAAGGGGAAAAACAAACGACGGCACCACCACCGGAACCGGCGGCGATTTCACCGTCGCCGCCATGGTTCCAGGTGGCGCCGGCGTTTGTGGCTCTCATTCGATGGGAGCCAATGGGCGACGGCTAGGGTTTCAAAAACCCTAGCCGAAACGAATTTTTTTTTTAAATCGAGTGGGCCTGATTGGATCAGGCCCACGGGCTGGGTTTAACCCAGCCCACTCTCAATTCGGGTGGGCCTGATTGGATCAGGCCCACGGGCTGGGCTCTGACCCAGCCCAAAGCTGCCCAGCCCGGATCGTGATGATCCGGGCACACCCAACCCGGGTCTGACCCGGGTAAACGACCCGGGTTGGACCCGGGGCTCCGGCCCAGGTCTATCCTGACCCGGGCCCACACCGAACAGACCCGGATCCGGGTCCTTCTTGACCCGGATCCGGGTCAAAAATTAAATATTTCCAGGCAGGGGTTTTCGGCCCTGCCCGGTCTCCCCCTTCATGACCGGGGTTGCCCGAGGGCAACCCGTACAAGCTCGGGTCTATCCCGAACTCGTATCCCGGTATTTGATATTTAATTATATTTATGTTTAATTATTTTAAAATACGATTTAAAGTGTTTATTTTATTTTATTTATAATTATTATAAATATCTTTAAATATGAGAATTGAAAATCTAATATATATGATATTAATTATTAATAAATGTGATTTATTCAATACTATTATCAATCTTATGAAGTTTGTTTCCATTATTGTTTATGTTATTCATTTATTGATTCACAAATTGTTTGTTCATAAATTTTATTTATAATCAATAATTCTTAATTAGATTAAGATAATAAATAATCTTTTACTTATTAAAGTAATAGAAAAGATCTAAACTTTAATGGAAATAAAAGATATATATATATTATGATAAAAGATAGTTTATCTATAAGATAGTTATTTATCTTTTATTTTGTAATATGACAAAGCTTGATTAAAGTTATCTTATCTATAAAGATAGTTATTTATCTTTTATTCATTTATAGAAAAGATAAATCTTGAATTAAGATATTTTATCTTTAAGTGATTTATTTATCTTTTATTTAAAGATAAAAGGGTTTGTCTTTAAAATTTTCATAATATATATATATATATATGTATACTTTCAAAAGTATATTTAATTCGAAATAGAATATGTTTTACGAAATAGGATTATGTATTACATATTCATTGTCTTAATTCTTAGAACATTTAAAATAGTTAACTATGTTCAGTTTAAGACAAAAGTTAGGATCACCTAAAACCCCTCAATAAATATTAGGTAAAATGTCTTCCAACGGATGGGTCCTCGATCTAATTGAGAAAAGTTTTGAGTGTGTCTCTAACCCAAGGGAGTGCTCTTATACCCTCTTTTAGACGCGTAGGGCGACCTATACTGTCCGCCGATTCGCCCCTTGGGTCTACCTAAACGAGTACTCTAATAAGATTAGATATCGTAGACAATTCTTTAGAAACCGGTTAGAATACTAAATGAAAAATTGTTTTTCTTTTCTAAACGTCAGAGATAATATAGGATATTAGAGCAATTGTTGACTTTCTCTGAGTGACTAATTAATGGAATTGATGAGGGTTACTTTTTCATTAACAAATCACGAAATATTATATAAAGTCCTTATAATATATACTTTTATGTAACATCTTTATTATAATAAGTAATTTATAATTTACATGTAAATACTAGAATTAATATTGTGCTTATTCAGTTTTTATTTAAAATTGTAGAAACTGAACAATGTCTAGAACCTCACTAAGATCCATCCTTGAGAAGGAAAACATCTTAAACGGAAGAAATTTTCCGGAATGGCAAAGACGCCTCAAAATTGTGCTCAGGCACGAAAAGAAGGAGGTTATCATTATGAATGAACCTCCAGCTGAACCTCCTGCTACTGCATCCCGAGCAGATAAAGATGCTTATAAGAAGCATACTGATGAAGCCGCTGAAGTAGCTTGTCTCATGTTAGCAACCATGACACCAAATCTCATGGAGCAACATGAGAACATGTCTGCCTGGGAAATGATTCAACATCTCAAGAAGATGTATGATCATGAAGCACGTCATACAAGATTCAGGATAATGAGAAATTTGCTGAGAGCAAAATTAACTGATGGAAACAATGTGCATGATCATGTTCTGAAGATGATCAGCTGGTCAGAAAGTTGACATTGTGCTCAACTCTCTCCCCGATTCTTATAATCAGTTTATACTGAATTATAATATGTCCCCTGAATCAAAGAATCTTCATCAGCTTCACAACATGTTGCAAACAGCTGAGGGTAATGTACCCAAGGGACAGAATAGAACTATTAATGCTGTGAATAGCAAGTTCAAGGGAAAGAAGCAGTATGTTCAGAAGAATAAAGGCAAGGCTCCATATAACTTGAAGGTTAAGGCTCGTGCCATGAAACCCAAAGTTGGAGCCACTCCCGATCATAAGTGTTTTCACTGCGATAAGAAGGGACACTGGAAAAGGAATTGTCCTTTGTACCTTGCAGAGATCAAGAAGGTGAAGAAGAGTTCAAACTCCACCACAGGTAATGTTATAGAAGTCAATCTTACTACCTCTAAAGATTGGGTATTAGATACAGCATGTGGTACTCATATTTGTACTGACATGCAGACTCTGAAGAGAAGTAAGATGCTGAGGAAGGATGAGACCAACATGCGCATGGCAAATGGAGCACCAGTTGTTGCAAAAGCTGTGGGCCATGTAGATCTCAACACCTCAGCAGGAATGATTTTAGAATTAAATGATTGTCATTTCGTACCTTCCATTACCAAGAACATAATTTCTATTCCAGAATTGGATGTTTTAGGTTTTGATTTTAAAATTGGGAACAAGCGTTGTGCGGTTTTTAAGGATGGTATTTGTTATGGTATTGCTTATTTATCAAACGGTCTTTATTCGTTGAATACCTCTGAAAATCATATTTATAACATCTCCAATAAAAGAGTGAAACCCAACCTTGTCAATACGGCCTATCTCTGGCACTGTCGACTTGGCCATATAGGCGAGAAGCGCATTACTCAGCTTCACAAACAAGGAAGACTGGATGATTTTGATTATGAATCTTATCACCCATGTGAATCTTGCCTGGTCGGGAAAATGACAAAACCTTCCTTTAAAGGAACTTATGAGAGAAAGAAAGGACTATTGGACCTCATACATTCAGATGTATGTGGACCAATACCCATTCAGGCTAAAGGAGGTTTCAGGTATTTCATCACCTTCACTGATGACTTCAGTCGATACGGTTATGTATACCTAATGAAACACAAATCTGAATCGCTTGAAAAGTTCAAGCAGTTCAAGAATGAAGCTGAAAATCAGTTAGCAAGAAAAGTTAAGGCCATACGATCTGATCGAGGTGGCGAATACTTGAGCGATGATTTCAAAGCTTACCTCCGTGACATGGGAATCATTTCATCACTGACCCCTCCAGGTAAACCTCAACTAAATGGTGTATCTGAAAGGAGAAATCGAACCTTGTTGGACATGGTTCGATCAATGATGAATAAAACTGACTTACCTGAGTCCCTATGGGACACGCACTTATGACAGCAGCTACCACACTGAACTGTGTGCCATCTAAGACGGTTCCTTCAACCCCATATGAGATATGGAAAGGAGGAATACCGGATTTGCATTTCATGAGAATCTGGGGATGTGAGGCATATGTCAAGACTCTAATGTCTGACAAACTCAGTCCCAAATCGGTTAAATGTAACTTTGTGGGATACCCAACAGAAACTCCTGGGTATTACTTCTATCAAAAACACACAGGCAAAATAATAGTTGCCAAAACCGGTGTTTTCTTAGAAGAAGATTTTCTCTCTAGAAAGTCTAGTGGGAGAAACATTGTTCTTAATGAAGAGCAAGAACCACAAGATACTCAAGAACAAGAAATGGACACAGAAGGTACTCACACATCGAGTTATGAACATCGTGATCAGATCATGGTTGATAACCAAATAGAAAACGTTGTTCTAAACGAAGAAGTTGAAAATGAGATTGTCAATGAAGAACCTCAAGAAAATATAGTTCTATACGATGTGCCCATACAAGATGGGATAAATGAGCAACCAGATTACACACTGACATCACGAAGATCAATTAGAGAGAGTCAACCTCCTCTTAAATTGAACCTTCTTGTTTCAATAGAAGATGAAACTGTTCATGAAGACGATGGTGAAGAACCTGAATCTTATAACGAAGCAATGTCGGAGATGACTCAGACAAATGGCTGGAAGCCATGAACTCTGAAATGGACTCCATGTATAGCAACGAAGTATGGGACCTCGTTGATGCTCCCAAAGGGTCCAAACCCATTGGTTGCAAATGGATCTTCAAAAGGAAGATCGACATGGATGGCAAAATACAAACTTACAAAGGAAGATTAGTCGCTAAAGGTTATCGACAGATTCATGGTATTGACTATGATGAAACCTTCTCTCCTGTTGCCATGTTCAAGTCCATAAGAATCTTGCTAGCCATTGCAGCATTTCATGATTATGAAATCTGGCAAATGGACGTGAAGACCGCGTTCTTGAATGGTGTTCTCGAAGAGGATGTGTACATGACACAACCTGAAGGTTTCATAGACCGCAAACATCCAAATAAGGTTTGCAAATTGAAAAGATCAATTTATGGTCTTAAGCAAGCATCTCGAAGCTGGAATCGTCGTTTTGATGAATCAATTACTGATTTTGGTTTTGTTAAGAACAAAGACGATCCTTGTGTATATATCAAATCGAGTGGGAGCAAAATAGTTTTCCTGATTCTTTATGTAGATGACATACTGATAATAGGAAACAATACATCTGAACTCCAGACCGTGAAGGAGTGGTTGAGCAAATGTTTCTCAATGAAAGACTTAGGAGAAGCCGCCTATATACTAGGCGTAAAGATTCAAAGAAATAGAAATCAAAGAATCTTATCTCTAAGCCAAGGTACATATATTGACAAAATTGTTAAAAGGTTTAAAATGGACAAATCGGAAAAAGGTTTTACACCGATGACCCATAAGACATACTTGACCAAGAAGCAATGTCCGGTTTCTTCAGAAGAAATCAAAAGTATGGAGAAAATTCCATACGCTTCAGCTATTGGTTCAATAATGTATGCAATGATATGTACAAGACCAGATGTAGCTTTTGCCTTAAGCATGACAAGCAGATTTCAATCAAACCCTGGTTTTAACCATTGGACAGCCGCTAAGAATATCTTGCGTTATTTAAACAGAACAAAAGATAGATGTTTGACATACGGTGGTGCAAAAGAATTAACTTTTGAAGGATATTCTGATGCAAGCTTCCAAACAGACAGGGATGATTTCAAATCTCAAACAGGATATGTATTCTGTGCAAATGGTGGTGCTGTTACGTGGAACAGCAGTAAACAAGCTACGGTAGCTGATTCAACCACAGAATCTGAGTACATCGCTGCATCTGATGCTGCAAAAGAGGCTGTATGGATCAAGAAATTTGTTTCTGATCTTGGTGTAGTTCCTAGCATTGGTGATCCTGTGAAGCTTTTCTGTGACAACAACGGAGCTATAGCACAAGCCAATGAACCAAGATCACACAAGACAGCAAAGCATGTACTCAGAAAGTACCATCTGATCAGAGACATTGTTGATCGGAAGGACATAGAGATGAGGAGAGTAGACACTGAAGAAAATGTAGCAGATCCGATGACAAAATCTTTATCGAAAGAAAAGCATTTTCGTCATGCGGAAAGTATTGGGATAAAGAACCCATAAATGTCTATTACGATTTTATTATCTGAACCTGATTTTGGATCGGAGAAAAATTTTATGTAATCATTATATTTGATTAAATTTGAAGCACATTATTATTTTCTTTAAAAGGCAAGTTTCATCATTTAAAAGTTAATATCAATATCTTATTCAAAACATTGATATCAAGCTATACAAATGTAGTTCCTAAGATGTCTTCAAGACATTCTTGAATTTCCCCAGTCAAAGAAATCATTATGAAGAAACAAAGAGGAACTATCAATGATATTCATAATTGACTGGTACATGTCGTTAAGATAAAAGGAAGGGGTCCTTGATATCTGAGAGATATTCTTATACATGTAGGCACTAGTCGGAATGACTAGCAGTGCTGGAAGACTCGCACTCTAAATATTCTCACATGGAAACAAAACCTTGATACAAGGGGACACTGAGAAACTTAGAGATATGAAGAGACTCCAAAGTTTGAGAACATCATGAGTCCATCACTGGGTAAGTTGCATGCTTAGATTACAGCTCAACGCTTACCGTAACTGGAAAGTCATAACAGTTGTAGTTGGGCATGTGATAAACCTTGTAGGATGGAATGACGTTTCAAGAAAACATGCATCCCCCCATTCCTTTTGGGGCTATACACTCGGGGCCTTCTGAATAAGTATAAGTAAAATGAAATCTGTGGCCACAGGCAAAACAAAAGAGTTTTTGTTTTGATGATTCAATACTTATACCTGAATCAGAAAATTAGATCAGGCTTAACAGGTGTTCCAAACCATGACCTGTGCCGCATCTAGAGATGTAAAAGGATGTCGAAGGAATCAGTCATATACTTTATTTTAATCGTAAGAACCACATGGTTCACCTCGATTAATCTATAAAAGAGGATTTAAAGTTTTGTAGATTGGGGGAAGTTAAGTCTAGGTGGAGGCCACTTACTTCTTACATACTCATATGAGTATGTGGCCAACACTACAGAATCCTACAGAGTCACACCGAACTCGCAACGGAAACGGAGTATGATGATTAAATTACAATGAAACAAACTTCACATGTAACTTTGATGAACCAGGCATGAGTAGCTGAGAGAATGTACATCTAACCCAAGGCGGCATTCTCGAGTAATACTTTATGTGCAGTGCGTGCACGGAGATAGCCAATCCGGTGCGTTCGTGCAAGTGGGAGATTGTTGGTTATGCCCGAACCCGATATTGTATCTCTCGGGTTATCGGATATTGACCCGATAACCATAACCGACATTATGGGCCCACTCGGGCCCAAGTATTAATTATGATTCATATTAATTAATAATAGATTAATTAATCAATGAATGGGCTTTTAGAAAGACCATTAATTGGGCTTTTAGAAAGCCCACTAGGTCATGACCATAGGGTATTATAAATACCACATCATGACTCATAATTAAATATAACACACACTAGAGAAACCCTAGCCACCTAGAAAATTCGAGCTCCCCTCCCATGGTAGTCGAATTTTTGGCTTGCTCCCAGGTTCAATCAACGGTTGATCATCTAAACACCGACAAGGATCTAACCTATCCTCCGAGGTGTTTTCCGGTCATCTAAGACGTTCCCGAGTGACGTGGTGGACGAAATAGAGGCGCAACACTTGAGGCGCTAAATCCTAAATTCGACAAGCTCCAGAATCAAAGGAATCGGCAGTTATTCGGTACAGTTGGCAAAAGTACCGAAGTTTGGTAACGATCTCTAAACGATATCTTAATTCTCGTAATTATTCTAGATCTATATTGTTCGATGATATCCCGTGATTTCCGCCTCGGGATTGAGAAAAGTCATCGAAAAACCCAACATCAACTTCAAATTAACCAATTCAATCCGCTAATCATTAATTGCATTGAAATTGGATAAACAAAAAAAAAATAGTACATACAATTAAATTTTATCTACATATGCGGATATAATTGCCCAACATACAATACCATATCTTATCCTATTCAATTTTAGTTTTACATATGAGTTATAATAATTTCAAAGTGATAATAAAGAACGCAAAACTCTTACATAGTAGTCATTACTAGTCAAATCGTGTTTTACAAGGCAAAAACTTAAAGCGTTATTGGTCAATCTGATTTTCACGTGCCAATTATGAAAACAAAACGTGTTCAACATAAACATAAACACGATTAAATCATACGTAGTCACATAAAACTTCACGGTATATCAACCAAAAATCTTAATTATTCATTGAATTTTTATGAAAAAATAAAAAATAAAAAGATAAGAAAAAAAAAAGAGTTTCTCAGAGAATAAATTATAATGTTTGGGGCAACGACTCCTATGCCACTCTCTCTCCATAACAACATTATCTCTTCTCGCAACCCCCACCTCCGATCAACCACACGCCGGCGAATTTCTCCGACCTCCATGTCCGGCGACTACGACAGAGCCGCCGAGCTCCGACGATTCGACGACACCAAAACCGGAGTCAAAGGCCTCGTCGACTCCAACCTCTCAACAATCCCCCGCCTCTTCGTCCACCCTCCCGAAACCCTAGCCGGGCTCAGACCCTCCGCCTCCGCCTCCGCGCGCCGCGTGTCCATCCCCGTCGTCGACCTCTCCGACGAGCTCAGCAGCCCCGGCGAAATCAGCCGCGCCTGCAGAGAGTTCGGATTCTTCCAGATCGTCAACCACGGGATCTCGCCGGCGATCCTGGACCGCACGATCTCGGCGATCACAGCCTTCCACGAGTCCTCGCCGGAGGTGAGATCGCGATTCTACCGGAGGGACGTCGGAAGCGGCGTGTCGTACCTCTCCAACGTAGACCTCTACCAATCGAAGGCCGCCAGCTGGCGGGACACGTTGCAGGTGAGGCTGGGCCCCACTCCGCCGGAGAATCTGCCGGATATTTGCTCCGATGCGGTGGTTGAGTGGGACCGGGAGGTGACGTGGCTGGGGGAGAGGCTGATGGGGCTGGTTGGGGAAGGGCTGGGATTGGGTGCGGGCAGGCTCAGGGAGATGACGTGTGCTCAGGGCAGGACTATGGTGGGGCACTACTACCCGCGCTGCCCGCAGCCCGATCTGACGGTGGGGCTGGCTTCCCACACCGACCCGGGGGTTTTGACGGTGCTGATGCAGGGACACGTGGCGGGGTTGCAGGTTAAGTACGCCGAGGACTGGCTCGACGTTGAGCCCGTTCCTGGCTCTCTTGTTATCAATGTTGGGGATTTGCTTCAGGTATTCCTAATTCGAAAACCGGAAAAAACATTCCGGTTTCCCAAAGCGGTTTATTTCCTTGTTCCTTCCTCATTTGTGGTTGGAAAACCCTAAACTCGGATATTAGGTTATTTAAACCCGATTTTTAATTATGTTATATTTCTAATAAAAAAAATTTGGGATACTAGGTTATTTAGTTTTTTTAGAAATGCCGGGTTTAGTCCATGTTTAGAATCAAGTTCCGTTTTGAAACCGGACGCGGGTCTCATTTTCCGGAACTCCATGTTTTGAATAGAGTAAAAAGGGGCTCCGTACCGGCTTTGAAGATCTTTTCAATGTTTCTTGTTTGATTGCAGATCATGTCGAATGACGAGTACAAGAGCGTAGATCACAGAGTATTGGCAAATTCAGGCAACGAGCCGCGAGTCTCGGTGGCGGTGTTCTTTAACCCCGGTGACAGAGAGAGAATGTTCGGTCCGTTGCCGGAGTTAACCTCGCCGGAGAAGCCGCCGCTTTACCGGCAGTTTCCGTTGTCGGAGTTCATGAAGAGGTTCTTCACCAAGGAGTTGGATGGAAAATCTCTCAGAAATTACTTCAAGCTCTGAATTATGTTGTGTATATCAAATCTGTTCTTAAACCGCATACATATATCATATATGTATATATGTGTGTATATATATGTATTTGCAAGGAAAATACCAAACGCAAACATCAATAATTATTTGTGACTCTATTTTTCATTTTGTTTTTCTCTTTTATCAAAGGTCTGAAATTCAAGCATCTCCGAACTCCATTCAAAATAATAATTAATGTGCTACATTAACAAAGGAATTTGTGTTACAAAAAAAAAAAAGGACCGGCATACAAGTTCAGGGGCAATACCGCCAATTACTCGTTTTGCCCGATCCCGGATTCTCTCTTTCCCTCTCATCATTTTGTGGGACTGAACCACTCTGCCATATCTTCATCGCCGGAACATTTCGAAAGCTTAAACATTCTCGGAACAGTCGGATTTCTAAATTCGTCCTCTATACATTGGCTTCTCTGCAACATCTCTGTTCTCCATTGCTCTCTCTTCTCTTCATCGATCGACAATTCACTTCTTCCGCCAGCGATCGGGAAGTCGATGAAACCAGACACCTCAGTTCTTGACTTCGGATGATTGTTTTCCGTACGTTGTTCTCCCATGGATCTCCAGGAACTTGCACCGTGGTTCTGACTTTGTTGCTGGATATATAGATTACCATTTTGACCTCCATCGAACTCGGATTCCGTATTTTCTCGGGACAATTCGGTTTCATTATTTTGTGATTTTGGTCTTTTGTGGTCGCATTTTAAGCACACCATGTTTCTCCTGAAGTTGATGTAATTACACCTGAAAGACAAGACATAGCTATTGGTCACAGAAAAAGAAAAGGATACCAACAAGGGCGAAGTCGGCTTTTGTATTAATGCTTAAAACCGGTTTCAGTTTTTGCTGAAATTGCAAAATAAAATTGTTTCTGTGAAAAAACAATAATGATTTTTTTATAATATATAGAAAAAGAACTGAATTTTTGTTGTTAAAAATGTTTTTATTTTAAACCGATTTTCCGTGAAAAAAAATTCACCCCAAATAATTCTTGGACGAGATAGATAACTCACGAAGGGCATTCCCATTCCCCGGGATTTATATGTCGTTTTGGGGGTTTCTCTCTGCACTGCAAGCATCTCGTGTTCCTCGCGAAATTCAAGAAATTGCATCTGAAACGGAGGAAAAAAAGAAACTCAATAAGAAAAAGAATAGCAATGAGATCAAGAGTAATCAACAATATTAAGAGCATTTACTTTTCACATTTCCAATCGCCTTTCTTGAGAGGTAGATCCTCCTGTGCCTCCCTCACTCGGTCCAATTTCTCTTCGCAGAAATCATCGCAGCGTAAACACTTAATATTCTTAGCGAAATTCATAAAATCACATCTGGAAACGAGAAAACGAAACATTAAAAACAAACCCGAAACTGTCAAATGGAAAACGAGATGCGTTCAAAAAATTACTTGGGGCACAGCCAGTCGCCCTGCTTCATTGGAACATTGACTTTCCCTTTCTCTTGTGAAACCCCGTGATTTCTCACGCAAGAAACCTTTTCCAACACCCTCGGCTTTGGTGGATCAGAATCCAAAGTCAACGTCCTCCTGCCATATTCCACCATCTCCTTAAGCAAGCTTCTTACCGAATCTTTAACGGCTTTATTAAGGCATGGCTTGTTTTCGACTGTGCCAAAAACGGGGTCAAGCCCATACGTCAACAAGAAACGCATGACATCAACCGTTCGGCCACCTTCATCTTCACGAGCTTTCACAAATGCCCTGTCACAGTTTCCCCGCAAATTGCAAGAGCTGCAAACCTACTAGGGAAACACTCACGTCAGATTATGTAGACCGAGAAACTAACACATATGAAATCATCCAAGGAGACTACATACATTTCCTTCATCAACGCGCACGTGTGCTCGAAGACGCTTCCCTGAATTGACAACTTTACGGTCTAAACTCGGGCATCCGCAAGCTGCGATCTCCCGGATATCTTTCCTTGATAAAAATCTGCACCAAAGCATTGAATTCATCGGTTAGAACCGGTTCTTGTAAGGACAAACATAACATCCACTAACAACGTCTGAAACAAGTATCTCGTAAAAACAACGATATTCGAGCCATAAATCGTTCTCGGACTCAGCCAAGACATACAAATCTAAGCATCAGTATACTCGTTTAGAACGGTTTCGTAGTGTGTAACATCAAAATACGATTCGAACTTTCCTCTATTCTATTGAGTACCAAGCTGTTATACTTCATTAGAACTCAACATCAAACAGCTTGCGTGCAAAAAAAAAGATGAATTTTCAGGACTTAAATTCAGTTCACGAATGAATCCAAGCACCATTTACCTTACGAGATCGTACCGATCCCTGGCAAAATTGAGGCAAGCCGTACGAATGGCATTGGAGTCCTTGCCACCCAGCTCCGCGTTTCGGAACGGGTTTCCGTCGCCTCGAAAGTAGCCTCTCTTCAGCAAGCACTCCATCAAGTCCACCCACTCCGGCCACGGATGCGAGATCTGCACGCCTTCGAAGCCCTCCGATTCCGATTCCGACTCTGACCGGGAAACGGCACCGGTAACGGCCGGTTTCGAGGAGGCCCGAACTCGAAGCTCGTCGACTTCGCCGAGCACGAAATCGCGCTTCTCGCTGCGTTGGTGATAGAACGCAGCGAGTGAGATGGACTGGTAGGAGCCATTGGAGCGGATTCCGAAGAAGGAGGAGAGGTTTCCATCGATGGCTTGAAGAAGCTTCTTCATCACGCTAATGGCTTCGATTTTACGCGGGAAAGCTCGGAATCTTTATTACTTGTCAAACGACGATAATGTCCTTTGAAGTTTGAATATGTATAAATAAATTGCAGTTTTTCTTTTGCTTACGAATTATTTTACCATAATACCCTTGGGCCAGAAATCAAATACCCAATATGCCTATGGGTTGTACGAAAGGACCCAAAATTCAATACAAAGGAAGGCCTTTAGAATTTAGATTCTGTTTAAATAGCTGTTAAAATCATAAATAATAAAATACTACCGTATAACTAGGGGTGTAAAATAAAATAAAAAAATGAAAACGAATTCAGATCTTGTTACCACAAATAGGCTCTGGTCCATAAAATTCAGTATCCGATTTTTAAAAACCTTGAAATTTATTAAATTATCATATAACTCAATTATAAATTATAATATTAAACAACTTCTATACTATATAACCCAATTATATTATTTACGTACTTTGTCTTCATTCACGAATAGAAAAACAGAATCTGCTCTCTCGACTTACTCTGGAGTATCGCATTGTTATTTGTCATCGACTCGTCGGTCGGATTTAGCAGTAAATGTATTTAATACTATATTTTAAATTAAAACAAAAAAGTAATATTGACGTATATAAAATTTCAGAAGATATTTTAAAAGACCAAATACGCTGAAATCCGAATATATGATAAAATTTGTGTCCGAAAATAAGTTTTAGGTACAAACGGTTCGATTTATAAGAGAATTCTCTTATACATATCTATTAATTCCCCACCTTTCATTTGTAAGGTTCGTTATTCCACTAACTTTTTCTGTAAATATTTTATTTGCACGCAAGCCAGAAAAGGGAATAACATAAAGTACTACCATATTCTTATCTTAATGCTTTTCAAGTTGAAAATATTGATTAGATAACACAAACTATAGAAGTGAACCTTGACTTTATATACACCATTAATTATATTGTGATATTGCTATACGATGATAAAGTAGAAGGCACTATAGACATATAGCTTTGTTACGTACCTATCTTGCATGATGATCAAGAGCAAGAAGAATACTTTGAAGTTGAGAGTTGGGAATAAATCTCACGGTCATAAATTGTAACGCCTCGGTTACTCTGTCATATTGATTGATTGTTGTCCGCACGACTAAAACAAGTCTTTTTTACTCGCGTGCTTCTCGAGAAAGTCAACTGGGCTATTACGAATATGTAAAAATGTATATAATTACTAATTATTTTTTTTAGTTAAATGTATTGTCCAAAGTGAAGTCTCGTATTCACACACTCTGACTCTTACAATTATCTCAGTATCTTATTCAAGCAGCTGAACGGGATTGCACAACGAACCCTAACTTATCCTCCCGACCTCTAATCTGAGAGAAGGCAAGTCCTTGAAATATGGCCTTTTGCCAACTACGTTGAACCTTTACATTGTTTATACAGTCGTACTAAATTCTCATATTTAAACTTTCGGTTTTTATCGTAATTTTTGTTTCAAATTTTTTACACGCCGATTTACAGGTGTTAACACGTAGATACCTTCCTCCTTAATTAAGTAGCTCTGCCCGTGCAAATTAATGATAAGTTTTAAGTATTTCATTATATATGTTTTATTTTTTTTATTTTTGACTTTGAGACATAAACAAGTTGAAGTAGTACAAAACACACACACTATAGATAGTTTCTTGTTTCCTTTCATTCAAGAGTTCAAACATCTACATCGGTCGTTATTGTTTTGCTACATGATTAATTGGGATGGCCCATCTTGACGATTGCCATTCTTTATATATATATATATATATATATATATATATATAGTGGGTAGAGAAAGAAGAGGACTAAGTTTATGTAATTGGAAATGTTTTTTTGTTTAGTTTCTCTTTGGCTTTGAGACAAAACATGTTCAAAATATATTATTAAAAATCTTTCTTTCATTCAAGAATCCGATAGGTTCAAACATGTACATCGGTTGCTATTGATAAACCCATAAAAGACACTAATTAGGATGTCACGTATTGACTTTTGACAATATAACAACTATAGATAAGTATATATATATATATACACACCTATATATTCATATAAAATTATGTACAAATATGCTTATCTATAGCATGATTAACCGATGAGGTAATCTACTCGAGAACACGGCGATAATTTGCAACAATGTTCAAATATGTATAACCACATTCCCATGTTTTTTCTTTCTTTTTTATTCAGATTCTCTAGGCATGGTATCTTACAATCAGGTAAAACCGTTTTGTTTTGTTTTTTCCTTTAGATTTTTGATGTCACGAGATTTGAACCTTATATTTCAAAGATACAAATTGAAATGTACAACAATTGTATTGACACACGCGAGATCAACATTTTTCTATATACACAATTATCGTGCCTCTATCATGCTAATTCTCTAAGCAAGAACTTCATCCTCTTCGCTAATTATCGCTTGAATCTGCGGCGACGCGAGTCTTTCGACCAAAATGTCCAAAGCTTCCTTCATCCACCAATGCTGACAAACTTCTCTTGCTTCGCTTGCGCTCATCTATAACACACAAATAGACATATATCCTCTCAGTATATATTAATGTATATTTATAATAGTTATTATGTGTAAAATATATTTTCTTTCATTTTCATAAAGTAGTTTGTAGAGTTGAAAGTTTTAAGAATAATTTTGTATTTTACTTCTTTCCTTACTCTTATCCACACATCACTATCACATTATTTATTTCACATCTTATAACTCTTATCACAGTTACACACAAGGTTTTAAATACCGCTTGCCGATATCGGTTCGCACTTTTCGTTTTACGGATATATCGCTTGTCGATAGGTATCTCATAGGTAAATCGATGGGTATGTCGATGGATATATCGTTTCGCATATCTTTGAAAAAAGATTTTCGATGGGCATGCCGATGGATATTCGGGATATTTAATACCTTGGTTACACACACTTTAATCTAATGTTTAGAAAAAATCAATAATATTCTTTCACAAAAAAAAAAAATCAATAATATATTTCTAGACTTCTCCTCAAACTACCTAAATTTATTATTAATAATACAAAGCCTATTACATTTTTTGTTGCATTTTTACGGCTCATTCTAGTACCAACAGAGACGGATAAACAAATTCTAATCCCGTCAAATTTTTTAAAAAGTTGTAAATTATTTATTTTTTCATCTTTATGACGAGTACTCAACTCCTTCCGCAATACTTACCCATATTCGACGTCGAACGTCTTTCTCGGGCCAGAGTTCAAGTTGCTCCTTGACAAGCAAAGGAAACATGAAGCCCTCATAGTATGTGCCTCGGCTTTTGCTCATGAAGCTCCACATCCCCAATTCACGCTGCAATATATATAATGAGAAAAGGTTAGTATAATAAACTATATGTTAAATATTATTGATAACTATATACAGTATAATCTCATTAAATTAGTAACTTCGATAATATAATAAAATTATTCAATCTTAAGAATATTGATTTATAAAGATTTTATTGTATATCTCATAAGCATTAGCCAATCTTGTTTGGAGAAATGACCTCAACTTGGCCAAGCACACCGGCCTCCTCGAGAGACTCTCGCGAAGCAGCGTCTTCGAGAGACTCGTCAAGCTCCCAACCACCCTGCAACATCAGAAATCATGTGATGTCATGCCACGCAGTGCATAAATTTTATTTTTGTTTTGCAAAATAACTATTTTGTAAGATCAAATAATATTCTCGTGAGAGGTGAGGAAAGTCTATTCATTAAAATCATAATTTTTTTGTTTGAAAAAAGTCTAGAAATTTCATTTTCATGCCTTATTCATAATCATTAGTGTTGGGAAATATTTAGTGGGGAAGAACAAATTTTTATACCCTCTTCATAATTAAAAGAGTAAAGAAAATAATTGGTTTTGGAAAACAATTACTTTTTTTCAAACTCTCTTCCTTTTACTCGTTTTTAATGCTTTCTTCATTTTTATTTTGTATATTTTTCTATTGCATGTGATTTTTGTTGTTACTTTAATAATCCACGATCTTAATCAATTGGAAAAGGTATCAAGATCTGAATTTTCTTGCCAAGACTAGATCTTTCTTTCTTTCTTTTTCTTTTTTTTTTTCCAAGAGAGAGAAAATATTATTTAGAGATCATAAGAAGCCATTGATCACGTACCTTTGGGAACATCAATGCTTGGCCTTTCTGCGAACTTATGACCAGAAATTCCAATTCATCATTTCCATCTTTGTATCTATAAGGAATACATCTGCACCCAAAAAAACAAAAACGGAAAAACAAAAAAAAACAATTATTTGACCAAACTATAATACACACATGTAGGTGTGTTCATCTTTTGATGCATATATGAACTATATATACAATAGTACTTCTTCAAATATTCAAACTCGTCTAAAGAAGACTTTTTGTAATATTATTACGCCCTAATTAGCCATGCATGAATTGGTGGGCCATGTCGATTTTGTTCCATTAGAACGTGAAAAGAAAAAATTAGGAAAATTAAGAGAAACTTACCCTACAACTTGGCGACGTCCCGAATTGCTGTACCGTTGTAACTCTCTTCCCATCCGAGAAGCAACGCAAGTCATTTTTTCTTTCCTCTGATCTTTCGAATTTGATGACGATGGAATAAAATAGATTAAACCCTAATCCAAAATCTATATATACCCCACGAAGACAGAGAGGATATAGAGATAATATACGTGTATATATATGTGTGTATGATTATAACTTCAAAAGAGGAGAGATATATCCTAAACTTGGAGAAGCTTTTGGATGAGTTGTTAAGAACAGAGAGGACAAAAGCTAGAAGAGATTAGTTTAGATGTGAATATGAGAGCCTAAATTTGGAGGCAAATGAGAGCTCGTGATAGGCTGGCAAAAGAACCGGCAATATATATAGGCAAAACTTTTGAGCACACCTTTGAGAAAAATAATATATGGTCAAGAAAAGAATAATAATAATAACGATAGTGGAAAATGCTATTATTTATTACGTGGGAATAGTTTCTCTTCTCTTCTCTCTCTTTATTCTAAAGTAATAATATTACTATCGTTGTTTGTTCGAATATTAATTACGTGGATGAGCTTCTGAGTCATTTCTCGAGCATATTATCTTGTACACGTGGCAAGATTCTAGTGGGTGTTAAATGAGGAAATTGACTTCTTAATTAAAAGATTTACTTAATTAATATTCATTTAGCGTTTAATTAGGATACAATGGTTTAGGCATATTTTATCAATTGAACACTCAATTTACATCTTTAAAGTACGAGTTCAAATCAATTCAAAAAAAAGAGTAAGAGTTCAAATCTCGTAAAATTTACATTAAAAACTCAGCTAACGATAACCGCATGATAGTGTTATTTTATCAGTATACTGTATTTTAACAAAAAATACCATATTTTTGGATCAAATATTCGGTTTTTTTTTACCCCAGTATCTCGTAGTTAGTAACATAACACATTAACATATAAGAAAAAGAAAACTTCTTTAAAAAAAAAAAAAAAAAAAACCAAGAGGTAGATGGGTCTATCTGACAAAATTATATAATAAATACATATTTTTTTTCAAATGCAAATAATTATAAATTAAAATTAAACGACTAATTACAACTTGATTAGCAAAAGATCTAGAAGGGTTACGGTTTTATAAGCTTTATATTGTTCTAATTAGTTACAAGCAATAAATTACAACTTAATTAGAAGAAGGATCTATTAGTTTATTACGTTTCTTGAATTTTATCCAAAAACGTATTTATAGCAAATTTCTCATATGACCTTTGTGACAATTATCAATAAAATAATCACACAAGAGATCGACCAGGTTTGATATATATATATATATATATATATATATATATATATATATATATATAGCAAATCTGACCCCTACTGAAAATTTCCACATGGGTAGTGTTTTTAAAAGGAAGAACAAGTGAATAAGCAGTGTTTATAAAGTAATTAATGATGTTTAAAGACAATTTTATAATGCACGAAGTGTTATGTGATTCGTTTTCTTTATTAATTAATAGTTATAAACATTTATTTCAACAAATCACTCATTAATCATATGTTGACAATAATGTATTCCTATTATATGTAAATTGATTATATTTATGCAAATATTCGTTACTTTTTATTAATAAGCGCTAATGATTAATACAAACCTCTTAGTGAGAATATTCATGTCGTATTATTCTTCGACTTAATGTCATATATTTCGTATTTTCTTAGAATTTGAAATAAAAACGACGAAACTCAATCATTGAAATATATATAAACTTAATTAATATCGGACATGGCATGGCTATATATGGCGTTGAATCGTTAAAAGATTTGCTATTTATTTGCTCACCGACATTGACAATATATAAAAATGAAATAAAAGCATTAAAGAAAAAACTGGTTAATAATTGTTCTTAGAAGAGAGTCCAAACAAGAAGTAGTTTATACTTTATAGGCTGATAAGTGATAAGATCATACGACCAACCTTGATCTTTTAACTGTAAGCACAAACTCCTCATATTCTCTCATGAAAATAAGTTCACCTAAATGTATTTTTTTTATATATATATAATTATCCGAACACTGTATAATATGTAACTGAAAGGAGACTTTATGTCCAAAGACAAGGATTGAGCCCATATAAGCCCACACATTTAGTTGGGTTTCGGGCTTATACGGGCCTAGTAAGTTAAGGTACCGGACCCACATGAGCTCGATGTTATAATACAATTAATATTTGCTTAACACGATTAATTAAACATTAATATGACGTAATGAGTTTGACTCATTAAATAGTTAAATTCCATTAGGTCATAATCCCTAAGCTTATAGATATGAAGAGCTAATTCAAACGCATTAAGCTTCGCTAACCCTAAAGAATTCGACAAGAGCATTATTCCCAAAGCCCTAATCGAATTTCATCTCCCTCTAAAGTGAGTCTTGTACCATAGTGAACGAGAGGCTCGAGGTGTAGAAGCTCCTGAATTGTGATCCTGAGGCATCAAGGAAGCCATGAGGCGCGTGCACGATTCTCGAGGAAGCATTAGAAAAATCGTTCGACGGGAAAAGTCGTCATTGTTTGGTACAATCAGCGGTTAGATTTTAATATTGTCGTTTTTATTATTCGAGGATATCTTGTGATTTCCACTCGAGAAATTGAGAATACCTATAAAAACAAATGAATAATAAATAAATTTAAATTAAAAAATAACTTTCATAATTAATAAAGTGGAGATCATATTATACAACTGATGATATTAATTTATCCACTATTAATTCAATAATGTTCTTCAAAGTTAGATCAGACAAAATTATAATTTAATCGAGGGTATTAATATATTGAATGGTAACTTATGAAGATCTAGTGTATATTTGTATTGCATCCTAGTTATTTAAGAGAATTTTATGTTTTATACCTTGAAGTTTCATGTTAAGTTAATTTATATAATCTTTGGATAGCAAAAACTAATCCCGAAGTTTAATTTGTCAGTTGATAACTAAATCGACAAAATTACACCTTAGTAGTCTCTTTCCAAGTTTTAGTTTCTTGTCGATAATTTTATGAGTTAAGAGTTTTTTACTATGACTATTTTCGTTACGTTAACTTATCACATGATTGTTGTGCGTGTAAAACTACGTAAATATCAAGATGATATATGTTACGGGAAAAAACGGGATTGATTTTTATAAATAAATTAATTAAACGGAAGTTATCTCAATAAATTCTGTTAATTAATTAATTAATTCGATTAGTCTTTTAATTAAGATTATGAATTAATTAAATCAATTCCAAAACCCAAAACTCCCTCTGGAGGCCCGTTTTCGAAAAACAAAGTGTCCCGGTGTTCGCAAAAATATGAAAAACCCCAAAAACGACATAAAATTTGGGAAAAACGGACACGGGACGCGCTCGGGAGCAAAAACGGCCGAGGAAACACCCGCGGGACCCACAGGGGCGGCGGCTGTCAGGGCCACGCCACGTGGCGGCATCCTGCGCCGCCACCAGCCCGCGGGCCCCACCCGGGGTCTCCTCAGCCCCCACTTGGGGGCAACACGCGCTCGATCACGCCACATGGCGTGATCCCCGAGCTCCCGCGTCCCATCAGCGGGACACGCCCCTGCGCGGGCCTCGGTCCTCGTGCAGGACGAGTGAAGGGCCCCGATGGGCCTGATGAGAGCGCGCGGGAAGCAGCGCCTGCCCACTTGCTGGGGCGGGCCCCCGCGGCCACGTGTAGGGCAGGGATTGACCCTGCCCGTCGATCTCACACAAGGCGGGCCCCCCTCGGGGGCTTGGTGGCCGTCCGATCTCGCGCGGACGGCCGGGATCGGACCATCTTTTCCAGGGACTGAAATGCAATTATAAAACTGTCCGAGACCCCCCCTGGACAATATTTTACTGCGATTGGGCCCCTGGACCCTATTATAAATAGAAGCTCAGTTTAGTTGAAACGGTAACTCATTCGAACTCTCTCGACTCGAGTTCTCTCTCTCTCTCTCTACCCCCGATATACTCGCCTCCCCTCAAATATTATACTAATGTTGAGCGTCGGAGGTGAATCAGGGGGTACCCCCCCCCCCCCCCCCCCCCCCCTGTTTCCCCTGACCACGGGTGTTACCTTTTTCAAGCTCAGAGAAGTGAGATAGTTCATAAAAGCGGAAGCCCTGGAGGAATTTTCATAAGATCACGACCCGCCTGATAGGCTCCGTTCCACACTGTGTCCAGCCTATCTCCAGTCTATTATACGGCTCTTGGGATAGTTTGGGGACAGGTGACGGGGCCCACTATTTAGGTCGAGGGTCAGGTCTGAGAAATTTCCCCTAAGATCCGGACGACCGAGGGATCGCCCTGAGAGGGATCTCTGGATCTAAATATTGGACGAATGCACTCCCCCGTTCACTGGTACCCCCGATCCGCGTGGACTCCAAACCTGTACAAAACCCGGTCTGGACATCCCCAGGTTCTGCGGTAACAGGCCCTGTACAAAACCCGGCCTGGTCATCTCCAGGCTCTGCGGTAACAGGTCCTGTATAAAACTCGGCTTGGCCATCTCCAGACTCTGCGGTAACAGGTAGCGAGCCACCCCGATCGCTTCGGACCCTGAACGGCCACGAGACCTTCGATCCAAGAAAAGTCCAGAGACACCAACTCAGAGTCCCCGAATCGGCCAATTAAAAACTCACCCTGAAGTCAGAATGGCGATCGTCCTGAAGTCAACGGGGGTCAGAGGGAACTATCATTGACAGCAAAAGCCACTACAGACAGCAAATCTGTCATCCCCGTAACAAAGGCCAACCAAGGCCCACGCAGAAGTCTACAAAAAGCCCGCCACGTCAGCAAACGACGTTGGGCCAGGCCCAAAATCCATAACTTAGGCCTCAACAGTGTTTGATCCAAAAAACGGCATCAACAATATATTTTTACAAAAGAATGAGACGAAAGAGTATAAGAAATTAATGAATAAAAATTCCCGACGTTCTTCGAAATTAATTGATTTATTTTCCCGCCCGTGACGAGTATGAAATACCTCACCTACTGCCATAAATACAAGACGACAATAAATTAAATAAATCGAAACAAACGTCGTCGTCAAAGGAAGACCGTGCAAGTCAAGTGCTTTGAAATGGTCGGACTCACATGGAGTGGAAAAACCGTGTGTGTTCGCACACTTTATGAGAATTATTTGGTCCCACTTTTGTCTCTTTCTTTAGATTTCCTCAAACCTACAAATATTAAATTTGATAAATCCATCACTATGCTCTTCCAGTTATATTCATAGTTGATCGAGCAGTTGGCAATAAGCATGTATTATACATTATATATATAGGGGAGTGTTATAAAATGAAATAAAAAGATAACGAAAGAAAAATAAATTGATATACTCGGAAAATAGATGAAGAAGAAGAAAAAAAAAAAAACAACACGATCAAACAATAAGAGAGAGAGCAAAATAAATGAAAAAATTTAAGTTTTAGTTAATCTTAAAACATATATTACATATATGAAATCATTAATTTAAGAGGTCTATACTTTTTACTCATTATCGTAATATAATTATAAAAGGGCTAGGTCTTTATCCGTCTATAAATCACTCTCCTCTTACAGAATCCTTATCCTGAACACGAAGTTCAAGAAACGGGTCACATCAAGAAAAACGGATCCATATCACAAACGTAAAGAGGTTCTTTTGCTATATAAAAAAATAGAATTTAGAATATACCGTGAACTTATTTGAAGTATTTAAAAGTATTATTACCTATTTACCTGCAATATCATTTATTATTATTATTATTTTTTAGAGAAATATCTTTTATTATTTATATACACAAGGGCACTGTTTTTCCTATAAAGTGTGTCCCTTTAGATAACCTATGGACTATGGTTGTGTCTTTTCTTTTTTTTAATAGGTCGCGCGTTGTTCTTTCTATCTTTATTAAATATAAAATAAAAGGTAAGATAGTAAAATGGGGAAACTTAAATAAGGTTGGAGAGAGTTGGGTATGCATGCATACATCATAAATAACACAAATCTATGTTAGGTGAGGCCTATTTTATGGGCATGTCAACATTGAATAATTGTATATTATAGGTTTCTATAATATGTATATATATATTATGTATAATATTTCCTAGACTTTTGTCTCCTTTTGGGGTATGTCTCACATGGGAACACCTTCATAAACTTTTGTATCTACCCTAATGATGCTTCTGACTTACTATATATACGATAAGTAATATTATTGATTAATTTAAGCAGCAATTTTCAAATTTAGTTAGAGAATATAAACATGGAATATGCATGATTCACGTTATAAAAAAAAAGGACTTTATAATTGACTTCAAAAGAATCATAGTACTAATCGATCCTCGTTTTCAGATTTATAATATCATTCACAACTTTAGGCCACAGAGAGACCTAATTTAAAAATATTAAAAAATAAACTTATAATGCATAATTCATATAAATTTATATAGTTTAAAATGTCACATTTTAATTGCATGCATGCAGATATATTATATACATATTGCATATATTTCAATTATATATTTTTTTTCTTTTTTAAATCTCAAAGGTATAGAGCCATTCTCATCCCATACTTGCGTTTAGGTTTTGACATCTGATTCTAAGTTTCTAACTACAATACGCACACATTTACGTAGCTAGAACATGCTAAGCATAAATATGACGCACCTAATTAATGTTCATGCACATGCTAAAATTGAAATATATTTTATGACATGTATATCTTCTTCTCTTTTTTTATTAGTTATAATCACGAGAGTTTTTGAACTCGGGCTACATCACTTTGACAAATTTTAAGATTTTACGTGACTAAAAATATAAACTCTTAAACTTACTTTCTTAAGAGGTATAGTATTAGGGTTTGGATTTCAAATATCCTATCATTGAGAGAATATAGAATTACATTCTGAATGGATTTAGATTTACATTTTACTATAACTTATGCATGGGAGTAATATTTAATTTTTTATACAAATTAAAGAGGGGATGGGCTAAAATTTTATATTAATTTACATAAAAATAAATTATAATAATAATAATAATAAAATTTTGGAAAGTGGGTTTGGACCCCCACCCACGCGACTCCAAAAATACTTATGCCGTTGGCGGTGATCATACATCTCCTCTCAAATTTGAGTTGAAGTTGTAAAAGCGAAAAGAAACTTAGTGTTACAAACATCGAAAAATTTCTTCCTCAGTGTCGAGTGCATAGGGTATTGGTGGACTTCGGGCCTTTTCGAAACCAACCATAATTAGCAGAGCTCTCGCTCGATCAGACTCGAAAGGCTTCAACGATGTGAAAACTCTTAATAATAGAGTAATTGTGGATAGAATCTAAGCTATTGGTGTAGTTTCTTTCTAGGTTTTTTTTTTTCAATGCGGTTGAAGCTAAAAAATTATAACCGAACTAAATTTGTTTATTAGACCCACTAATACCCAATCGAATATCCTTTTTTCACCTCACCATGACAGTAGTATATATATTACTTCAAACTTGAAAGTAAGCTAACGAACAACACATAAAATGAAGGGTTATTACCGACATATGTTCTTGTTGTTTTGCAAACATCCGACTTATGTTCCTGTTCTTTTTTTTTTCGCGGCATATATTCCATAAATCTTAGAACGTACTCAAAGTCAACTTCTGTTAACATTTCCGTCTATGTCCGTTAGTTTGTCACGCCCTTAATACCGGCATATGTTCCCGTTCTTTTGTAAATATCCTACTTATGTTCCCTTTCTTTCTATTTATGATTTTTATTATCATTTAAAAA
The DNA here is from genome assembly GCA_954871525.1 of Parietaria judaica. NCBI lineage: Eukaryota > Viridiplantae > Streptophyta > Magnoliopsida > Rosales > Urticaceae > Parietaria > Parietaria judaica. Next base: position 70,384 of record CATOZS010000071.1, read on the forward strand.
AAAGTACAAATTTTTTCCATTTTTTATTTTCTTAATAATATTTTTTAGACGATAAAAGTACCATTTTATATGATACTAATTATTTTTAAGCAATAAAATTACTCTCTTTTTTTAATCTTCATTCTCTCATCGATGTAGAATTGATCTTCGTTTTTAATCCTGAAATCCTCTTTCGTCGTGGAAGTCTTTGATCTCCGTTTCTAACAAGCTCTCAAATCTTTAATTACCAACCCTAACAAAAGCACCAACCAATCGAATTGCCACAAAACCACGTATCTCACCGACACCCGCGAGCTTCCGTCATGGGAGGGTTCGGGTGCCGAGGAGAATTGGCATTGGGCAGAAGCAGTAAAGACACAAATATAAGGGCGTGACCCATGGCAAAAACTAACGGACGTAGACGGAAGTGTTAATGGTGGTTGACTTTGAGTACGTTTTAAGACTTATGGAATATATGTCGCGAAAAAAAGAAAAAAAAAAGAACAGGAACATAAGTCGAATGTTTGCAAAATAACAGGAACATATAACGGTAATAACCCTAAAATGAATATAATGAATTACATATATGTCATTTATTTCTATAGTGATGACGTATTGGGTGTCCTTTTTCTTTTCCTTCTTTACTTTATATATCCAGTCTAGAGAAGAAAGGTAGGGAAAATATAAACTCAAAGTCATTTTTTATTTTTAAAGAACTCAAAGCCACTTTTCAACCTCCCAATGAAGTTTATTACGACAATCCATATTCCATACGATAAAGTAATACTAAAATATTTCCCATTTGTATAAGGTGTTGGGTATCCCTCCTATTTGGAGGCCCAACAATGTGGGTTATTTTTGACCCATTGATTCATGTACCCGGCCCATGAAGCCTATGTCATAAATGACTTAGATGAGATGAAGAGTAAGTGTGAAGGAGAGAGAGAAAACAAGAGAAAGAGAGAAAGAGAGCAAATTCGCGGTTTCCGCCCAGTTTCGTCGACCCTCAGGAAAATCGTCATTGCGCACTCGTTCACCGTTGGATCGTCGTGATTTTTGGACAGAACGTTCCTAAGACATAGAGGTACGTTCTGAACGGTGGAGATGTGGTTTGGAGATTTCTAGGTCGGTCTGAAGAGTGGAAACCAGAGGCTGTTTTGTGGGAACGTTTTTCACAAATTCTTCTCTTGCTTGTTTGTTGTAATCCGAGATTGGTGTTCGATCTTGATGATGATGATGTATGCCTCTAGTTTTATCTAGGGAAGACTTCGTTTGTACCTCACTCTTGATTATAGTGGATTTTAAGCGGCCTACGGGTCCCGTGGTTTTTTACTCCGTTTTGGGGGTTTTTCCACGCTAAAATTGTCTCGTGTTAGTGGTTGTGTTTCGATTATTATCGCCTTCATATTTCAGCGGCTATTGGGAGACATTGAGATTCCGTTGCGTTGCGCTTTCTCCCAACATAAGGACGTGTCCAAATAACAATTATATTTAGGGTATTATAGTTATAGAAGTGCAAAACTATTTACTCAACCTCTTGAGCTGCTTTTTGTGATTTTTAGACTTAAATAATCAAAACGATTTTTCGTGTTACAAAATAAGATAAACGTCCTAATTATGCACGTATTTAGTCACTTCACCCAACAAACTGTATTTCTGATTTCCCATAGTTGTGTTTGATTGAGATTAAAAAAGTTTTGTTTTTGTTTTAAAAATAAAATAAATTGCTTATCCGGTATTTGGGTAAAATTATTTTGAATGGGAGTTGAAAAAGCTAGGATTTTTAATTTTTGGTTTATTCTAAAAAACAAAAAAAAAACTAGGCTTTTGTGGTATATTTTAGTCTTTTCTATAAGATATATATTTTATCAAACTGTAAATCATATTTTGTTATTAACAACAACTGTTTTATAAACAGTTTATCAAATACCTGTCAATTTTTTACCAAACTTATGGTGGATTCCGCCGTTGTTCCTCAAGGTCAAGTTCTTCCGCAACAGCCAACGCGTCCAAGAGTGTGGTGAAGCTAGAGACACACTAGATTGAACGGCACCGCTATGACCTCCTGCGGCAGTGCGGCACCAAGTCTGTGCCAAGAACGGTGGACGCCGTAATATGATAATCTAATATATTAATAAAATGTGATAATTAATTGATTAAAAAAATCTAGAATGTATCACATAATTCGCAAAAATGACTATTTTTGTATCGTTGTATTGTACTAGCTCTTAAAGAATATAGAGAGCATCCCTCAAAAAAAAAATATAGAGAGCATGTATTGTACAAGCTCTTAAAGAATATAGAGAGCATCAATTGAATTAGTGCCAATTACTAAATTATAATAAATAAATAAATAAAAATACGACATTGTAGGCACATTAGTGGACTAGTGGGCACTGAGCACGTGTGATGCTGACAAGTGACCTAAATGAAGTAAAAGCCAAAATGTTTTTTTCAATGCCCACTTTTAATTATTAATTTAGAAAGGTCGATAATAATCATATATGATTGTGTAATTATTCTTCTAATCAATACAAACAAACAAAACAAGACAATTATAATTCTTCTCTGTACTTTGGAAAAGCTAAACCCCTTGCTGACTCTTCAGTTTTATCTATTTTCAGACCCACAAGATAAATATGTGTTATTTTCTAGTTGAATAAATAGTTGAAATATAACTCAATTTATTCTATGGGCTGTACGGATTAAAAATGCCCCAGGTTTCATTTTATTATTACGAAATTTAATTAATGCACAAAATTGATTAATATATTATATTGTCATCAATGGAATTTAATTTGTTGCAAACATCCGAGAAGAACTCAATAAACAAACACAAATAATATAGCCCAAAATATTAGCAATGTTTAAATAAATGGGCCAAAAGCCCACTATATACATTTGGCTTGGTATTCAGCCCAAACCATTTAATTTACGGGCCGGGTTGACCTACCCACTTATTAAACTCACACTAATAGTGAAAACTATTAATTGATTTTCTTAATTAGTTTGCAGTTGAATCTGCATGACTAATTACTGTAATTAAAATTATATAATCTATGGTTAAATTCGACATGAAAAAAAAAAAAAAAAACACGACGTGAAGGGATAAACAAGCCATGCACTGTCAACTACAATGAATTTTCCCTTGTAGAAATAACTCGAGAGTCGAGTATTTGAAATTGTATTATTGGCGTTATGAGTGAACCTAAAATTTTGGAATTAGAAAGAAGAGACTCCGGTTCATTTGAACTAGAAAACGTTGCTTAAATTTTGTGTTTTTTTATATTCTTTCACTTACTTCATTTTAAAACATTTTTAAATTTTAACCTTTAAAATCGGCCAACACTGCGATATTATATTTTCATAAGTAAGCTGTGAGCAATGTAATAATTTATAATAATTTTCAGTTAATAACATGTGTTGAACATATAAAGTGAATTTTTTTTTCTCAACTGCTATGTTTAATTAAGTCTCATCGTGTTCTTGTGTGAACGTATCGAAGGTCGACCCTAATCACTTATCTTGCACCACAAACACTATGCGCGGTGTGCGAATCTGATTTTTCTGCCGTGAAGTATATTTTGCTTCGTATGAAAAGACCTTATTCACAAATAAATCTTGACCCTTTTGACCCTAAAAATTAAATCGTAACACCTAATACAATGATGTCGTTTTAAGAGCAATTAGAATTGATAGTGAAGTGTGAAAAGCGTCGTTGGACTTGTTAAAGTGTGACACGTCACACACATATCTTATAATAATTATATGATATGATATCGAAGTATAACTGTATAAACAAGTAATCGAATGCGTCGATGCACCAAAGGCAAGGCAATTGTTAGTCACTCGCCACATGTTTGTTTTCTTATTATTTTTAATTTTATTCACTTATATTATATTATAATATATATATATATATATATATACGTTTATTCTTTCACGTATCAACAAACTTTCATTAATATATACTAAAGACGTGGAAAGTAAAAACCATACAAAATTTGGTAGCTCCATAAAGAATCTATGATGAGTTGAGGTGCTTTATGATTAATAAAAATTACAAATGTCGTTGTCGATGAAAAATCCCTCGATTTTATTATCAGCTTATGTTGGGAACGTAAATCATTTAAAATTTGGTAACTAAGAATCTACGGTAATTAAGTCGGGTTTTTGTTTTTTTTGCTTTGTCAACGATGCGTGTGCTAGCTAGCAATCTATCGGTGTTGACTTGAGTCAACCATTCGATTTTGTATGTTTTCCGAATAAGAAAACAATAAAGTCGTACACCAACAATAACCATGAGATTATCTAGTTACTTTGTCACTAATAATAAATAATTAACTACTGGCCATAATTTTGGAAAAATACCCTAGGCTCTAGTTATAGAATTTACTTGTACGTTTTAGTGGATCATAACAATTTATGGAGATTATTAAATATTTGAAATAAGAAGTTAACTATATATTAGAGGTATTAAATTACTTATAAAAATGTGTCAAATGTCTTGGAAATTTTCATTAATAATGCGTTGTAAAGCTTTTCATCTCTAATGTGCATATAATATATTGGTCTAGTTTAAAGAAATAAATATTAGTTAGTCACGGCACAAATATGAATTTTTCACCATAGGAAGAATATACCCCAAGATCAAGTCAAATGTGAAAATTTAATTGTTTTATAATCAAATTCAGATTAAAATATTTGGATTTTGAACACGTTTAAAAAGTTTGAACAAGTGACCTTGTTTTTACTTTGAACAGAAAACGTGTGAAATGTTTCCGACATAAATCGTCTTCTACCCCGCAACACACATGTCTTCCACGTGCCATTTATACATAAAAACCCACTCGTCATCAACAATGAAATAAGTAAATAACTATGCAAGTAAAAAAAATGATGATATATAATTACTAGGGTTAATTGCGGTATAAAGACCTAATTGATAGTCCAACATTAACATATACCCAACCTCTAAAAGTGGCAATAATAGTGCTCAACGAACGTTTTGAGGGGTTGACCAGTATTGTTATCGTTTTTTCCGTTAGTGTCTGCTATATAATTGTTAACTGCGGACCGCCTGTACGTCACGAGGATGCCTCATTTACCATTTGGTAACGGTGGATCTTAAAATTGACAAATAATTTTAATTGTTTTTGTTTAATCAATTTGTCTTGGTCTATTGTTTGTTTAAATTAAAGATTTTATTCCAATATGGTAATGGTGGCTGACGTGACTACACAAGATGTTAGACATGTGTCGAGGTGTTAACTAATATGTAGCCCGAAGTGACGAGAAAGGAAACATCGATATTGGTTAACCCCTCTAAAGACATTCTTTGTATATTAATGTCACCACTTTTTAAAAGGTGAGTATATAACCAATTTTAACCATAAATTGAGTATTTACACCGCAATTAAAGGAGGATTGTATATTGGGTAGCATTGTAAATTCGATGTAGACACGGGGGCAAAATCGGAAAAAAAGAAAACGACAAGGATTGTTAGGGAAGAAGGAAGGTTCAAGCGAGAAAGTCTCAGATATATTGGAACTTACGTGCATTGTTTCAAACCTATCGCTCTCTTCACTTTGACACTTCACGAACAAATCGTGTCATTGCATATATATATATATACACGTATATAGTACAGCATTGTTCATTGTATCCACAACTTCAAAGATCAATGGAAGAGAAGAACCAGACCATGAGAGACCTAGAGGAAGAGGAGGACTATTGGAGAGCTCCGATTCACAGCCAAGTGGTGAAGATCAAGAGAGAGACAGAGAAGATCAACCATCCTTCTCTGCACCAGCCGGAGATGGAGCGCGTGCTCCTGCGCGCCGGCCTCAGGCTCCCGCGATCCCGCTCCCCGCTCGGCCGGGAGATCGTCTCCGTGGCTCTCGAGAACTGTTGCTGATCGGATTCTGAGCTGCGAAACTAGGTGTATGTCTCTTCGCTGTGTATATAATCTTGTTGTTGATAAGAAGTGTTGAGTTTTGTTGAATAAACTCGATCATGGTGGATCAAGAAACTGTTTCGTGAATCACGAGTTCTTTTTGGTTCTGGCTTCATCGTAGGTTGAAAATATTCCGTTGCAGAGTGTAGCATCTACTCGTAGATTCCTTTGTTCGGTTTTTTGTATCCGTTTTCAGTTTTCGTGAGCGAGCAAATGCGATTCCGAGCTTCCCGGCTCGTGTAATACTCGAAGTCTCGAACAATTAACGGCCACGGACAAGCAAATGCGATTCCGAGCTTCCCGGCTCGTGTAATACTCGAACAATTAACGGCCACGGAAAACAAACGTGACGCCGATATTGTATAGAGTGGATCAATCTGGACCCGACACGTGTCAAATGAGCCCCACTAACAGACTTCGAGTCCCGTTTTCAGTTTTCTGTATCCGTTCTCTTTTTTCGTAGGGGAGCAATCTGATTCCTAACTTCTCGGTTCAATACTGGATGCGAAACGTCAGGTGGGTCCCACTAGCGGATTCGCGTCATAAGACATTGTAAGTAGCTATGTGATTTCGAACTTGCCGGTACATGTAGTACTAAATAATTAAAGGCCACGAAAAGAAAACATCGACGTCAATTTTGTACCGAGAGGATTCATCTAGACCCGACACGGGTTAGGTGGATCCCACAAATAGAAAATACTGACAAAACAATTTCCGCAACATAGTATGCTTTCCGTGAAGAAATTATTTTAACCACACCGGCTGGTTACACTACTTTATGGATACTTATGCCGCTAATATCCCAATTAATAAAGAACATGAATCTCAAATCTTCTCTAACTTTCCATATAAAATAAAGAAAAATCTCATAAAAAATTTTCGGATCTGCAGTCACAAATTTAATCGTGCAGAGACGCGGTTTCTCTCGGAGAGAGTAACTTCACCCTCCTCGTGAGATCTCTCATCGCGTCTATAATCACCGTCTTCTTCTGGATTCTGAACTGGGCAGCCAGCTCAGCAGAGCCCGAACCGCCCTGTTTCAGGATCTGCTCGTCTTCCATGATTTTAGTCGGGAAGTTGCTGAGCGCAATCACACAGAGAGCAACAAGGGTTCGGAGAGCAGCCATTTCGGTTTCAACACCGAGAGGAGCTTCGGACGATAAGGATTTTAGGGTTTCGAGGTTATGACTCGTGACGGTTTCCGCGTCGTTTGAAAGAAGTACTCTCAACGCCGCCAATAAACGACCTTCCACCACTTCACGACCGCCCAGGCTTACCTTATCATATGATAAGCAAAGAGAAGCCTTTAGCAAAACCGAGAATTATTTCATTAAAATCGCTACATAAAATCGAAGAAAATAACTAATTTACAAGTGATTATAATAGCACCTTGAGATTAGAAGCCTCGCCGTCTAAACCTAGCTGACCAAGGATCTGTTGCTGCCAGGGAGAAGGTGATGAAAAGCACGGTGAGGAAACTCCGGCTGCCATGCTGGCCGCATCGAGAAGCGCCCCGTCATATCTCAGCTCAACACAGTCGTAGGGGTTTGACGGTATTACGAATCCGTAGTCCAACAGGAAGAGATCGTTGTTTAAACAGCCGTAATTAAGCGCTAACGAATCGTTCTCTCTGATTTCTTTATCGGCTACAACCTTGTTTTGAGGCCGAATGTTAGCTTCTAAGTATCGACAATGTAAAAACAAAATGCGATTATCAATTAATTACATGTCATGAACTTGTTACGCTGTCGCGTTATATACCTGTACTTTTATTTATAGCAGTTTTGTCCCTAAATTTGTAAACTCTAGCAATTTTTCGCTACTCGTTACAAAATCGACTGTTTTCGTCCAAGAAGTTAAATATGGATGAAAATTTAGTGTGTTTTATGATGATTTTATCCCAAAACACTGATATTACATGGCTTAAAATTTGACAAAAAAAACCATTGATTTGGCACAATCAATAGGTATATTGCTACAATTTAAAATTTTATCGGGTGATATATCGTAACAACACGATGAGTTCAGGGGCATGGTTGACAAAATCCAGAGAAAGTTCTTACCTTCACTAGAATCTTGGAAGAATTTCCACCTAGCTCCTGAACTATTCTTGCATTGGGCTCAAAGCTATGGTTGCACATGTCAATAAGAGGAAGCATCATCGGGATGTCGTGATCGGCCCCGTGTAATCGGAACGCCCTGCTCGACACGGCCGACATTGCCCATCCAAGGGACGATGCATCCACATCTTGGCCGCAAAACAGGTGACTGCTCGGCTTCACATTTTCAAGGACTCGTCTGACTTCTTGATCGAATTCCAGAAGAAACCGGCATCTTTTGTTCACCTGATACAAGAATCGCATGCATCGGGTTTTTACAACACCAACGATACAAATGAGTTTTTTCACATGACAAACAATGATTGTGGTTCGGTTCTTTCCGACACATTATCTATACAATATTTCCGACGCCCTGGCTTACCAAAAATCAACATGTATAGCCTTCCAAACGATAGAAGAATTACCTGATAAAGAAGAGGAGCGTACTGCAAGTTCTTGATATCCTCGCCGGGGAAGAAGATGGGGACGCTGTACGTTTCCGGAAGATTGCAGATATAAGGCCACCAGAACGACCCGACCTTGGCTCGTTCTTGCAGAAGCCTCAGACCCAGCTTCATCGCCCACAGTTCCGCTGCCCAAATGCGTCCTCAGTGTGCAATTTACTCAATTTCAAAACTCACAACACCCTAATGTAAACATTCTCAAGTCACCTATCCATACCAAGTGAACAAAATTCAAACTTTGCTATAAGAACTAAATGAAGTGCTAGCGTTTCCGCAAAGTGATGTTCGTTAAGTGTCACGGGTGTCCATCTCATAACCGAACGGTAATGAGGGAACAAAGATAGAACCGATTCGTGTTTGAGCATTATAGACTCTGATCCCATGTCAAGTATAACAACGATCTAATAACCAATTAGCAACGAGGATAGGAACACATGACAAAGTTGCGGGATCCATGGGCGGATGCACCTTATAGAAGGTGGGGTTGAAACCACCCCTTGTATTTTTTAAAATGCATAAGTGTTACCCTAATTCTTAAAAATCTATTCAAATAAACCCCCCCCCCCCAAAGTCCAACCCATCCCCAAAACCCAAGCCCAATTCTCCCTCGCGTATTCCTCCGACTCTAAATTCAGTGAATTTTTTTATTTTTTTTGAAACCCCCTCCCTCCGAATCCTGGTTCCACCACTGGCGGGATCCACGGTCGGACATAGTCACCCTCGCTTCTAAAAAATGTTCAAATTTTTCTCTCTAGTAACACAGACAAGTATATAAAGGCGAACGTAGAATCACCCCAACTTTTAAAAAATGCTCAAATTCCCCCCTAAATATTGTTTTTTTTCCTCCATTTTGACCTCAATTATGCTTATTTACAAGAGAATTATTGACAAAAGTCAAGAGCTCAAGCTCACATACAAACCAAAGCATCAAGCTTTTGAAGTACCAGGGACATGGCGAGCGAGATCGGCGAGGACCGAGTGAAGCTCGTCCGGTTGCGGAGGGTCGAACCTCAAGGGGCACGTGGTCGGGGAGAGCGATGAGGTCGGTGCCTTTGGGGATGTCCTCGGAGGCCAGAACGCCGAGGCCGTTGTGGGCGTCTTCTGCGATCCTCAGCGAGCGGTGGACGAAGCCTCCCTGCCTCTGCACCCACCTGATCAGGTCCGGCGGCTGAGCCACCAGCCGAGCCGGAGAAGAAGCGGCGGCGGCGACGCAGGTTAGGGTGCGGATGCGAGTCAGAGCAGACGCCATGGCCATCTTCGAACCCGCCATGGAAGACCCACTTGACCTCTCTCTCTTTATCCGATGTTTCTGAATTCAGAAAGTGGAGCTGACAGTAGTAAGGGCCCCAGGTGTGTAATCGCGCGGATATCCGTTTTTGAAATATTTGTATCCGGATCCGGTATTCTGAATATCCGAAAATCACTATCCGTCCGTATCCGGATACTTATTTTCAAAATCCGGTTTTATTATCCGAATCCAGTTTTGCAATCCGGATTCGGATATTATCCGGGAAAAAAAAA
>CATOZS010000072.1:0-66000 GCA_954871525.1 Parietaria judaica
AAAATAATGATTTTTTCAATTGGTTTGAAATATAAGGTTGTAAAAAATGTAAAATAATGAAATGCTATAGGAAATGCTATAGCATTTCGTATGGCATTTCTCGTCAACAATTTAATCCTTGCATATTTTTGCATGAGAACTCTTGTTATATTCAAATTCCAATGTATAAGCCCTAAAATCATTATTTTTTCAATTGGTTCGACTTTTAGGTCGTAAACAATGTAAAATAAAGAAATGCTATAGGAAATGCTATAGCATTTCCTATGGAATTTAACGTCAACAATTTAATCCTTGCATATTTTTGCATGAGAACGCTTGTAATATTAAAATTCCAACGTATAAGCCCTAAATTCATTATTTTTTCAATTGGTTTGAAATTTAAGGTTGTAAAAAATGTAAAATAAAGAAATGCTATAGGAAATGGTATAGCATTTCCTATGGCATTTCTCGTCAACAATTTAATCCTTGCATATTTTTGCATGAGAACTCTTGTTATATTCAAATTCCAATGTATAAGCCCTAAAATCATTATTTTTTCAATTGGTTTGAAATATAAGGTTGTAAAAAATGTAAAATAATGAAATGCTATAGGAAATGCTATAGCATTTCGTATGGCATTTCTCGTCAACAATTTAATCCTTGCATATTTTTGCATGAGAACTCTTGTTATATTCAAATTCCAATGTATAAGCCCTAAAATCATTATTTTTTCAATTGGTTCGACTTTTAGGTCGTAAACAATGTAAAATAAAGAAATGCTATAGGAAATGCTATAGCATTTCCTATGGAATTTTACGTCAACAATTTAATCCTTGCATATTTTGCATGAGAACGCTTGTAATATTAAAATTCCAATGTATAAGCCCTAAAATCATTATTTTTTCAATTGGTTCGAAATTTAAGGTTGTAAAAAATGTAAAATAAAGAAATGCTCTAGGAAATGCTATAGCATTTCCTATGGCATTTCTCGTCAACAATTTAATCCTTGCATATATTTGCATGAGAACTCTTGTTATATTCAAATTCCAATGTATAAGCCCTAAAATCATTATTTTTTCAATTGGTTTGAAATTTAAGGTTGTAAAAAATGTAAAATAAAGAAATGCTATAGGAAATGCTATAGCATTTCGTATGGCATTTCTCGTCAACAATTTAATCCTTGCATATTTTTGCATGAGAACTCTTGTTATATTCAAATTCCAATGTATAAGCCCTAAAATCATTATTTTTTCAATTGGTTCGACTTTTAGGTCGTAAACAATGTAAAATAAAGAAATGCTATAGGAAATGCTATAGCATTTCCTATGGAATTTTACGTCAACAATTTAATCCTTGCATATTTTGCATGAGAACGCTTGTAATATTAAAATTCCAATGTATAAGCCCTAAAATCATTATTTTTTCAATTGGTTCGAAATTTAAGGTTGTAAAAAATGTAAAATAAAGAAATGCTATAGGAAATGCTATAGCATTTCCTATGGCATTTCTCGTCAACAATTTAATCCTTGCATATATTTGCATGAGAACTCTTGTTATATTCAAATTCCAATGTATAAGCCCTAAAATCATTATTTTTTCAATTGGTTTGAAATTTAAGGTTGTAAAAAATGTAAAATAAAGAAATGCTATAGGAAATGCTATAGCATTTCGTATGGCATTTCTCGTCAACAATTTAATCCTTGCATATTTTTGCATGAGAACTCTTGTTATATTCAAATTCCAATGTATAAGCCCTAAAATCATTATTTTTTCAATTGGTTCGACTTTTAGGTCGTAAACAATGTAAAATAAAGAAATGCTATAGGAAATGCTATAGCATTTCCTATGGAGTTTTACGTCAACAATTTAATCCTTGCATATTTTTGCATGAGAACGCTTGTAATATTAAAATTCCAATGTATAAGCCCTAAAATCATTATTTTTTCAATTGGTTCGAAATTTAAGGTTGTAAAAAATGTAAAATAAAGAAATGCTATAGGAAATGCTATAGCATTTCCTATGGCATTTCTCGTCAATAATTTAATCCTTGCATATATTTGCATGAGAACTCTTGTTATATTCAAATTCCAATGTATAAGCCCTAAAATCATTATTTTTTCAATTGGTTTGAAATTTAAGGTTGTAAAAAATGTAAAATAAAGAAATGCTATAGCATTTCGTATGGCATTTCTCGTCAACAATTTAATCCTTGCATATTTTTGCATGAGAACTCTTGTTATATTCAAATTCCAATGTATAAGCCCTAAAATAATTATTTTTTCAATTGGTTTGAAATATAAGGTTGTAAAAAATGTAAAATAATGAAATGCTATAGGAAATGCTATAGCATTTCGTATGGCATTTCTCGTCAACAATTTAATCCTTGCATATTTTTGCATGAGAACTCTTGTTATATTCAAATTCCAATGTATAAGCCCTAAAATCATTATTTTTTCAATTGGTTCGACTTTTAGGTCGTAAACAATGTAAAATAAAGAAATGCTATAGGAAATGCTATAGCATTTCCTATGGAATTTATCGTCAACAATTTAATCCTTGCATATTTTTGCATGAGAACGCTTGTAATATTAAAATTCCAACGTATAAGCCCTAAATTCATTATTTTTTCAATTGGTTTGAAATTTAAGGTTGTAAAAAATGTAAAATAAAGAAATGCTATAGGAAATGGTATAGCATTTCCTATGGCATTTCTCGTCAACAATTTAATCCTTGCATATTTTTGCATGAGAACTCTTGTTATATTCAAATTCCAATGTATAAGCCCTAAAATCATTATTTTTTCAATTGGTTTGAAATATAAGGTTGTAAAAAATGTAAAATAATGAAATGCTATAGGAAATGCTATAGCATTTCGTATGGCATTTCTCGTCAACAATTTAATCCTTGCATATTTTTGCATGAGAACTCTTGTTATATTCAAATTCCAATGTATAAGCCCTAAAATCATTATTTTTTCAATTGGTTCGACTTTTAGGTCGTAAACAATGTAAAATAAAGAAATGCTATAGGAAATGCTATAGCATTTCCTATGGAATTTTACGTCAACAATTTAATCCTTGCATATTTTGCATGAGAACGCTTGTAATATTAAAATTCCAATGTATAAGCCCTAAAATCATTATTTTTTCAATTGGTTCGAAATTTAAGGTTGTAAAAAATGTAAAATAAAGAAATGCTATAGGAAATGCTATAGCATTTCCTATGGCATTTCTCGTCAACAATTTAATCCTTGCATATATTTGCATGAGAACTCTTGTTATATTCAAATTCCAATGTATAAGCCCTAAAATCATTATTTTTTCAATTGGTTTGAAATTTAAGGTTGTAAAAAATGTAAAATAAAGAAATGCTATAGGAAATGCTATAGCATTTCGTATGGCATTTCTCGTCAACAATTTAATCCTTGCATATATTTGCATGAGAACTCTTGTTATATTCAAATTCCAATGTATAAGCCCTAAAATCATTATTTTTTCAATTGGTTCGACTTTTAGGTCGTAAACAATGTAAAATAAAGAAATGCTATAGGAAATGCTATAGCATTTCCTATGGAGTTTTACGTCAACAATTTAATCCTTGCATATTTTTGCATGAGAACGCTTGTAATATTAAAATTCCAATGTATAAGCCCTAAAATCATTATTTTTTCAATTGGTTCGAAATTTAAGGTTGTAAAAAATGTAAAATAAAGAAATGCTATAGGAAATGCTATAGCATTTCCTATGGCATTTCTCGTCAACAATTTAATCCTTGCATATATTTGCATGAGAACTCTTGTTATATTCAAATTCCAATGTATAAGCCCTAAAATCATTATTTTTTCAATTGGTTTGAAATTTAAGGTTGTAAAAAATGTAAAATAAAGAAATGCTATAGGAAATGCTATAGCATTTCGTATGGCATTTCTCGTCAACAATTTAATCCTTGCATATTTTTGCATGAGAACTCTTGTTATATTCAAATTCCAATGTATAAGCCCTAAAATCATTATTTTTTCAATTGGTTTGAAATATAAGGTTGTAAAAATTGTAAAATAATGAAATGCTATAGCATTTCGTATGGCATTTCTCGTCAACAATTTAATCCTTGCATATTTTTGCATGAGAACTCTTGTTATATTCAAATTCCAATGTATAAGCCCTAAAATCATTATTTTTTCAATTGGTTCGACTTTTAGGTCGTAAACAATGTAAAATAAAGAAATGCTATAGGAAATGCTATAGCATTTCCTATGGAATTTAACGTCAACAATTTAATCCTTGCATATTTTTGCATGAGAACGCTTGTAATATTAAAATTCCAACGTATAAGCCCTAAATTCATTATTTTTTCAATTGGTTTGAAATTTAAGGTTGTAAAAAATGTGAAATAAAGAAATGCTATAGGAAATGGTATAGCATTTCCTATGGCATTTCTCGTCAACAATTTAATCCTTGCATATTTTTGCATGAGAACTCTTGTTATATTCAAATTCCAATGTATAAGCCCTAAATTCATTATTTTTTCAATTGGTTTGAAATATAAGGTTGTAAAAAATGTAAAATAATGAAATGCTATAGGAAATGCTATAGCATTTCGTATGGCATTTCTCGTCAACAATTTAATCCTTGCATATTTTTGCATGAGAACTCTTGTTATATTCAAATTCCAATGTATAAGCCCTAAAATCATTATTTTTTCAATTGGTTCGACTTTTAGGTCGTAAACAATGTAAAATAAAGAAATGCTATAGGAAATGCTATAGCATTTCCTATGGAATTTAACGTCAACAATTTAATCCTTGCATATTTTTGCATGAGAACGCTTGTAATATTAAAATTCCAACGTATAAGCCCTAAATTCATTATTTTTTCAATTGGTTTGAAATTTAAGGTTGTAAAAAATGTGAAATAAAGAAATGCTATAGGAAATGCTATAGCATTTCCTATGGCATTTCTCGTCAACAATTTAATCCTTGCATATTTTTGCATGAGAACTCTTGTTATATTCAAATTCCAATGTATAAGCCCTAAAATCATTATTTTTTCAATTGGTTTGAAATATAAGGTTGTAAAAAATGTAAAATAATGAAATGCTATAGGAAATGCTATAGCATTTCGTATGGCATTTCTCGTCAACAATTTAATCCTTGCATATTTTTGCATGAGAACTCTTGTTATATTCAAATTCCAATGTATAAGCCCTAAAATCATTATTTTTTCAATTGGTTCGACTTTTAGGTCGTAAACAATGTAAAATAAAGAAATGCTATAGGAAATGCTATAGCATTTCCTATGGAATTTAACGTCAACAATTTAATCCTTGCATATTTTTGCATGAGAACGCTTGTAATATTAAAATTCCAACGTATAAGCCCTAAATTCATTATTTTTTCAATTGGTTTGAAATTTAAGGTTGTAAAAAATGTGAAATAAAGAAATGCTATAGGAAATGGTATAGCATTTCCTATGGCATTTCTCGTCAACAATTTAATCCTTGCATATTTTTGCATGAGAACTCTTGTTATATTCAAATTCCAATGTATAAGCCCTAAAATCATTATTTTTTCAATTGGTTTGAAATATAAGGTTGTAAAAAATGTAAAATAATGAAATGCCATACGAAATGCTATAGCATTTCGTATGGCATTTCTCGTCAACAATTTAATCCTTGCATATTTTTGCATGAGAACTCTTGTTATATTCAAATTCCAATGTATAAGCCCTAAAATCATTATTTTTTCAATTGGTTCGACTTTTAGGTCGTAAACAATGTAAAATAAAGAAATGCTATAGGAAATGCTATAGCATTTCCTATGGAATTTAACGTCAACAATTTAATCCTTGCATATTTTTGCATGAGAACGCTTGTAATATTAAAATTCCAACGTATAAGCCCTAAATTCATTATTTTTTCAATTGGTTTGAAATTTAAGGTTGTAAAAAATGTGAAATAAAGAAATGCTATAGGAAATGGTATAGCATTTCCTATGGCATTTCTCGTCAACAATTTAATCCTTGCATATTTTTGCATGAGAACTCTTGTTATATTCAAATTCCAATGTATAAGCCCTAAAATCATTATTTTTTCAATTGGTTTGAAATATAAGGTTGTAAAAAATGTAAAATAATGAAATGCTATAGGAAATGCTATAGCATTTCGTATGGCATTTCTCGTCAACAATTTAATCCTTGCATATTTTTGCATGAGAACGCTTGTTATATTCAAATTCCAATGTATAAGCCCTAAAATCATTATTTTTTCAATTGGTTCGACTTTTAGGTCGTAAACAATGTAAAATAAAGAAATGCTATAGGAAATGCTATAGCATTTCCTATGGAATTTAACGTCAACAATTTAATCCTTGCATATTTTTGCATGAGAACGCTTGTAATATTAAAATTCCAACGTATAAGCCCTAAATTCATTATTTTTTCAATTGTTTTGAAATTTAAGGTTGTAAAAAATGTAAAATAAAGAAATGCTATAGGAAATGCTATAGCATTTCCTATGGAATTTCTCGTCAACAATTTAATCCTTGCATATTTTTGCATGAGAACTCTTGTTATATTCAAATTCCAATGTATAAGCACTAAAATCATTATTTTTTCAATTGGTTTGAAATATAAGGTTGTAAAAAATGTAAAATAATGAAATGCTATAGGAAATGCTATAGCATTTCGTATGGCATTTCTCGTCAACAATTTAATCCTTGCATATTTTTGCATGAGAACTCTTGTTATATTCAAATTCCAATGTATAAGCCCTAAAATCATTATTTTTTCAATTGGTTCGACTTTTAGGTCGTAAACAATGTAAAATAAAGAAATGCTATAGGAAATGCTATAGCATTTCCTATGGAATTTTACGTCAACAATTTAATCCTTGCATATTTTGCATGAGAACGCTTGTAATATTAAAATTCCAATGTATAAGCCCTAAAATCATTATTTTTTCAATTGGTTCGAAATTTAAGGTTGTAAAAAATGTAAAATAAAGAAATGCTATAGGAAATGCTATAGCATTTCCTATGGCATTTCTCGTCAACAATTTAATCCTTGCATATATTTGCATGAGAACTATTGTTATATTCAAATTCCAATGTATAAGCCCTAAAATCATTATTTTTTCAATTGGTTTGAAATTTAAGGTTGTAAAAAATGTAAAATAAAGAAATGCTATAGGAAATGCTATAGCATTTCGTATGGCATTTCTCGTCAACAATTTAATCCTTGCATATTTTTGCATGAGAACTCTTTTTTTTCAATTGGTTCGACTTTTAGGTCGTAAACAATGTAAAATAAAGAAATGCTATTGGAAATGCTATAGCATTTCCTATGGAATTTTACGTCAACAATTTAATCCTTGCATATTTTTGCATGAGAACGCTTGTAATATTAAAATTCCAATGTATAAGCCCTAAAATCATTATTTTTTCAATTGGTTCGAAATTTAAGGTTGTAAAAAATGTAAAATAAAGAAATGCTATAGGAAATGCTATAGCATTTCCTATGGCATTTCTCGTCAACAATTTAATCCTTGCATATTTTTGCATGAGAACTCTTGTTATATTCAAATTCCAATGTATAAGCCCTAAAATCATTATTTTTTCAATTGGTTTGAAATTTAAGGTTGTAAAAAATGTAAAATAAAGAAATGCTATAGGAAATGCTATAGCATTTCGTATGGCATTTCTCGTCAACAATTTAATCCTTGCATATTTTTGCATGAGAACTCTTGTTATATTCAAATTCCAATGTATAAGCCCTAAAATAATTATTTTTTCAATTGGTTTGAAATATAAGGTTGTAAAAAATGTAAAATAATGAAATGCTATAGGAAATGCTATAGCATTTCGTATGGCATTTCTCGTCAACAATTTAATCCTTGCATATTTTTGCATGAGAACTCTTGTTATATTCAAATTCCAATGTATAAGCCCTAAAATCATTATTTTTTCAATTGGTTCGACTTTTAGGTCGTAAACAATGTAAAATAAAGAAATGCTATAGGAAATGCTATAGCATTTCCTATGGAATTTAACGTCAACAATTTAATCCTTGCATATTTTTGCATGAGAACGCTTGTAATATTAAAATTCCAACGTATAAGCCCTAAATTCATTATTTTTTCAATTGGTTTGAAATTTAAGGTTGTAAAAAATGTAAAATAAAGAAATGCTATAGGAAATGGTATAGCATTTCCTATGGCATTTCTCGTCAACAATTTAATCCTTGCATATTTTTGCACGAGAACTCTTGTTATATTCAAATTCCAATGTATAAGCCCTAAAATCATTATTTTTACAATTGGTTTGAAATATAAGGTTGTAAAAAATGTAAAATAATGAAATGCTATAGGAAATGCTATAGCATTTCGTATGGCATTTCTCGTCAACAATTTAATCCTTGCATATTTTTGCATGAGAACTCTTGTTATATTCAAATTCCAATGTATAAGCCCTAAAATCATTATTTTTTCAATTGGTTCGACTTTTAGGTCGTAAACAATGTAAAATAAAGAAATGCTATAGGAAATGCTATAGCATTTCCTATGGAATTTAACGTCAACAATTTAATCCTTGCATATTTTTGCATGAGAACGCTTGTAATATTAAAATTCCAACGTATAAGCCCTAAATTCATTATTTTTTCAATTGGTTTGAAATTTAAGGTTGTAAAAAATGTAAAATAAAGAAATGCTATAGGAAATGCTATAGCATTAGGCATTTCTCGTCAACAATTTAATCCTTGCATATTTTTGCATGAGAACTCTTGTTATATTCAAATTCCAATGTATAAGCCCTAAAATCATTATTTTTTCAATTGGTTCGACTTTTAGGTCGTAAACAATGTAAAATAAAGAAATGCTATTGGAAATGCTATAGCATTTCCTATGGAATTTTACGTCAACAATTTAATCCTTGCATATTTTTGCATGAGAACGCTTGTAATATTAAAATTCCAATGTATAAGCCCTAAAATCATTATTTTTTCAATTGGTTCGAAATTTAAGGTTGTAAAAAATGTAAAATAAAGAAATGCTATAGGAAATGCTATAGCATTTCCTATGGCATTTCTCGTCAACAATTTAATCCTTGCATATTTTTGCATGAGAACTCTTGTTATATTCAAATTCCAATGTATAAGCCCTAAAATCATTATTTTTTCAATTGGTTTGAAATTTAAGGTTGTAAAAAATGTAAAATAAAGAAATGCTATAGGAAATGCTATAGCATTTCGTATGGCATTTCTCGTCAACAATTTAATCCTTGCATATTTTTGCATGAGAACTCTTGTTATATTCAAATTCCAATGTATAAGCCCTAAAATAATTATTTTTTCAATTGGTTTGAAATATAAGGTTGTAAAAAATGTAAAATAATGAAATGCTATAGGAAATGCTATAGCATTTCGTATGGCATTTCTCGTCAACAATTTAATCCTTGCATATTTTTGCATGAGAACTCTTGTTATATTCAAATTCCAATGTATAAGCCCTAAAATCATTATTTTTTCAATTGGTTCGACTTTTAGGTCGTAAACAATGTAAAATAAAGAAATGCTATAGGAAATGCTATAGCATTTCCTATGGAATTTAACGTCAACAATTTAATCCTTGCATATTTTTGCATGAGAACGCTTGTAATATTAAAATTCCAACGTATAAGCCCTAAATTCATTATTTTTTCAATTGGTTTGAAATTTAAGGTTGTAAAAAATGTAAAATAAAGAAATGCTATAGGAAATGGTATAGCATTTCCTATGGCATTTCTCGTCAACAATTTAATCCTTGCATATTTTTGCACGAGAACTCTTGTTATATTCAAATTCCAATGTATAAGCCCTAAAATCATTATTTTTTCAATTGGTTTGAAATATAAGGTTGTAAAAAATGTAAAATAATGAAATGCTATAGGAAATGCTATAGCATTTCGTATGGCATTTCTCGTCAACAATTTAATCCTTGCATATTTTTGCATGAGAACTCTTGTTATATTCAAATTCCAATGTATAAGCCCTAAAATCATTATTTTTTCAATTGGTTCGACTTTTAGGTCGTAAACAATGTAAAATAAAGAAATGCTATAGGAAATGCTATAGCATTTCCTATGGAATTTAACGTCAACAATTTAATCCTTGCATATTTTTGCATGAGAACGCTTGTAATATTAAAATTCCAACGTATAAGCCCTAAATTCATTATTTTTTCAATTGGTTTGAAATTTAAGGTTGTAAAAAATGTAAAATAAAGAAATGCTATAGGAAATGCTATAGCATTAGGCATTTCTCGTCAACAATTTAATCCTTGCATATTTTTGCATGAGAACTCTTGTTATATTCAAATTCCAATGTATAAGCCCTAAAATCATTATTTTTTCAATTGGTTTGAAATATAAGGTTGTAAAAAATGTAAAATAATGAAATGCCATACGAAATGCTATAGCATTTCCTATAGCATTTCTCGTCAACAATTTAATCCTTGCATATTTTTGCATGAGAACTCTTGTTATATTCAAATTCCAATGTATAAGCCCTAAAATCATTATTTTTTCAATTGGTTCGACTTTTAGGTCGTAAACAATGTAAAATAAAGAAATGCTATAGGAAATGCTATAGCATTTCCTATGGAATTTTACGTCAACAATTTAATCCTTGCATATTTTTGCATGAGAACGCTTGTAATATTAAAATTCCAATGTATAAGCCCTAAAATCATTATTTTTTCAATTGGTTCGAAATTTAAGGTTGTAAAAAATGTAAAATAAAGAAATGCTATAGGAAATGCTATAGCATTTCCTATGGCATTTCTCGTCAACAATTTAATCCTTGCATATTTTTGCATGAGAACTCTTGTTATATTCAAATTCCAATGTATAAGCCCTAAAATCATTATTTTTTCAATTGGTTTGAAATTTAAGGTTGTAAAAAATGTAAAATAAAGAAATGCTATAGGAAATGCTATAGCATTTCGTATGGCATTTCTCGTCAACAATTTAATCCTTGCATATTTTTGCATGAGAACTCTTGTTATATTCAAATTCCAATGTATAATCCCTAAAATCATTATTTTTTCAATTGGTTTGAAATATAAGGTTGTAAAAAATGTAAAATAATGAAATGCTATAGGAAATGCTATAGCATTTCGTATGGCATTTCTCGTCAACAATTTAATCCTTGCATATTTTTGCATGAGAACTCTTGTTATATTCAAATTCCAATGTATAAGCCCTAAAATCATTATTTTTTCAATTGGTTCGACTTTTAGGTCGTAAACAATGTAAAATAAAGAAATGCTGTAGGAAATGCTATAGCATTTCCTATGGAATTTAACGTCAACAATTTAATCCTTGCATATTTTTGCATGAGAACGCTTGTAATATTAAAATTCCAACGTATAAGCCCTAAATTCATTATTTTTTCAATTGGTTTGAAATTTAAGGTTGTAAAAAATGTAAAATAAAGAAATGCTATAGGAAATTGTATAGCATTTCCTATGGCATTTCTCGTCAACAATTTAATCCTTGCATATTTTTGCACGAGAACTCTTGTTATATTCAAATTCCAATGTATAAGCCCTAAAATCATTATTTTTTCAATTGGTTTGAAATATAAGGTTGTAAAAAATGTAAAATAATGAAATGCTATAGGAAATGCTATAGCATTTCGTATGGCATTTCTCGTCAACAATTTAATCCTTGCATATTTTTGCATGAGAACTCTTGTTATATTCAAATTCCAATGTATAAGCCCTAAAATCATTATTTTTTCAATTGGTTCGACTTTTAGGTCGTAAACAATGTAAAATAAAGAAATGCTATAGGAAATGCTATAGCATTTCCTATGGAATTTAACGTCAACAATTTAATCCTTGCATATTTTTGCATGAGAACGCTTGTAATATTAAAATTCCAACGTATAAGCCCTAAATTCATTATTTTTTCAATTGGTTTGAAATTTAAGGTTGTAAAAAATGTAAAATAAAGAAATGCTATAGGAAATGCTATAGCATTAGGCATTTCTCGTCAACAATTTAATCCTTGCATATTTTTGCATGAGAACTCTTGTTATATTCAAATTCCAATGTATAAGCCCTAAAATCATTATTTTTTCAATTGGTTTGAAATATAAGGTTGTAAAAAATGTAAAATAATGAAATGCTATAGGAAATGCTATAGCATTTCGTATGGCATTTCTCGTCAACAATTTAATCCTTGCATATTTTTGCATGAGAAATCTTGTTATATTCAAATTCCAATGTATAAGCCCTAAAATCATTATTTTTTCAATTGGTTCGACTTTTAGGTCGTAAACAATGTAAAATAAAGAAATGCTATAGGAAATGCTATAGCATTTCCTATGGAATTTTACGTCAACAATTTAATCCTTGCATATTTTTGCATGAGAACGCTTGTAATATTAAAATTCCAATGTATAAGCCCTAAAATCATTATTTTTTCAATTGGTTCGAAATTTAAGGTTGTAAAAAATGTAAAATAAAGAAATGCTATAGGAAATGCTATAGCATTTCCTATGGCATTTCTCGTCAACAATTTAATCCTTGCATATTTTTGCATGAGAACTCTTGTTATATTCAAATTCCAATGTATAAGCCCTAAAATCATTATTTTTTCAATTGGTTTGAAATTTAAGGTTGTAAAAAATGTAAAATAAAGAAATGCTATAGGAAATGCTATAGCATTTCGTATGGCATTTCTCGTCAACAATTTAATCCTTGCATATTTTTGCATGAGAACTCTTGTTATATTCAAATTCCAATGTATAAGCCCTAAAATCATTATTTTTTCAATTGGTTTGAAATATAAGGTTGTAAAAAATGTAAAATAATGAAATGCTATAGGAAATGCTATAGCATTTCGTATGGCATTTCTCGTCAACAATTTAATCCTTGCATATTTTTGCATGAGAACTCTTGTTATATTCAAATTCCAATGTATAAGCCCTAAAATCATTATTTTTTCAATTGGTTCGACTTTTAGGTCGTAAACAATGTAAAATAAAGAAATGCTATAGGAAATGCTATAGCATTTCCTATGGAATTTAACGTCAACAATTTAATCCTTGCATATTTTTGCATGAGAACGCTTGTAATATTAAAATTCCAACGTATAAGCCCTAAATTCATTATTTTTTCAATTGGTTTGAAATTTAAGGTTGTAAAAAATGTAAAATAAAGAAATGCTATAGGAAATGGTATAGCATTTCCTATGGCATTTCTCGTCAACAATTTAATCCTTGCATATTTTTGCATGAGAACTCTTGTTATATTCAAATTCCAATGTAAAAGCCCTAAAATCAATATTTTTTCAATTGGTTTGAAATATAAGGTTGTAAAAAATGTAAAATAATGAAATGCTATAGGAAATGCTATAGCATTTCGTATAGCATTTCTCGTCAACAATTTAATCCTTGCATATTTTTGCATGAGAACTCTTGTTATATTCAAATTCCAATGTATAAGCCCTAAAATCATTATTTTTTCAATTGGTTCGACTTTTAGGTCGTAAACAATGTAAAATAAAGAAATGCTATAGGAAATGCTATAGCATTTCCTATGGAATTTAACGTCAACAATTTAATCCTTGCATATTTTTGCATGAGAACGCTTGTAATATTAAAATTCCAATGTATAAGCCCTAAAATCATTATTTTTTCAATTGGTTCGAAATTTAAGGTTGTAAAATAAAGAAATGCTATAGGAAATGCTATAGCATTTCCTATGGCATTTCTCGTCAACAATTTAATCCTTGCATATTTTTGCATGAGAACTCTTGTTATATTCCAATTCCAATGTATAAGCCCTAAAATAATTATTTTTTCAATTGGTTCGAAATTTAAGGTTGTAAAAAATGTAAAATAAAGAAATTCTATAGCATTTCCTATGGCGTTTCTCGTCAACAATTTAATCCTTGCATATTTTTGCATGAGAACTCTTGTTATATTCAAATTCCAATGTATAAGCCCTAAAATCATTATTTTTTCAATTGGTTTGAAATTTAAGGTTGTAAAAAATGTAAAATAAAAATATGCTATAGGAAATGCTATAGCATTTCGTATGGCATTTCTCATCAACAATTTAATCCTTGCATATTTTTGCATGAGAACTCTTGTTATATTCAAATTCCAATTTATAAGCCCTAAAATCATTATTTTTTCAATTGGTTCGACTTTTAGGTCGTAAACAATGTAAAATAAAGAAATGCTATAGGAAATGCTATAGCATTTCCTATGGAATTTAACGTCAACAATTTAATCCTTGCATATTTTTGCATGAGAACGCTTGTAATATTAAAATTCCAATGTATAAGCCCTAAAATCATTATTTTTTCAATTGGTTCGAAATTTAAGGTTGTAAAAAATGTAAAATAAAGAAATGCTATAGGAAATGCTATAGCATTTCCTATGGCATTTCTCGTCAACAATTTAATCCTTGCATATTTTTGCATGAGAACTCTTGTTATATTCAAATTCCAATGTATAAGCCCTAAAATCATTATTTTTTCAATTGGTTTGAAATTTAAGGTTGTAAAAAATGTAAAATAAAGAAATGCTATAGGAAATGCTATAGCATTTCGTATGGCATTTCTCGTCAACAATTTAATCCTTGCATATTTTTGCATGAGAACTCTTGTTATATTCAAATTCCAATTTATAAGCCCTAAAATCATTAGTTTTTCAATTGGTTCGAAATATAAGGTTGTAAAAAATGTAAAATAATTAAATGCTATAGGAAATGCTATAGCATTTCCTATGGCATTTCTCGTCAACAATTTAATCCTTGCATATATTTGCATGAGAACTCTTGTTATATTCAAATTCCAATGTATAAGCCCTAAAATCATTATTTTTTCAATTGGTTTGACTTTTAGGTCGTAAACAATGTAAAATAAAGAAATGCTATAGGAAATGCTATAGCATTTCCTATGGAATTTAACGTCAACAATTTAATCCTTGCATATTTTTGCATGAGAACGCTTGTAATATTAAAATTCCAACGTATAAGCCCTAAATTCATTATTTTTTCAATTGGTTTGAAATTTAAGGTTGTAAAAAATGTAAAATAAAGAAATGCTATAGGAAATGCTATAGCATTAGGCATTTCTCGTCAACAATTTAATCCTTGCATATTTTTGCATGAGAACTCTTGTTATATTCAAATTCCAATGTATAAGCCCTAAAATCATTATTTTTTCAATTGGTTTGAAATATAAGGTTGTAAAAAATGTAAAATAATGAAATGCTATAGGAAATGCTATAGCATTTCGTATGGCATTTCTCGTCAACAATTTAATCCTTCCATATTTTTGCATGAGAACTCTTGTTATATTCAAATTCCAATGTATAAGCCCTAAAATCATTATTTTTTCAATTGGTTCGACTTTTAGGTCGTAAACAATGTAAAATAAAGAAATGCTATAGGAAATGCTATAGCATTTCCAATGGAATTTTACGTCAACAATTTAATCCTTGCATATTTTTGCATGAGAACGCTTGTAATATTAAAATTCCAATGTATAAGCCCTAAAATCATTATTTTTTCAATTGGTTCGAAATTTAAGGTTGTAAAAAATGTAAAATAAAGAAATGCTATAGGAAATGCTATAGCATTTCCTATGGCATTTCTCGTCAACAATTTAATCCTTGCATATTTTTGCATGAGAACTCTTGTTATATTCAAATTCCAATGTATAAGCCCTAAAATCATTATTTTTTCAATTGGTTTGAAATTTAAGGTTGTAAAAAATGTAAAATAAAGAAATGCTATAGGAAATGCTATAGCATTTCGTATGGCATTTCTCGTCAACAATTTAATCCTTGCATATTTTTGCATGAGAACTCTTGTTATATTCAAATTCCAATGTATAAGCCCTAAAATCATTATTTTTTCAATTGGTTTGAAATATAAGGTTGTAAAAAATGTAAAATAATGAAATGCTATAGGAAATGCTATAGCATTTCGTATGGCATTTCTCGTCAACAATTTAATCCTTGCATATTTTTGCATGAGAACTCTTGTTATATTCAAATTCCAATGTATAAGCCCTAAAATCATTATTTTTTCAATTGGTTCGACTTTTAGGTCGTAAACAATGTAAAATAAAGAAATGCTATAGGAAATGCTATAGCATTTCCTATGGAATTTAACGTCAACAATTTAATCCTTGCATATTTTTGCATGAGAACGCTTGTAATATTAAAATTCCAATGTATAAGCCCTAAAATCATTATTTTTTCAATTGGTTCAAAATTTAAGGTTGTAAAAAATGTAAAATAAAGAAATGCTATAGGAAATGCTAGCATTTCCTATGGCATTTCTCGTCAACAATTTAATCCTTGCATATTTTTGCATGAGAACTCTTGTTATATTCAAATTCCAATGTATAAGCCCTAAAATCATTATTTTTTCAATTGGTTTGAAATTTAAGGTTGTAAAAAATGTAAAATAAAGAAATGCTATAGGAAATGCTATAGCATTTCGTATGGCATTTCTCGTCAACAATTTAATCCTTGCATATTTTTGCATGAGAACTCTTGTTATATTCAAATTCCAATTTATAAGCCCTAAAATCATTAGTTTTTCAATTGGTTCGAAATATAAGGTTGTAAAAAATGTAAAATAATTAAATGCTATAGGAAATGCTATAGCATTTCCTATGGCATTTCTCGTCAACAATTTAATCCTTGCATATATTTGCATGAGAACTCTTGTTATATTCAAATTCCAATGTATAAGCCCTAAAATCATTATTTTTTCAATTGGTTTGACTTTTAGGTCGTAAACAATGTAAAATAAAGAAATGCTATAGGAAATGCTATAGCATTTCCTATGGAATTTAACGTCAACAATTTAATCCTTGCATATTTTTGCATGAGAACGCTTGTAATATTAAAATTCCAACGTATAAGCCCTAAATTCATTATTTTTTCAATTGGTTTGAAATTTAAGGTTGTAAAAAATGTAAAATAAAGAAATGCTATAGGAAATGCTATAGCATTAGGCATTTCTCGTCAACAATTTAATCCTTGCATATTTTTGCATGAGAACTCTTGTTATATTCAAATTCCAATGTATAAGCCCTAAAATCATTATTTTTTCAATTGGTTTGAAATATAAGGTTGTAAAAAATGTAAAATAATGAAATGCTATAGGAAATGCTATAGCATTTCGTATGGCATTTCTCGTCAACAATTTAATCCTTCCATATTTTTGCATGAGAACTCTTGTTATATTCAAATTCCAATGTATAAGCCCTAAAATCATTATTTTTTCAATTGGTTCGACTTTTAGGTCGTAAACAATGTAAAATAAAGAAATGCTATAGGAAATGCTATAGCATTTCCAATGGAATTTTACGTCAACAATTTAATCCTTGCATATTTTTGCATGAGAACGCTTGTAATATTAAAATTCCAATGTATAAGCCCTAAAATCATTATTTTTTCAATTGGTTCGAAATTTAAGGTTGTAAAAAATGTAAAATAAAGAAATGCTATAGGAAATGCTATAGCATTTCGTATGGCATTTCTCGTCAACAATTTAATCCTTGCATATTTTTGCATGAGAACTCTTGTTATATTCAAATTCCAATTTATAAGCCCTAAAATCATTAGTTTTTCAATTGGTTCGAAATATAAGGTTGTAAAAAATGTAAAATAATTAAATGCTATAGGAAATGCTATAGCATTTCCTATGGCATTTCTCGTCAACAATTTAATCCTTGCATATATTTGCATGAGAACTCTTGTTATATTCAAATTCCAATGTATAAGCCCTAAAATCATTATTTTTTCAATTGGTTTGACTTTTAGGTCGTAAACAATGTAAAATAAAGAAATGCTATAGGAAATGCTATAGCATTTCCTATGGAATTTAACGTCAACAATTTAATCCTTGCATATTTTTGCATGAGAACGCTTGTAATATTAAAATTCCAACGTATAAGCCCTAAATTCATTATTTTTTCAATTGGTTTGAAATTTAAGGTTGTAAAAAATGTAAAATAAAGAAATGCTATAGGAAATGCTATAGCATTAGGCATTTCTCGTCAACAATTTAATCCTTGCATATTTTTGCATGAGAACTCTTGTTATATTCAAATTCCAATGTATAAGCCCTAAAATCATTATTTTTTCAATTGGTTTGAAATATAAGGTTGTAAAAAATGTAAAATAATGAAATGCTATAGGAAATGCTATAGCATTTCGTATGGCATTTCTCGTCAACAATTTAATCCTTCCATATTTTTGCATGAGAACTCTTGTTATATTCAAATTCCAATGTATAAGCCCTAAAATCATTATTTTTTCAATTGGTTCGACTTTTAGGTCGTAAACAATGTAAAATAAAGAAATGCTATAGGAAATGCTATAGCATTTCCAATGGAATTTTACGTCAACAATTTAATCCTTGCATATTTTTGCATGAGAACGCTTGTAATATTAAAATTCCAATGTATAAGCCCTAAAATCATTATTTTTTCAATTGGTTCGAAATTTAAGGTTGTAAAAAATGTAAAATAAAGAAATGCTATAGGAAATGCTATAGCATTTCCTATGGCATTTCTCGTCAACAATTTAATCCTTGCATATTTTTGCATGAGAACTCTTGTTATATTCAAATTCCAATGTATAAGCCCTAAAATCATTATTTTTTCAATTGGTTTGAAATTTAAGGTTGTAAAAAATGTAAAATAAAGAAATGCTATAGGAAATGCTATAGCATTTCGTATGGCATTTCTCGTCAACAATTTAATCCTTGCATATTTTTGCATGAGAACTCTTGTTATATTCAAATTCCAATGTATAAGCCCTAAAATCATTATTTTTTCAATTGGTTTGAAATATAAGGTTGTAAAAAATGTAAAATAATGAAATGCTATAGGAAATGCTATAGCATTTCGTATGGCATTTCTCGTCAACAATTTAATCCTTGCATATTTTTGCATGAGAACTCTTGTTATATTCAAATTCCAATGTATAAGCCCTAAAATCATTATTTTTTCAATTGGTTCGACTTTTAGGTCGTAAACAATGTAAAATAAAGAAATGCTATAGGAAATGCTATAGCATTTCCTATGGAATTTAACGTCAACAATTTAATCCTTGCATATTTTTGCATGAGAACGCTTGTAATATTAAAATTCCAACGTATAAGCCCTAAATTCATTATTTTTTCAATTGGTTTGAAATTTAAGGTTGTAAAAAATGTAAAATAAAGAAATGCTATAGGAAATGGTATAGCATTTCCTATGGCATTTCTCGTCAACAATTTAATCCTTGCATATTTTTGCATGAGAACTCTTGTTATATTCAAATTCCAATGTAAAAGCCCTAAAATCATTATTTTTTCAATTGGTTTGAAATATAAGGTTGTAAAAAATGTAAAATAATGAAATGCTATAGGAAATGCTATAGCATTTCGTATAGCATTTCTCGTCAACAATTTAATCCTTGCATATTTTTGCATGAGAACTCTTGTTATGTTCAAATTCCAATGTATAAGCCCTAAAATCATTATTTTTTCAATTGGTTCGACTTTTAGGTCGTAAACAATGTAAAATAAAGAAATGCTATAGGAAATGCTATAGCATTTCCTATGGAATTTAACGTCAACAATTTAATCCTTGCATATTTTTGCATGAGAACGCTTGTAATATTAAAATTCCAATGTATAAGCCCTAAAATCATTATTTTTTCAATTGGTTCGAAATTTAAGGTTGTAAAAAATGTAAAATAAAGAAATGCTATAGGAAATGCTATAGCATTTCCTATGGCATTTCTCGTCAACAATTTAATCCTTGCATATTTTTGCATGAGAACTCTTGTTATATTCAAATTCCAATGTATAAGCCCTAAAATCATTATTTTTTCAATTGGTTTGAAATTTAAGGTTGTAAAAAATGTAAAATAAAGAAATGCTATAGGAAATGCTATAGCATTTCGTATGGCATTTCTCGTCAACAATTTAATCCTTGCATATTTTTGCATGAGAACTCTTGTTATATTCAAATTCCAATGTATAAGCCCTAAAATCATTATTT
The DNA here is from genome assembly GCA_954871525.1 of Parietaria judaica. Lineage (NCBI taxonomy): Eukaryota > Viridiplantae > Streptophyta > Magnoliopsida > Rosales > Urticaceae > Parietaria > Parietaria judaica. The sequence goes on from CATOZS010000072.1 coordinate 20,042, forward strand.
TTTCAATTGGTTTGAAATATAAGGTTGTAAAAAATGTAAAATAATGAAATGCTATAGGAAATGCTATAGCATTTCGTATGGCATTTCTCGTCAACAATTTAATCCTTGCATATTTTTGCATGAGAACTCTTGTTATATTCAAATTCCAATGTATAAGCCCTAAAATCATTATTTTTTCAATTGGTTCGACTTTTACGTCGTAAACAATGTAAAATAAAGAAATGCTATAGGAAATGCTATAGCATTTCCTATGGAATTTAACGTCAACAATTTAATCCTTGCATATTTTTGCATGAGAACGCTTGTAATATTAAAATTCCAACGTATAAGCCCTAAATTCATTATTTTTTCAATTGGTTTGAAATTTAAGGTTGTAAAAAATGTAAAATAAAGAAATGCTATAGGAAATGGTATAGCATTTCCTATGGCATTTCTCGTCAACAATTTAATCCTTGCATATTTTTGCATGAGAACTCTTGTTATATTCAAATTCCAATGTAAAAGCCCTAAAATCATTATTTTTTCAATTGGTTTGAAATATAAGGTTGTAAAAAATGTAAAATAATGAAATGCTATAGGAAATGCTATAGCATTTCGTATAGCATTTCTCGTCAACAATTTAATCCTTGCATATTTTTGCATGAGAACTCTTGTTATATTCAAATTCCAATGTATAAGCCCTAAAATCATTATTTTTTCAATTGGTTCGACTTTTAGGTCGTAAACAATGTAAAATAAAGAAATGCTATAGGAAATGCTATAGCATTTCCTATGGAATTTAACGTCAACAATTTAATCCTTGCATATTTTTGCATGAGAACGCTTGTAATATTAAAATTCCAATGTATAAGCCCTAAAATCATTATTTTTTCAATTGGTTCGAAATTTAAGGTTGTAAAATAAAGAAATGCTATAGGAAATGCTATAGCATTTCCTATGGCATTTCTCGTCAACAATTTAATCCTTGCATATTTTTGCATGAGAACTCTTGTTATATTCCAATTCCAATGTATAAGCCCTAAAATAATTATTTTTTCAATTGGTTCGAAATTTAAGGTTGTAAAAAATGTAAAATAAAGAAATTCTATAGCATTTCCTATGGCGTTTCTCGTCAACAATTTAATCCTTGCATATTTTTGCATGAGAACTCTTGTTATATTCAAATTCCAATGTATAAGCCCTAAAATCATTATTTTTTCAATTGGTTTGAAATTTAAGGTTGTAAAAAATGTAAAATAAAAATATGCTATAGGAAATGCTATAGCATTTCGTATGGCATTTCTCATCAACAATTTAATCCTTGCATATTTTTGCATGAGAACTCTTGTTATATTCAAATTCCAATTTATAAGCCCTAAAATCATTATTTTTTCAATTGGTTCGACTTTTAGGTCGTAAACAATGTAAAATAAAGAAATGCTATAGGAAATGCTATAGCATTTCCTATGGAATTTAACGTCAACAATTTAATCCTTGCATATTTTTGCATGAGAACGCTTGTAATATTAAAATTCCAATGTATAAGCCCTAAAATCATTATTTTTTCAATTGGTTCAAAATTTAAGGTTGTAAAAAATGTAAAATAAAGAAATGCTATAGGAAATGCTATAGCATTTCCTATGGCATTTCTCGTCAACAATTTAATCCTTGCATATTTTTGCATGAGAACTCTTGTTATATTCAAATTCCAATGTATAAGCCCTAAAATCATTATTTTTTCAATTGGTTTGAAATTTAAGGTTGTAAAAAATGTAAAATAAAGAAATGCTATAGGAAATGCTATAGCATTTCGTATGGCATTTCTCGTCAACAATTTAATCCTTGCATATTTTTGCATGAGAACTCTTGTTATATTCAAATTCCAATTTATAAGCCCTAAAATCATTAGTTTTTCAATTGGTTCGAAATATAAGGTTGTAAAAAATGTAAAATAATTAAATGCTATAGGAAATGCTATAGCATTTCCTATGGCATTTCTCGTCAACAATTTAATCCTTGCATATTTTTGCATGAGAACTCTTGTTATATTCAAATTCCAATGTATAAGCCCTAAAATCATTATTTTTTCAATTGGTTTGACTTTTAGGTCGTAAACAATGTAAAATAAAGAAATGCTATAGGAAATGCTATAGCATTTCCTATGGAATTTAACGTCAACAATTTAATCCTTGCATATTTTTGCATGAGAACGCTTGTAATATTAAAATTCCAACGTATAAGCCCTAAATTCATTATTTTTTCAATTGGTTTGAAATTTAAGGTTGTAAAAAATGTAAAATAAAGAAATGCTATAGGAAATGCTATAGCATTAGGCATTTCTCGTCAACAATTTAATCCTTGCATATTTTTGCATGAGAACTCTTGTTATATTCAAATTCCAATGTATAAGCCCTAAAATCATTATTTTTTCAATTGGTTTGAAATATAAGGTTGTAAAAAATGTAAAATAATGAAATGCTATAGGAAATGCTATAGCATTTCGTATGGCATTTCTCGTCAACAATTTAATCCTTCCATATTTTTGCATGAGAACTCTTGTTATATTCAAATTCCAATGTATAAGCCCTAAAATCATTATTTTTTCAATTGGTTCGACTTTTAGGTCGTAAACAATGTAAAATAAAGAAATGCTATAGGAAATGCTATAGCATTTCCAATGGAATTTTACGTCAACAATTTAATCCTTGCATATTTTTGCATGAGAACGCTTGTAATATTAAAATTCCAATGTATAAGCCCTAAAATCATTATTTTTTCAATTGGTTCGAAATTTAAGGTTGTAAAAAATGTAAAATAAAGAAATGCTATAGGAAATGCTATAGCATTTCCTATGGCATTTCTCGTCAACAATTTAATCCTTGCATATTTTTGCATGAGAACTCTTGTTATATTCAAATTCCAATGTATAAGCCCTAAAATCATTATTTTTTCAATTGGTTTGAAATTTAAGGTTGTAAAAAATGTAAAATAAAGAAATGCTATAGGAAATGCTATAGCATTTCGTATGGCATTTCTCGTCAACAATTTAATCCTTGCATATTTTTGCATGAGAACTCTTGTTATATTCAAATTCCAATGTATAAGCCCTAAAATCATTATTTTTTCAATTGGTTTGAAATATAAGGTTGTAAAAAATGTAAAATAATGAAATGCTATAGGAAATGCTATAGCATTTCGTATGGCATTTCTCGTCAACAATTTAATCCTTGCATATTTTTGCATGAGAACTCTTGTTATATTCAAATTCCAATGTATAAGCCCTAAAATCATTATTTTTTCAATTGGTTCGACTTTTAGGTCGTAAACAATGTAAAATAAAGAAATGCTATAGGAAATGCTATAGCATTTCCTATGGAATTTAACGTCAACAATTTAATCCTTGCATATTTTTGCATGAGAACGCTTGTAATATTAAAATTCCAACGTATAAGCCCTAAATTCATTATTTTTTCAATTGGTTTGAAATTTAAGGTTGTAAAAAATGTAAAATAAAGAAATGCTATAGGAAATGGTATAGCATTTCCTATGGCATTTCTCGTCAACAATTTAATCCTTGCATATTTTTGCATGAGAACTCTTGTTATATTCAAATTCCAATGTAAAAGCCCTAAAATCATTATTTTTTCAATTGGTTTGAAATATAAGGTTGTAAAAAATGTAAAATAATGAAATGCTATAGGAAATGCTATAGCATTTCGTATAGCATTTCTCGTCAACAATTTAATCCTTGCATATTTTTGCATGAGAACTCTTGTTATGTTCAAATTCCAATGTATAAGCCCTAAAATCATTATTTTTTCAATTGGTTCGACTTTTAGGTCGTAAACAATGTAAAATAAAGAAATGCTATAGGAAATGCTATAGCATTTCCTATGGAATTTAACGTCAACAATTTAATCCTTGCATATTTTTGCATGAGAACGCTTGTAATATTAAAATTCCAATGTATAAGCCCTAAAATCATTATTTTTTCAATTGGTTCGAAATTTAAGGTTGTAAAAAATGTAAAATAAAGAAATGCTATAGGAAATGCTATAGCATTTCCTATGGCATTTCTCGTCAACAATTTAATTCTTGCATATTTTTGCATGAGAACTCTTGTTATATTCCAATTCCAATTTATAAGCCCTAAAATAATTATTTTTTCAATTGGTTCGAAATTTAAGGTTGTAAAAAATGTAAAATAAAGAAATTCTATAGCATTTCCTATGGCGTTTCTCGTCAACAATTTAATCCTTGCATATTTTTGCATGAGAACTCTTGATTCCAATGTATAAGCCCTAAAATCATTATTTTTTCAATTGGTTTGAAATTTAAGGTTGTAAAAAATGTAAAATAAAGAAATGCTATAGGAAATGCTATAGCATTTCGTATGGCATTTCTCGTCAACAATTTAATCCTTGCATATTTTTGCATGAGAACTCTTGTTATATTCAAATTCCAATGTATAAGCCCTAAAATCATTATTTTTTCAATTGGTTCGACTTTTAGGTCGTAAACAATGTAAAATAAAGAAATGCTATAGGAAATGCTATAGCATTTCCTATGGAATTTAACGTCAACAATTTAATCCTTGCATATTTTTGCATGAGAACGCTTGTAATATTAAAATTCCAATGTATAAGCCCTAAAATCATTATTTTTTCAATTGGTTCAAAATTTAAGGTTGTAAAAAATGTAAAATAAAGAAATGCTATAGGAAATGCTATAGCATTTCCTATGGCATTTCTCGTCAACAATTTAATCCTTGCATATTTTTGCATGAGAACTCTTGTTATATTCAAATTCCAATGTATAAGCCCTAAAATCATTATTTTTTCAATTGGTTTGAAATTTAAGGTTGTAAAAAATGTAAAATAAAGAAATGCTATAGGAAATGCTATAGCATTTCGTATGGCATTTCTCGTCAACAATTTAATCCTTGCATATTTTTGCATGAGAATTCTTGTTATATTCAAATTCCAATGTATAAGCCCTAAAATCATTATTTTTTCAATTGGTTTGAAATATAAGGTTGTAAAAAATGTAAAATAATGAAATGCTATAGGAAATGCTATAGCATTTCGTATAGCATTTCTCGTCAACAATTTAATCCTTGCATATTTTTGCATGAGAACTCTTGTTATATTCAAATTCCAATGTATAAGCCCTAAAATCATTATTTTTTCAATTGGTTCGACTTTTAGGTCGTAAACAATGTAAAATAAACAAATGCTATAGGAAATGCTATAGCATTTCCTATGGAATTTAACGTCAACAATTTAATCCTTGCATATTTTTGCATGAGAACGCTTGTAATATTAAAATTCCAATGTATAAGCCCTAAAATCATTATTTTTTCAATTGGTTCGAAATTTAAGGTTGTAAAAAATGTAAAATAAAGAAATGCTATAGGAAATGCTATAGCATTTCCTATGGCATTTCTCGTCAACAATTTAATTCTTGCATATTTTTGCATGAGAACTCTTGTTATATTCCAATTCCAATTTATAAGCCCTAAAATAATTATTTTTTCAATTGGTTCGAAATTTAAGGTTGTAAAAAATGTAAAATAAAGAAATTCTATAGCATTTCCTATGGCGTTTCTCGTCAACAATTTAATCCTTGCATATTTTTGCATGAGAACTCTTGATTCCAATGTATAAGCCCTAAAATCATTATTTTTTCAATTGGTTTGAAATTTAAGGTTGTAAAAAATGTAAATAAAGAAATGCTATAGGAAATGCTATAGCATTTCGTATGGCATTTCTCGTCAACAATTTAATCCTTGCATATTTTTGCATGAGAACTCTTGTTATATTCAAATTCCAATGTATAAGCCCTAAAATCATTATTTTTTCAATTGGTTCGACTTTTAGGTCGTAAACAATGTAAAATAAAGAAATGCTATAGGAAATGCTATAGCATTTCCTATGGAATTTAACGTCAACAATTTAATCCTTGCATATTTTTGCATGAGAACGCTTGTAATATTAAAATTCCAATGTATAAGCCCTAAAATCATTATTTTTTCAATTGGTTCAAAATTTAAGGTTGTAAAAAATGTAAAATAAAGAAATGCTATAGGAAATGCTATAGCATTTCCTATGGCATTTCTCGTCAACAATTTAATCCTTGCATATTTTTGCATGAGAACTCTTGTTATATTCAAATTCCAATGTATAAGCCCTAAAATCATTATTTTTTCAATTGGTTTGAAATTTAAGGTTGTAAAAAATGTAAAATAAAGAAATGCTATAGGAAATGCTATAGCATTTCGTATGGCATTTCTCGTCAACAATTTAATCCTTGCATATTTTTGCATGAGAATTCTTGTTATATTCAAATTCCAATGTATAAGCCCTAAAATCATTATTTTTTCAATTGGTTTGAAATATAAGGTTGTAAAAAATGTAAAATAATGAAATGCCATACGAAATGCTATAGCATTTCGTATAGCATTTCTCGTCAACAATTTAATCCTTGCATATTTTTGCATGAGAACTCTTGTTATATTCAAATTCCAATGTATAAGCCCTAAAATCATTATTTTTTCAATTGGTTCGACTTTTAGGTCGTAAACAATGTAAAATAAACAAATGCTATAGGAAATGCTATAGCATTTCCTATGGAATTTAACGTCAACAATTTAATCATTGCATATTTTTGCATGAGAACGCTTGTAATATTAAAATTCCAATGTATAAGCCCTAAAATCATTATTTTTTCAATTGGTTCGAAATTTAAGGTTGTAAAAAATGTAAAATAAAGAAATGCTATAGGAAATGCTATAGCATTTCCTATGGCATTTCTCGTCAACAATTTAATCCTTGCATATTTTTGCATGAGAACTCTTGTTATATTCCAATTCCAATGTATAAGCCCTAAAATAATTATTTTTTCAATTGGTTCGAAATTTAAGGTTGTAAAAAATGTAAAATAAAGAAATTCTATAGCATTTCCTATGGCGTTTCTCGTCAACAATTTAATCCTTGCATATTTTTGCATGAGAACTCTTGTTATATTCAAATTCCAATGTATAAGCCCTAAAATCATTATTTTTTCAATTGGTTTGAAATTTAAGGTTGTAAAAAATGTAAAATAAAGAAATGCTATAGGAAATGCTATAGCATTTCGTATGGCATTTCTCGTCAACAATTTAATCCTTGCATATTTTTGCATGAGAACTCTTGTTATATTCAAATTCCAATGTATAAGCCCTAAAATCATTATTTTTTCAATTGGTTCGACTTTTAGGTCGTAAACAATGCAAAATAAAGAAATGCTATAGGAAATGCTATAGCATTTCCTATGGAATTTAACGTCAACAATTTAATCCTTGCATATTTTTGCATGAGAACGCTTGTAATATTAAAATTCCAATGTATAAGCCCTAAAATCATTATTTTTTCAATTGGTTCAAAATTTAAGGTTGTAAAAAATGTAAAATAAAGAAATGCTATAGGAAATGCTATAGCATTTCCTATGGCATTTCTCGTCAACAATTTAATCCTTGCATATTTTTGCATGAGAACTCTTGTTATATTCAAATTCCAATGTATAAGCCCTAAAATCATTATTTTTTCAATTGGTTTGAAATTTAAGGTTGTAAAAATGTAAAATAAAGAAATGCTATAGGAAATGCTATAGCATTTCGTATGGCATTTCTCGTCAACAATTTAATCCTTGCATATTTTTGCATGAGAACTCTTGTTATATTCAAATTCCAATGTATAAGCCCTAAAATCATTAGTTTTTCAATTGGTTCGAAATATAAGGTTGTAAAAAATGTAAAATAATGAAATGCTATAGGAAATGCTATAGCATTTCCTATGGCATTTCTCGTCAACAATTTAATCCTTGCATATTTTTGCATGAGAACTCTTGTTATATTCCAATTCCAATGTATAAGCCCTAAAATAATTATTTTTTCAATTGGTTCGAAATTTAAGGTTGTAAAAAATGTAAAATAAAGAAATTCTATAGCATTTCCTATGGCGTTTCTCGTCAACAATTTAATCCTTGAATATTTTTGCATGAGAACTCTTGTTATATTCCAATTCCAATTTATAAGCCCTAAAATAATTATTTTTTCAATTGGTTCGAAATTTAAGGTTGTAAAAAATGTAAAATAAAGAAATTCTATAGCATTTCCTATGGCGTTTCTCGTCAACAATTTAATCCTTGAATATTTTTGCATGAGAACTCTTGATTCCAATGTATAAGCCCTAAAATCATTATTTTTTCAATTGGTTTGAAATTTAAGGTTGTAAAAAATGTAAAATAAAAAAATGCTATAGGAAATGCTATAGCATTTCGTATGGCATTTCTCGTCAACAATTTAATCCTTGCATATTTTTGCATGAGAACTCTTGTTATATTCAAATTCCAATGTATAAGCCCTAAAATCATTATTTTTTCAATTGGTTCGACTTTTAGGTCGTAAACAATGTAAAATAAAGAAATGCTATAGGAAATGCTATAGCATTTCCTATGGAATTTAACGTCAACAATTTAATCCTTGCATATTTTTGCATGAGAACGCTTGTAATATTAAAATTCCAATGTATAAGCCCTAAAATCATTATTTTTTCAATTGGTTCAAAATTTAAGGTTGTAAAAAATGTAAAATAAAGAAATGCCATAGGAAATGCTATAGCATTTCCTATAGCATTTCTCGTCAACAATTTAATCCTTGCATATTTTTGCATGAGAACTCTTGTTATATTCAAATTCCAATGTATAAGCCCTAAAATCATTATTTTTTCAATTGGTTTGAAATTTAAGGTTGTAAAAAATGTAAAATAAAGAAATGCTATAGGAAATGCTATAGCATTTCGTATGGCATTTCTCGTCAACAATTTAATCCTTGCATATTTTTGCATGAGAACTCTTGTTATATTCAAATTCCAATGTATAAGCCCTAAAATCATTAGTTTTTCAATTGGTTCGAAATATAAGGTTGTAAAAAATGTAAAATAATGAAATGCTATAGGAAATGCTATAGCATTTCCTATGGCATTTCTCGTCAACAATTTAATCCTTGCATATTTTTGCATGAGAACTCTTGTTATATTCCAATTCCAATGTATAAGCCCTAAAATAATTATTTTTTCAATTGGTTCGAAATTTAAGGTTGTAAAAAATGTAAAATAAAGAAATTCTATAGCATTTCCTATGGCGTTTCTCGTCAACAATTTAATCCTTGAATATTTTTGCATGAGAACTCTTGTTATATTCCAATTCCAATTTATAAGCCCTAAAATAATTATTTTTTCAATTGGTTCGAAATTTAAGGTTGTAAAAAATGTAAAATAAAGAAATTCTATAGCATTTCCTATGGCGTTTCTCGTCAACAATTTAATCCTTGAATATTTTTGCATGAGAACTCTTGATTCCAATGTATAAGCCCTAAAATCATTATTTTTTCAATTGGTTTGAAATTTAAGGTTGTAAAAAATGTAAAATAAAAAAATGCTATAGGAAATGCTATAGCATTTCGTATGGCATTTCTCGTCAACAATTTAATCCTTGCATATTTTTGCATGAGAACTCTTGTTATATTCAAATTCCAATGTATAAGCCCTAAAATCATTATTTTTTCAATTGGTTCGACTTTTAGGTCGTAAACAATGTAAAATAAAGAAATGCTATAGGAAATGCTATAGCATTTCCTATGGAATTTAACGTCAACAATTTAATCCTTGCATATTTTTGCATGAGAACGCTTGTAATATTAAAATTCCAATGTATAAGCCCTAAAATCATTATTTTTTCAATTGGTTCAAAATTTAAGGTTGTAAAAAATGTAAAATAAAGAAATGCTATAGGAAATGCTATAGCATTTCCTATGGCATTTCTCGTCAACAATTTAATCCTTGCATATTTTTGCATGAGAACTCTTGTTATATTCAAATTCCAATGTATAAGCCCTAAAATCATTATTTTTTCAATTGGTTTGAAATTTAAGGTTGTAAAAAATGTAAAATAAAGAAATGCTATAGGAAATGCTATAGCATTTCGTATGGCATTTCTCGTCAACAATTTAATCCTTGCATATTTTTGCATGAGAACTCTTGTTATATTCAAATTCCAATGTATAAGCCCTAAAATCATTATTTTTTCAATTGGTTTGAAATATAAGGTTGTAAAAAATGTAAAATAATGAAATGCTATAGGAAATGCTATAGCATTTCCTATAGCATTTCTCGTCAACAATTTAATCCTTGCATATTTTTGCATGAGAACTCTTGTTATATTCAAATTCCAATGTATAAGCCCTAAAATCATTATTTTTTCAATTGGTTCGACTTTTAGGTCGTAAACAATGTAAAATAAACAAATGCTATAGGAAATGCTATAGCATTTCCTATGGAATTTAACGTCAACAATTTAATCCTTGCATATTTTTGCATGAGAACGCTTGTAATATTAAAATTCCAATGTATAAGCCCTAAAATCATTATTTTTTCAATTGGTTCGAAATTTAAGGTTGTAAAAAATGTAAAATAAAGAAATGCTATAGGAAATGCTATAGCATTTCCTATGGCATTTCTCGTCAACAATTTAATCCTTGCATATTTTTGCATGAGAACTCTTGTTATATTCAAATTCCAATGTATAAGCCCTAAAATAATTATTTTTTCAATTGGTTCGAAATTTAAGGTTGTAAAAAATGTAAAATAAAGAAATTCTATAGCATTTCCTATGGCGTTTCTCGTCAACAATTTAATCCTTGCATATTTTTGCATGAGAACTCTTGTTATATTCAAATTCCAATGTATAAGCCCTAAAATCATTATTTTTTCAATTGGTTTGAAATTTAAGGTTGTAAAAAATGTAAAATAAAGAAATGCTATAGGAAATGCTATAGCATTTCGTATGGCATTTCTCGTCAACAATTTAATCCTTGCATATTTTTGCATGAGAACTCTTGTTATATTCAAATTCCAATGTATAAGCCCTAAAATCATTATTTTTTCAATTGGTTCGACTTTTAGGTCGTAAACAATGTAAAATAAAGAAATGCTATAGGAAATGCTATAGCATTTCCTATGGAATTTAACGTCAACAATTTAATCCTTGCATATTTTTGCATGAGAACGCTTGTAATATTAAAATTCCAATGTATAAGCCCTAAAATCATTATTTTTTCAATTGGTTCAAAATTTAAGGTTGTAAAAAATGTAAAATAAAGAAATGCTATAGGAAATGCTATAGCATTTCCTATGGCATTTCTCGTCAACAATTTAATCCTTGCATATTTTTGCATGAGAACTCTTGTTATATTCAAATTCCAATGTATAAGCCCTAAAATCATTATTTTTTCAATTGGTTTGAAATTTAAGGTTGTAAAAAATGTAAAATAAAGAAATGCTATAGGAAATGCTATAGCATTTCGTATGGCATTTCTCGTCAACAATTTAATCCTTGCATATTTTTGCATGAGAACTCTTGTTATAATCAAATTCCAATGTATAAGCCCTAAAATCATTAGTTTTTCAATTGGTTCGAAATATAAGGTTGTAAAAAATGTAAAATAATGAAATGCTATAGGAAATGCTATAGCATTTCCTATGGCATTTCTCGTCAACAATTTAATCCTTGCATATTTTTGCATGAGAACTCTTGTTATATTCCAATTCCAATGTATAAGCCCTAAAATAATTATTTTTTCAATTGGTTCGAAATTTAAGGTTGTAAAAAATGTAAAATAAAGAAATTCTATAGCATTTCCTATGGCGTTTCTCGTCAACAATTTAATCCTTGAATATTTTTGCATGAGAACTCTTGTTATATTCAAATTCCAATTTATAAGCCCTAAAATAATTATTTTTTCAATTGGTTCGAAATTTAAGGTTGTAAAAAATGTAAAATAAAGAAATTCTATAGCATTTCCTATGGCGTTTCTCGTCAACAATTTAATCCTTGAATATTTTTGCATGAGAACTCTTGATTCCAATGTATAAGCCCTAAAATCATTATTTTTTCAATTGGTTTGAAATTTAAGGTTGTAAAAAATGTAAAATAAAAAAATGCTATAGGAAATGCTATAGCATTTCGTATGGCATTTCTCGTCAACAATTTAATCCTTGCATATTTTTGCATGAGAACTCTTGTTATATTCAAATTCCAATGTATAAGCCCTAAAATCATTATTTTTTCAATTGGTTCGACTTTTAGGTCGTAAACAATGTAAAATAAAGAAATGCTATAGGAAATGCTATAGCATTTCCTATGGAATTTAACGTCAACAATTTAATCCTTGCATATTTTTGCATGAGAACGCTTGTAATATTAAAATTCCAATGTATAAGCCCTAAAATCATTATTTTTTCAATTGGTTCAAAATTTAAGGTTGTAAAAAATGTAAAATAAAGAAATGCTATAGGAAATGCTATAGCATTTCCTATGGCATTTCTCGTCAACAATTTAATCCTTGCATATTTTTGCATGAGAACTCTTGTTATATTCAAATTCCAATGTATAAGCCCTAAAATCATTATTTTTTCAATTGGTTTGAAATTTAAGGTTGTAAAAAATGTAAAATAAAGAAATGCTATAGGAAATGCTATAGCATTTCGTATGGCATTTCTCGTCAACAATTTAATCCTTGCATATTTTTGCATGAGAACTCTTGTTATATTCAAATTCCAATGTATAAGCCCTAAAATCATTATTTTTTCAATTGGTTTGAAATATAAGGTTGTAAAAAATGTAAAATAATGAAATGCTATAGGAAATGCTATAGCATTTCCTATAGCATTTCTCGTCAACAATTTAATCCTTGCATATTTTTGCATGAGAACTCTTGTTATATTCAAATTCCAATGTATAAGCCCTAAAATCATTATTTTTTCAATTGGTTCGACTTTTAGGTCGTAAACAATGTAAAATAAACAAATGCTATAGGAAATGCTATAGCATTTCCTATGGAATTTAACGTCAACAATTTAATCCTTGCATATTTTTGCATGAGAACGCTTGTAATATTAAAATTCCAATGTATAAGCCCTAAAATCATTATTTTTTCAATTGGTTCGAAATTTAAGGTTGTAAAAAATGTAAAATAAAGAAATGCTATAGGAAATGCTATAGCATTTCCTATGGCATTTCTCGTCAACAATTTAATCCTTGCATATTTTTGCATGAGAACTCTTGTTATATTCCAATTCCAATGTATAAGCCCTAAAATAATTATTTTTTCAATTGGTTCGAAATTTAAGGTTGTAAAAAATGTAAAATAAAGAAATTCTATAGCATTTCCTATGGCGTTTCTCGTCAACAATTTAATCCTTGCATATTTTTGCATGAGAACTCTTGTTATATTCAAATTCCAATGTATAAGCCCTAAAATCATTATTTTTTCAATTGGTTTGAAATTTAAGGTTGTAAAAAATGTAAAATAAAGAAATGCTATAGGAAATGCTATAGCATTTCGTATGGCATTTCTCGTCAACAATTTAATCCTTGCATATTTTTGCATGAGAACTCTTGTTATATTCAAATTCCAATGTATAAGCCCTAAAATCATTATTTTTTCAATTGGTTCGACTTTTAGGTCGTAAACAATGTAAAATAAAGAAATGCTATAGGAAATGCTATAGCATTTCCTATGGAATTTAACGTCAACAATTTAATCCTTGCATATTTTTGCATGAGAACGCTTGTAATATTAAAATTCCAATGTATAAGCCCTAAAATCATTATTTTTTCAATTGGTTCAAAATTTAAGGTTGTAAAAAATGTAAAATAAAGAAATGCTATAGGAAATGCTATAGCATTTCCTATGGCATTTCTCGTCAACAATTTAATCCTTGCATATTTTTGCATGAGAACTCTTGTTATATTCAAATTCCAATGTATAAGCCCTAAAATCATTATTTTTTCAATTGGTTTGAAATTTAAGGTTGTAAAAAATGTAAAATAAAGAAATGCTATAGGAAATGCTATAGCATTTCGTATGGCATTTCTCGTCAACAATTTAATCCTTGCATATTTTTGCATGAGAACTCTTGTTATATTCAAATTCCAATGTATAAGCCCTAAAATCATTAGTTTTTCAATTGGTTCGAAATATAAGGTTGTAAAAAATGTAAAATAATGAAATGCTATAGGAAATGCTATAGCATTTCCTATGGCATTTCTCGTCAACAATTTAATCCTTGCATATTTTTGCATGAGAACTCTTGTTATATTCCAATTCCAATGTATAAGCCCTAAAATAATTATTTTTTCAATTGGTTCGAAATTTAAGGTTGTAAAAAATGTAAAATAAAGAAATTCTATAGCATTTCCTATGGCGTTTCTCGTCAACAATTTAATCCTTGAATATTTTTGCATGAGAACTCTTGTTATATTCAAATTCCAATGTATAAGCCCTAAAATCATTATTTTTTCAATTGGTTTGAAATTTAAGGTTGTAAAAAATGTAAAATAAAGAAATGCTATAGGAAATGCTATAGCATTTCGTATGGCATTTCTCGTCAACAATTTAATCCTTGCATATTTTTGCATGAGAACTCTTGTTATATTCAAATTCCAATGTATAAGCCCTAAAATCATTATTTTTTCAATTGGTTCGACTTTTAGGTCGTAAACAATGTAAAATAAAGAAATGCTATAGGAAATGCTATAGCATTTCCTATGGAATTTAACGTCAACAATTTAATCCTTGCATATTTTTGCATGAGAACGCTTGTAATATTAAAATTCCAATGTATAAGCCCTAAATTCATTATTTTTTCAATTGGTTCAAAATTTAAGGTTGTAAAAAATGTAAAATAAAGAAATGCTATAGGAAATGCTATAGCATTTCCTATGGCATTTCTCGTCAACAATTTAATCCTTGCATATTTTTGCATGAGAACTCTTGTTATATTCAAATTCCAATGTATAAGCCCTAAAATCATTATTTTTTCAATTGGTTTGAAATTTAAGGTTGTAAAAAATGTAAAATAAAGAAATGCTATAGGAAATGCTATAGCATTTCGTATGGCATTTCTCGTCAACAATTTAATCCTTGCATATTTTTGCATGAGAACTCTTGTTATATTCAAATTCCAATGTATAAGCCCTAAAATCATTATTTTTTCAATTGGTTTGAAATATAAGGTTGTAAAAAATGTAAAATAATGAAATGCTATAGGAAATGCTATAGCATTTCGTATGGCATTTCTCGTCAACAATTTAATCCTTGCATATTTTTGCATGAGAACTCTTGTTATATTCAAATTCCAATGTATAAGCCCTAAAATCATTATTTTTTCAATTGGTTCGACTTTTAGGTCGCAAACAATGTAAAATAAAGAAATGCTATAGGAAATGCTATAGCATTTCCTATGGAATTTAACGTCAACAATTTAATCCTTGCATATTTTTGCATGAGAACGCTTGTAATATTAAAATTCCAATGTATAAGCCCTAAATTCATTATTTTTTCAATTGGTTCAAAATTTAAGGTTGTAAAAAATGTAAAATAAAGAAATGCTATAGGAAATGCTATAGCATTTCCTATGGCATTTCTCGTCAACAATTTAATCCTTGCATATTTTTGCATGAGAACTCTTGTTATATTCAAATTCCAATGTATAAGCCCTAAAATCATTATTTTTTCAATTGGTTTTTTAATTTAAGGTTGTAAAAAATGTAAAATAAAGAAATGCTATAGGAAATGCTATAGCATTTCGTATGGCATTTCTCGTCAACAATTTAATCCTTGCATATTTTTTGCATGAGAACTCTTGTTATATTCAAATTCCAATGTATAAGCCCTAAAATCATTATTTTTTCAATTGGTTTGAAATATAAGGTTGTAAAAAATGTAAAATAATGAAATGCTATAGGAAATGCTATAGCATTTCGTATGGCATTTCTCGTCAACAATTTAATCCTTGCATATTTTTGCATGAGAACTCTTGTTATATTCAAATTCCAATGTATAAGCCCTAAAATCATTATTTTTTCAATTGGTTCGACTTTTAGGTCGCAAACAATGTAAAATAAAGAAATGCTATAGGAAATGCTATAGCATTTCCTATAGAATTTAACGTCAACAATTTAATCCTTGCATATTTTTGCATGAGAACGCTTGTAATATTAAAATTCCAACGTATAAGCCCTAAATTCATTATTTTTTCAATTGGTTTGAAATTTAAGGTTGTAAAAAATGTAAAATAAAGAAATGCTATAGGAAATGCTATAGCATTTCCTATGGCATTTCTCGTCAACAATTTAATCCTTGCATATTTTTGCATGAGAACTCTTGTTATATTCAAATTCCAATGTATAAGCCCTAAAATCATTATTTTTTCAATTGGTTCGACTTTTAGGTCGTAAACAATGTAAAATAAACAAATGCTATAGGAAATGCTATAGCATTTCCTATGGAATTTAACGTCAACAATTTAATCCTTGCATATTTTTGCATGAGAACGCTTGTAATATTAAAATTCCAATGTATAAGCCCTAAAATCATTATTTTTTCAATTGGTTCGAAATTTAAGGTTGTAAAAAATGTAAAATAAAGAAATGCTATAGGAAATGCTATAGCATTTCGTATGGCATTTCTCGTCAACAATTTAATCCTTGCATATTTTTGCATGAGAACTCTTGTTATATTCCAATTCCAATGTATAAGCCCTAAAATAATTATTTTTTCAATTGGTTCGAAATTTAAGGTTGTAAAAAATGTAAAATAAAGAAATTCTATAGCATTTCCTATGGCGTTTCTCGTCAACAATTTAATCCTTGAATATTTTTGCATGAGAACTCTTGTTATATTCAAATTCCAATGTATAAGCCCTAAAATCATTATTTTTTCAATTGGTTTGAAATTTAAGGTTGTAAAAAATGTAAAATAAAGAAATGCTATAGGAAATGCTATAGCATTTCGTATGGCATTTCTCGTCAACAATTTAATCCTTGCATATTTTTGCATGAGAACTCTTGTTATATTCAAATTCCAATGTATAAGCCCTAAAATCATTATTTTTTCAATTGGTTCGACTTTTAGGTCGTAAACAATGTAAAATAAAGAAATGCTATAGGAAATGCTATAGCATTTCCTATGGAATTTAACGTCAACAATTTAATCCTTGCATATTTTTGCATGAGAACGCTTGTAATATTAAAATTCCAATGTATAAGCCCTAAATTCATTATTTTTTCAATTGGTTCAAAATTTAAGGTTGTAAAAAATGTAAAATAAAGAAATGCTATAGGAAATGCTATAGCATTTCCTATGGCATTTCTCGTCAACAATTTAATCCTTGCATATTTTTGCATGAGAACTCTTGTTATATTCAAATTCCAATGTATAAGCCCTAAAATCATTATTTTTTCAATTGGTTTGAAATTTAAGGTTGTAAAAAATGTAAAATAAAGAAATGCTATAGGAAATGCTATAGCATTTCGTATGGCATTTCTCGTCAACAATTTAATCCTTGCATATTTTTGCATGAGAACTCTTGTTATATTCAAATTCCAATGTATAAGCCCTAAAATCATTATTTTTTCAATTGGTTTGAAATATAAGGTTGTAAAAAATGTAAAATAATGAAATGCTATAGGAAATGCTATAGCATTTCGTATGGCATTTCTCGTCAACAATTTAATCCTTGCATATTTTTGCATGAGAACTCTTGTTATATTCAAATTCCAATGTATAAGCCCTAAAATCATTATTTTTTCAATTGGTTCGACTTTTAGGTCGCAAACAATGTAAAATAAAGAAATGCTATAGGAAATGCTATAGCATTTCCTATGGAATTTAACGTCAACAATTTAATCCTTGCATATTTTTGCATGAGAACGCTTGTAATATTAAAATTCCAATGTATAAGCCCTAAATTCATTATTTTTTCAATTGGTTCAAAATTTAAGGTTGTAAAAAATGTAAAATAAAGAAATGCTATAGGAAATGCTATAGCATTTCCTATGGCATTTCTCGTCAACAATTTAATCCTTGCATATTTTTGCATGAGAACTCTTGTTATATTCAAATTCCAATGTATAAGCCCTAAAATCATTATTTTTTCAATTGGTTTGAAATTTAAGGTTGTAAAAAATGTAAAATAAAGAAATGCTATAGGAAATGCTATAGCATTTCGTATGGCATTTCTCGTCAACAATTTAATCCTTGCATATTTTTGCATGAGAACTCTTGTTATATTCAAATTCCAATGTATAAGCCCTAAAATCATTATTTTTTCAATTGGTTCGACTTTTAGGTCGTAAACAATGTAAAATAAAGAAATGCTATAGGATATGCTATAGCATTTCCTATGGAATTTAACGTCAACAATTTAATCCTTGCATATTTTTGCATGAGAACGCTTGTAATATTAAAATTCCAATGTATAAGCCCTAAATTCATTATTTTTTCAATTGGTTCAAAATTTAAGGTTGTAAAAAATGTAAAATAAAGAAATGCTATAGGAAATGCTATAGCATTTCCTATGGCATTTCTCGTCAACAATTTAATCCTTGCATATTTTTGCATGAGAACTCTTGTTATATTCAAATTCCAATGTATAAGCCCTAAAATCATTATTTTTTCAATTGGTTTGAAATTTAAGGTTGTAAAAAATGTAAAATAAAGAAATGCTATAGGAAATGCTATAGCATTTCGTATGGCATTTCTCGTCAACAATTTAATCCTTGCATATTTTTGCATGAGAACTCTTGTTATATTCAAATTCCAATGTATAAGCCCTAAAATCATTATTTTTTCAATTGGTTTGAAATATAAGGTTGTAAAAAATGTAAAATAATGAAATGCTATAGGAAATGCTATAGCATTTCGTATGGCATTTCTCGTCAACAATTTAATCCTTGCATATTTTTGCATGAGAACTCTTGTTATATTCAAATTCCAATGTATAAGCCCTAAAATCATTATTTTTTCAATTGGTTCGACTTTTAGGTCGCAAACAATGTAAAATAAAGAAATGCTATAGGAAATGCTATAGCATTTCCTATGGAATTTAACGTCAACAATTTAATCCTTGCATATTTTTGCATGAGAACGCTTGTAATATTAAAATTCCAACGTATAAGCCCTAAATTCATTATTTTTTCAATTGGTTTGAAATTTAAGGTTGTAAAAAATGTAAAATAAAGAAATGCTATAGGAAATGCTATAGCATTTCCTATGGCATTTCTCTTCAACAATTTAATCCTTGCATATTTTTGCATGAGAACTCTTGTTATATTCAAATTCCAATGTATAAGCCCTAAAATCATTATTTTTTCAATTGGTTCGACTTTTAGGTCGTAAACAATGTAAAATAAACAAATGCTATAGGAAATGCTATAGCATTTCCTATGGAATTTAACGTCAACAATTTAATCCTTGCATATTTTTGCATGAGAACGCTTGTAATATTAAAATTCCAATGTATAAGCCCTAAAATCATTATTTTTTCAATTGGTTCGAAATTTAAGGTTGTAAAAAATGTAAAATAAAGAAATGCTATAGGAAATGCTATAGCATTTCCTATGGCATTTCTCGTCAACAATTTAATCCTTGCATATTTTTGCATGAGAACTCTTGTTATATTCCAATTCCAATGTATAAGCCCTAAAATAATTATTTTTTCAATTGGTTCGAAATTTAAGGTTGTAAAAAATGTAAAATAAAGAAATTCTATAGCATTTCCTATGGCGTTTCTCGTCAACAATTTAATCCTTGCATATTTTTGCATGAGAACTCTTGTTATATTCAAATTCCAATGTATAAGCCCTAAAATCATTATTTTTTCAATTGGTTTGAAATTTAAGGTTGTAAAAAATGTAAAATAAAGAAATGCTATAGGAAATGCTATAGCATTTCGTATGGCATTTCTCGTCAACAATTTAATCCTTGCATATTTTTGCATGAGAACTCTTGTTATATTCAAATTCCAATGTATAAGCCCTGAAATCATTATTTTTTCAATTGGTTCGACTTTTAGGTCGTAAACAATGTAAAATAAAGAAATGCTATAGGAAATGCTATAGCATTTCCTATGGAATTTAACGTCAACAATTTAATCCTTGCATATTTTTGCATGAGAACGCTTGTAATATTAAAATTCCAATGTATAAGCCCTAAAATCATTATTTTTTCAATTGGTTCAAAATTTAAGGTTGTAAAAAATGTAAAATAAAGAAATGCTATAGGAAATGCTATAGCATTTCCTATGGCATTTCTCGTCAACAATTTAATCCTTGCATATTTTTGCATGAGAACTCTTGTTATATTCAAATTCCAATGTATAAGCCCTAAAATCATTATTTTTTCAATTGGTTTGAAATTTAAGGTTGTAAAAAATGTAAAATAAAGAAATGCTATAGGAAATGCTATAGCATTTCGTATGGCATTTCTCGTCAACAATTTAATCCTTGCATATTTTTGCATGAGAACTCTTGTTATATTCAAATTCCAATGTATAAGCCCTAAAATCATTAGTTTTTCAATTGGTTCGAAATATAAGGTTGTAAAAAATGTAAAATAATGAAATGCTATAGGAAATGCTATAGCATTTCCTATGGCATTTCTCGTCAACAATTTAATCCTTGCATATTTTTGCATGAGAACTCTTGTTATATTCCAATTCCAATGTATAAGCCCTAAAATAATTATTTTTTCAATTGGTTCGAAATTTAAGGTTGTAAAAAATGTAAAATAAAGAAATTCTATAGCATTTCCTATGGCGTTTCTCGTCAACAATTTAATCCTTGAATATTTTTGCATGAGAACTCTTGTTATATTCAAATTCCAATGTATAAGCCCTAAAATCATTATTTTTTCAATTGGTTTGAAATTTAAGGTTGTAAAAAATGTAAAATAAAGAAATGCTATAGGAAATGCTATAGCATTTCGTATGGCATTTCTCGTCAACAATTTAATCCCTGCATATTTTTGCATGAGAACTCTTGTTATATTCAAATTCCAATGTACAAGCCCTAAAATCATTATTTTTTCAATTGGTTCGACTTTTAGGTCGTAAACAATGTAAAATAAAGAAATGCTATAGGAAATGCTATAGCATTTCCTATGGAATTTAACGTCAACAATTTAATCCTTGCATATTTTTGCATGAGAACGCTTGTAATATTAAAATTCCAATGTATAAGCCCTAAATTCATTATTTTTTCAATTGGTTCAAAATTTAAGGTTGTAAAAAATGTAAAATAAAGAAATGCTATAGGAAATGCTATAGCATTTCCTATGGCATTTCTCGTCAACAATTTAATCCTTGCATATTTTTGCATGAGAACTCTTGTTATATTCAAATTCCAATGTATAAGCCCTAAAATCATTATTTTTTCAATTGGTTTGAAATTTAAGGTTGTAAAAAATGTAAAATAAAGAAATGCTATAGGAAATGCTATAGCATTTCGTATGGCATTTCTCGTCAACAATTTAATCCTTGCATATTTTTGCATGAGAACTCTTGTTATATTCAAATTCCAATGTATAAGCCCTAAAATCATTATTTTTTCAATTGGTTTGAAATATAAGGTTGTAAAAAATGTAAAATAATGAAATGCTATAGGAAATGCTATAGCATTTCGTATAGCATTTCTCGTCAACAATTTAATCCTTGCATATTTTTGCATGAGAACTCTTTTTATATTCAAATTCCAATGTATAAGCCCTAAAATCATTATTTTTTCAATTGGTTCGACTTTTAGGTCGTAAACAATGTAAAATAAAGAAATGCTATAGGAAATGCTATAGCATTTCCTATGGAATTTAACGTCAACAATTTAATCCTTGCATATTTTTGCATGAGAACGCTTGTAATATTAAAATTCCAACGTATAAGCCCTAAATTCATTATTTTTTCAATTGGTTTGAAATTTAAGGTTGTAAAAAATGTAAAATAAAGAAATGCTATAGGAAATGCTATAGCATTTCGTATGGCATTTCTCGTCAACAATTTAATCCTTGCATATTTTTGCATGAGAACTCTTATTATATTCAAATTCAAATGTATAAGCCCTAAAATCATTATTTTTTCAATTGGTTTGAAATTTAAGGTTGTAAAAAATGTAAAATAAAGAAATGCTATAGGAAATGCTATAGCATTTCGTATGACATTTCTCGTCAACAATTTAATCCTTGCATATTTTTGCATGAGAACTCTTGTTATATTCAAATTCCAATGTATAAGCCCTAAAATCATTATTTTTTCAATTGGTTCGACTTTTAGGTCGTAAACAATGTAAAATAAAGAAATGCTATAGGAAATGCTATAGCATTTCCTATGGAATTTAACGTCAACAATTTAATCCTTGCATATTTTTGCATGAGAACGCTTGTAATATTAAAATTCCAATGTATAAGCCCTAAAATCATTATTTTTTCAATTGGTTCAAAATTTAAGGTTGTAAAAAATGTAAAATAAAGAAATGCTATAAGAAATGCTAGCATTTCCTATGGCATTTCTCGTCAACAATTTAATCCTTGCATATTTTTGCATGAGAACTCTTGTTATATTCAAATTCCAATGTATAAGCCCTAAAATCATTATTTTTTCAATTGGTTTGAAATTTAAGGTTGTAAAAAATGTAAAATAAAGAAATGCTATAGGAAATGCTATAGCATTTCGTATGGCATTTCTCGTCAACAATTTAATCCTTGCATATTTTTGCATGAGAACTCTTGTTATATTCAAATTCCAATGTATAAGCCCTAAAATCATTATTTTTTCAATTGGTTCGACTTTTAGGTCGTAAACAATGTAAAATAAAGAAATGCTATAGGAAATGCTATAGCATTTCCTATGGAATTTAACGTCAACAATTTAATCCTTGCATATTTTTGCATGAGAACGCTTGTAATATTAAAATTCCAATGTATAAGCCCTAAAATCATTATTTTTTCAATTGGTTCAAAATTTAAGGTTGTAAAAAATGTAAAATAAAGAAATGCTATAGGAAATGCTATAGCATTTCCTATGGCATTTCTCGTCAACAATTTAATCCTTGCATATTTTTGCATGAGAACTCTTGTTATATTCAAATTCCAATGTATAAGCCCTAAAATCATTATTTTTTCAATTGGTTTGAAATTTAAGGTTGTAAAAAATGTAAAATAAAGAAATGCTATAGGAAATGCTATAGCATTTCGTATGGCATTTCTCGTCAACAATTTAATCCTTGCATATTTTTGCATGAGAACTCTTGTTATATTCAAATTCCAATGTATAAGCCCTAAAATCATTATTTTTTCAATTGGTTTGAAATATAAGGTTGTAAAAAATGTAAAATAATGAAATGCTATAGGAAATGCTATAGTATTTCGTATGGCATTTCTCGTCAACAATTTAATCCTTGCATATTTTTGCATGAGAACTCTTGTTATATTCAAATTCCAATGTATAAGCCCTAAAATCATTATTTTTTCAATTGGTTCGACTTTTAGGTCGCAAACAATGTAAAATAAAGAAATGCTATAGGAAATGCTATAGCATTTCCTATGGAATTTAACGTCAACAATTTAATCCTTGCATATTTTTGCATGAGAACGCTTGTAATATTAAAATTCCAACGTATAAGCCCTAAATTCATTATTTTTTCAATTGGTTTGAAATTTAAGGTTGTAAAAAATGTAAAATAAAGAAATGCTATAGGAAATGCTATAGCATTTCCTATGGCATTTCTCGTCAACAATTTAATCCTTGCATATTTTTGCATGAGAACTCTTGTTATATTCAAATTCCAATGTATAAGCCCTAAAATCATTATTTTTTCAATTGGTTTGAAATTTAAGGTTGTAAAAAATGTAAAATAAAGAAATGCTATAGGAAATGCTATAGCATTTCGTATGGCATTTCTCGTCAACAATTTAATCCTTGCATATTTTTGCATGAGAACGCTTGTAATATTAAAATTCCAACGTATAAGCCCTAAAATCATTATTTTTTCAATTGGTTCAAAATTTAAGGTTGTAAAAAATGTAAAATAAAGAAATGCTATAGGAAATGCTATAGCATTTCCTATGGCATTTCTCGTCAACAATTTAATCCTTGCATATTTTTGCATGAGAACTCTTGTTATATTCAAATTCCAATGTATAAGCCCTAAAATCATTATTTTTTCAATTGGTTTGAAATTTAAGGTTGTAAAAAATGTAAAATAAAGAAATGCTATAGGAAATGCTATAGCATTTCGTATAGCATTTCTCGTCAACAATTTAATCCTTGCATATTTTTGCATGAGAACTCTTGTTATATTCAAATTCCAATGTATAAGCCCTAAAATCATTATTTTTTCAATTGGTTTGAAATATAAGGTTGTAAAAAATGTAAAATAATGAAATGCTATAGGAAATGATATAGCATTTCCTATGGCATTTCTCGTCAACAATTTAATCCTTGCATATTTTTGCATGAGAACTCTTGTTATATTCAAATTCCAATGTATAAGCCCTAAAATCATTATTTTTTCAATTGGTTTGAAATTTAAGGTTGTAAAAAATGTAAAATAAAGAAATGCTATAGGAAATGCTATAGCATTTCGTATGGCATTTCTCGTCAACAATTTAATCCTTGCATATTTTTGCATGAGAACTCTTGTTATATTCAAATTCCAATGTATAAGCCCTAAAATCATTATTTTTTCAATTGGTTTGAAATATAAGGTTGTAAAAAATGTAAAATAAAGAAATGCTATAGGAAATGCTATAGCATTTCGTATGGCATTTCTCGTCAACAATTTAATCCTTGCATATTTTTGCATGAGAACTCTTGTTATATTCAAATTCCAATGTATAAGCCCTAAAATCATTATTTTCTCAATTGGTTTGAAATTTAAGGTTGTAAAAAATGTAAAATAAAGAAATGCTATAGGAAATGCTATAGCATTTCGTATGGCATTTCTCGTCAACAATTTAATCCTTGCATATTTTTGCATGTGAACTCTTGTTATATTCAAATTCCAATGTATAAGCCCTAAAATCATTATTTTTTCAATTGGTTCGACTTTTAGGTCGTAAACAATGTAAAATAAAGAAATGCTATAGGAAATGCTATAGCATTTCCTATGGAATTTAACGTCAACAATTTAATCCTTGCATATTTTTGCATGAGAACGCTTGTAATATTAAAATTCCAATGTATAAGCCCTAAAATCATTATTTTTTCAATTGGTTCAAAATTTAAGGTTGTAAAAAATGTAAAATAAAGAAATGCTATAGGAAATGCTATAGCATTTCCTATGGCATTTCTCGTCAACAATTTAATCCTTGCATATTTTTGCATGAGAACTCTTGTTATATTCAAATTCCAATGTATAAGCCCTAAAATCATTATTTTTTCAATTGGTTTGAAATTTAAGGTTGTAAAAAATGTAAAATAAAGAAATGCTATAGGAAATGCTATAGCATTTCGTATGGCATTTCTCGTCAACAATTTAATCCTTGCATATTTTTGCATGAGAACTCTTGTTATATTCAAATTCCAATGTATAAGCCCTAAAATCATTATTTTTTCAATTGGTTTGAAATATAAGGTTGTAAAAAATGTAAAATAATGAAATGCTATAGGAAATGCTATAGCATTTCGTATGGCATTTCTCGTCAACAATTTAATCCTTGCATATTTTTGCATGAGAACTCTTGTTATATTCAAATTCCAATGTATAAGCCCTAAAATCATTATTTTTTCAATTGGTTCGACTTTTAGGTCGCAAACAATGTAAAATAAAGAAATGCTATAGGAAATGCTATAGCATTTCCTATGGAATTTAACGTCAACAATTTAATCCTTGCATATTTTTGCATGAGAACGCTTGTAATATTAAAATTCCAACGTATAAGCCCTAAATTCATTATTTTTTCAATTGGTTTGAAATTTAAGGTTGTAAAAAATGTAAAATAAAGAAATGCCATAGGAAATGCTATAGCATTTCCTATGGCATTTCTCGTCAACAATTTAATCCTTGCATATTTTTGCATGAGAACTCTTGTTATATTCAAATTCCAATGTATAAGCCCTAAAATCATTATTTTTTCAATTGGTTTGAAATTTAAGGTTGTAAAAAATGTAAAATAAAGAAATGCTATAGGAAATGCTATAGCATTTCGTATGGCATTTCTCGTCAACAATTTAATCCTTGCATATTTTTGCATGTGAACTCTTGTTATATTCAAATTCCAATGTATAAGCCCTAAAATCATTATTTTTTCAATTGGTTCGACTTTTAGGTCGTAAACAATGTAAAATAAAGAAATGCTATAGGAAATGCTATAGCATTTCCTATGGAATTTAACGTCAACAATTTAATCCTTGCATATTTTTGCATGAGAACTCTTGTTATATTCAAATTCCAATGTATAAGCCCTAAAATCATTATTTTTTCAATTGGTTTGAAATTTAAGGTTGTAAAAAATGTAAAATAAAGAAATGCTATAGGAAATGCTATAGCATTTCGTATGGCATTTCTCGTCAACAATTTAATCCTTGCATATTTTTGCATGAGAACTCTTGTTATATTCAAATTCCAATGTATAAGCCCTAAAATCATTATTTTTTCAATTGGTTTGAAATTTAAGGTTGTAAAAAATGTAAAATAAAGAAATGCTATAGGAAATGCTATAGCATTTCGTATGGCATTTCTCGTCAACAATTTAATCCTTGCATATTTTTGCATGAGAACGCTTGTAATATTAAAATTCCAACGTATAAGCCCTAAAATCATTATTTTTTCAATTGGTTCAAAATTTAAGGTTGTAAAAAATGTAAAATAAAGAAATGCTATAGGAAATGCTATAGCATTTCCTATGGCATTTCTCGTCAACAATTTAATCCTTGCATATTTTTGCATGAGAACTCTTGTTATATTCAAATTCCAATGTATAAGCCCTAAAATCATTATTTTTTCAATTGGTTTGAAATTTAAGGTTGTAAAAAATGTAAAATAAAGAAATGCTATAGGAAATGCTATAGCATTTCGTATGGCATTTCTCGTCAACAATTTAATCCTTGCATATTTTTGCATGAGAACTCTTGTTATATTCAAATTCCAATGTATAAGCCCTAAAATCATTATTTTTTCAATTGGTTTGAAATATAAGGTTGTAAAAAATGTAAAATAATGAAATGCTATAGGAAATGCTATAGCATTTCCTATGGCATTTCTCGTCAACAATTTAATCCTTGCATATTTTTGCATGAGAACTCTTGTTATATTCAAATTCCAATGTATAAGCCCTAAAATCATTATTTTTTCAATTGGTTTGAAATTTAAGGTTGTAAAAAATGTAAAATAAAGAAATGCTATAGGAAATGCTATAGCATTTCCTATGGCATTTCTCGTCAACAATTTAATCCTTGCATATTTTTGCATGAGAACTCTTGTTATATTCAAATTCCAATGTATAAGCCCTAAAATCATTATTTTTTCAATTGGTTTGAAATTTAAGGTTGTAAAAAATGTAAAATAAAGAAATGCTATAGGAAATGCTATAGCATTTCGTATGGCATTTCTCGTCAACAATTTAATCCTTGCATATTTTTGCATGAGAACGCTTGTAATATTAAAATTCCAACGTATAAGCCCTAAAATCATTATTTTTTCAATTGGTTCAAAATTTAAGGTTGTAAAAAATGTAAAATAAAGAAATGCTATAGGAAATGCTATAGCATTTCCTATGGCATTTCTCGTCAACAATTTAATCCTTGCATATTTTTGCATGAGAACTCTTGTTATATTCAAATTCCAATGTATAAGCCCTAAAATCATTATTTTTTCAATTGGTTTGAAATTTAAGGTTGTAAAAAATGTAAAATAAAGAAATGCTATAGGAAATGCTATAGCATTTCGTATGGCATTTCTCGTCAACAATTTAATCCTTGCATATTTTTACATGAGAACTCTTGTTATATTCAAATTCCAATGTATAAGCCCTAAAATCATTATTTTTTCAATTGGTTTGAAATATAAGGTTGTAAAAAATGTAAAATAATGAAATGCTATAGGAAATGCTATAGCATTTCCTATGGCATTTCTCGTCAACAATTTAATCCTTGCATATTTTTGCATGAGAACTCTTGTTATATTCAAATTCCAATGTATAAGCCCTAAAATCATTATTTTTTCAATTGGTTTGAAATTTAAGGTTGTAAAAAATGTAAAATAAAGAAATGCTATAGGAAATGCTATAGCATTTCGTATGGCATTTCTCGTCAACAATTTAATCCTTGCATATTTTTGCATGTGAACTCTTGTTATATTCAAATTCCAATGCTAAAATCATTATTTTTTCAATTGGTTTGAAATTTAAGGTTGTAAAAAATGTAAAATAAAGAAATGCTATAGGAAATGCTATAGCATTTCGTATGGCATTTCTCGTCAACAATTTAATCCTTGCATATTTTTGCATGAGAACTCTTGTTATATTCAAATTCCAATGTATAAGCCCTAAAATCATTATTTTTTCAATTGGTTCGACTTTTAGGTCGTAAACAATGTAAAATAAAGAAATGCTATAGGAAATGCTATAGCATTTCCTATGGAATTTAACGTCAACAATTTAATCCTTGCATATTTTTGCATGAGAACGCTTGTAATATTAAAATTCCAATGTATAAGCCCTAAAATCATTATTTTTTCAATTGGTTCGAAATTTAAGGTTGTAAAAAATGTAAAATAAAGAAATGCTATAGGAAATGCTATAGCATTTCCTATGGCATTTCTCGTCAACAATTTAATCCTTGCATATTTTTGCATGAGAACTCTTGTTATATTCAAATTCCAATGTATAAGCCCTAAAATCATTATTTTTTCAATTGGTTTGAAATTTAAGGTTGTAAAAAATGTAAAATAAAGAAATGCTATAGGAAATGCTATAGCATTTCGTATGGCATTTCTCGTCAACAATTTAATCCTTGCATATTTTTGCATGAGAACTCTTGTTATATTCAAATTCCAATGTATAAGCCCTAAAATCATTATTTTTTCAATTGGTTCGACTTTTAGGTCGTAAACAATGTAAAATAAAGAAATGCTATAGGAAATGCTATAGCATTTCCTATGGAATTTAACGTCAACAATTTAATCCTTGCATATTTTTGCATGAGAACGCTTGTAATATTAAAATTCCAACGTATAAGCCCTAAATTCATTATTTTTTCAATTGGTTTGAAATTTAAGGTTGTAAAAAATGTAAAATAAAGAAATGCTATAGGAAATGCTATAGCATTAGGCATTTCTCGTCAACAATTTAATCCTTGCATATTTTTGCATGAGAACTCTTGTTATATTCAAATTCCAATGTATAAGCCCTAAAATCATTATTTTTTCAATTGGTTTGAAATATAAGGTTGTAAAAAATGTAAAATAATGAAATGCTATAGGAAATGCTATAGCATTTCGTATGGCATTTCTCGTCAACAATTTAATCCTTGCATATTTTTGCATGAGAACTCTTGTTATATTCAAATTCCAATGTATAAGCCCTAAAATCATTATTTTTTCAATTGGTTCGACTTTTAGGTCGTAAACAATGTAAAATAAAGAAATGCTATAGGAAATGCTATAGCATTTCCTATGGAGTTTTACGTCAACAATTTAATCCTTGCATATTTTTGCATGAGAACGCTTGTAATATTAAAATTCCAATGTATAAGCCCTAAAATCATTATTTTTTCAATTGGTTCGAAATTTAAGGTTGTAAAAAATGTAAAATAAAGAAATGCTATAGGAAATGCTATAGCATTTCCTATGGCATTTCTCGTCAACAATTTAATCCTTGCATATATTTGCATGAGAACTCTTGTTATATTCAAATTCCAATGTATAAGCCCTAAAATCATTATTTTTTCAATTGGTTTGAAATTTAAGGTTGTAAAAAATGTAAAATAAGAAATGCTATAGGAAATGCTATAGCATTTCGTATGGCATTTCTCGTCAACAATTTAATCCTTGCATATTTTTGCATGAGAACTCTTGTTATATTCAAATTCCAATGTATAAGCCCTAAAATCATTATTTTTTCAATTGGTTTGAAATATAAGGTTGTAAAAAATGTAAAATAATGAAATGCTATAGGAAATGCTATAGCATTTCGTATGGCATTTCTCGTCAACAATTTAATCCTTGCATATTTTTGCATGAGAACTCTTGTTATATTCAAATTCCAATGTATAAGCCCTAAAATCATTATTTTTTCAATTGGTTCGACTTTTAGGTCGTAAACAATGTAATATAAAGAAATGCTATAGGAAATGCTATAGCATTTCCTATGGAATTTAACGTCAACAATTTAATCCTTGCATATTTTTGCATGAGAACGCTTGTAATATTAAAATTCCAACGTATAAGCCCTAAATTCATTATTTTTTCAATTGGTTTGAAATTTAAGGTTGTAAAAAAATGTAAAATAAAGAAATGCTATAGGAAATGGTATAGCATTTCCTATGGCATTTCTCGTCAACAATTTAATCCTTGCATATTTTTGCATGAGAACTCTTGTTATATTCAAATTCCAATGTATAAGCCCTAAAATCATTATTTTTTTCAATTGGTTTGAAATATAAGGTTGTAAAAAATGTAAAATAATGAAATGCTATAGGAAATGCTATAGCATTTCGTATGGCATTTCTCGTCAACAATTTAATCCCTGCATATTTTTTCATGAGAACTCTTGTTATATTCAAATTCCAATGTATAAGCCCTAAAATCATTATTTTTTCAATTGGTTCGACTTTTAGGTCGTAAACAATGTAAAATAAAGAAATGCTATAGGAAATGCTATAGCATTTCCTATGGAATTTAACGTCAACAATTTAATCCTTGCATATTTTGCATGAGAACGCTTGTAATATTAAAATTCCAATGTATAAGCCCTAAAATCATTATTTTTTCAATTGGTTCGAAATTTAAGGTTGTAAAAAATGTAAAATAAAGAAATGCTATAGGAAATGCTATAGCATTTCCTATGGCATTTCTCGTCAACAATTTAATCCTTACATATATTTGCATGAGAACTCTTGTTATATTCAAATTCCAATGTATAAGCCCTAAAATCATTATTTTTTCAATTGGTTTGAAATTTAAGGTTGTAAAAAATGTAAAATAAAGAAATGCTATAGGAAATGCTATAGCATTTCGTATGGCATTTCTCGTCAACAATTTAATCCTTGCATATTTTTGCATGAGAACTCTTGTTATATTCAAATTCCAATGTATAAGCCCTAAAATCATTATTTTTTCAATTGGTTCGACTTTTAGGTCGTAAACAATGTAAAATAAAGAAATGCTATAGGAAATGCTATAGCATTTCCTATGGAGTTTTACGTCAACAATTTAATCCTTGCATATTTTTGCATGAGAACGCTTGTAATATTAAAATTCCAATGTATAAGCCCTAAAATCATTATTTTTTCAATTGGTTCGAAATTTAAGGTTGTAAAAAATGTAAAATAAAGAAATGCTATAGGAAATGCTATAGCATTTCCTATGGCATTTCTCGTCAACAATTTAATCCTTGCATATTTTTGCATGAGAACTCTTGTTATATTCAAATTCCAATGTATAAGCCCTAAAATCATTATTTTTTCAATTGGTTTGAAATTTAAGGTTGTGAAAAATGTAAAATAAAGAAATGCTATAGGAAATGCTATAGCATTTCGTATGGCATTTCTCGTCAACAATTTAATCCTTGCATATTTTTGCATGAGAACTCTTGTTATATTCAAATTCCAATGTATAAGCCCTAAAATCATTATTTTTTCAATTGGTTCGACTTTTAGGTCGTAAACAATGTAAAATAAAGAAATGCTATAGGAAATGCTATAGCATTTCCTATGGAATTTAACGTCAACAATTTAATCCTTGCATATTTTTGCATGAGAACGCTTGTAATATTAAAATTCCAACGTATAAGCCCTAAATTCATTATTTTTTCAATTGGTTTGAAATTTAAGGTTGTAAAAAATGTAAAATAAAGAAATGCTATTGGAAATGGTATAGCATTTCCTATGGCATTTCTCGTCAACAATTTAATCCTTGCATATTTTTGCATGAGAACTCTTGTTATATTCAAATTCCAATGTATAAGCCCTAAAATCATTATTTTTTCAATTGGTTTGAAATATAAGGTTGTAAAAAATGTAAAATAATGAAATGCTATAGGAAATGCTATAGCATTTCGTATGGCATTTCTCGTCAACAATTTAATCCCTGCATATTTTTTCATGAGAACTCTTGTTATATTCAAATTCCAATGTATAAGCCCTAAAATCATTATTTTTTCAATTGGTTCGACTTTTAGGTCGTAAACAATGTAAAATAAAGAAATGCTATAGGAAATGCTATAGCATTTCCTATGGAATTTTACGTCAACAATTTAATCCTTGCATATTTTGCATGAGAACGCTTGTAATATTAAAATTCCAATGTATAAGCCCTAAAATCATTATTTTTTCAATTGGTTCGAAATTTAAGGTTGTAAAAAATGTAAAATAAAGAAATGCTATAGGAAATGCTATAGCATTTCCTATGGCATTTCTCGTCAACAATTTAATCCTTACATATATTTGCATGAGAACTCTTGTTATATTCAAATTCCAATGTATAAGCCCTAAAATCATTATTTTTTCAATTGGTTTGAAATTTAAGGTTGTAAAAAATGTAAAATAAAGAAATGCTATAGGAAATGCTATAGCATTTCGTATGGCATTTCTCGTCAACAATTTAATCCTTGCATATTTTTGCATGAGAACTCTTGTTATATTCAAATTCCAATGTATAAGCCCTAAAATCATTATTTTTTCAATTGGTTCGACTTTTAGGTCGTAAACAATGTAAAATAAAGAAATGCTATAGGAAATGCTATAGCATTTCCTATGGAGTTTTACGTCAACAATTTAATCCTTGCATATTTTTGCATGAGAACGCTTGTAATATTAAAATTCCAATGTATAAGCCCTAAAATCATTATTTTTTCAATTGGTTCGAAATTTAAGGTTGTAAAAAATGTAAAATAAAGAAATGCTATAGGAAATGCTATAGCATTTCCTATGGCATTTCTCGTCAACAATTTAATCCTTGCATATATTTGCATGAGAACTCTTGTTATATTCAAATTCCAATGTATAAGCCCTAAAATCATTATTTTTTCAATTGGTTTGAAATTTAAGGTTGTGAAAAATGTAAAATAAAGAAATGCTATAGGAAATGCTATAGCATTTCGTATGGCATTTCTCGTCAACAATTTAATCCTTGCATATTTTTGCATGAGAACTCTTGTTATATTCAAATTCCAATGTATAAGCCCTAAAATCATTATTTTTTCAATTGGTTCGACTTTTAGGTCGTAAACAATGTAAAATAAAGAAATGCTATAGGAAATGCTATAGCATTTCCTATGGAATTTTACGTCAACAATTTAATCCTTGCATATTTTGCATGAGAACGCTTGTAATATTAAAATTCCAATGTATAAGCCCTAAAATCATTATTTTTTCAATTGGTTCGAAATTTAAGGTTGTAAAAAATGTAAAATAAAGAAATGCTATAGGAAATGCTATAGCATTTCCTATGGCATTTCTCGTCAACAATTTATTCCTTGCATATATTTGCATGAGAACTCTTGTTATATTCAAATTCCAATGTATAAGCCCTAAAATCATTATTTTTTCAATTGGTTTGAAATTTAAGGTTGTAAAAAATGTAAAATAAAGAAATGCTATAGGAAATGCTATAGCATTTCGTATGGCATTTCTCGTCAACAATTTAATCCTTGCATATTTTTGCATGAGAACTCTTGTTATATTCAAATTCCAATGTATAAGCCCTAAAATCATTATTTTTTCAATTGGTTCGACTTTTAGGTCGTAAACAATGTAAAATAAAGAAATGCTATAGGAAATGCTATAGCATTTCCTATGGAGTTTTACGTCAACAATTTAATCCTTGCATATTTTTGCATGAGAACGCTTGTAATATTAAAATTCCAATGTATAAGCCCTAAAATCATTATTTTTTCAATTGGTTCAAAATTTAAGGTTGTAAAAAATGTAAAATAAAGAAATGCTATAGGAAATGCTATAGCATTTCCTATGGCATTTCTCGTCAACAATTTAATCCTTGCATATATTTGCATGAGAACTCTTGTTATATTCAAATTCCAATGTATAAGCCCTAAAATCATTATTTTTTCAATTGGTTTGAAATTTAAGGTTGTAAAAAATGTAAAATAAAGAAATGCTATAGGAAATGCTATAGCATTTCGTATGGCATTTCTCGTCAACAATTTAATCCTTGCATATTTTTGCATGAGAACTCTTGTTATATTCAAATTCCAATGTATAAGCCCTAAAATCATTAGTTTTTCAATTGGTTCAAAATATAAGGTTGTAAAAAATGTAAAATAATGAAATGCTATAGGAAATGCTATAGCATTTCCTATGGCATTTCTCGTCAACAATTTAATCCTTGCATATATTTGCATGAGAACTCTTGTTATATTCAAATTCCAATGTATAAGCCCTAAAATCATTATTTTTTCAATTGGTTTGACTTTTAGGTAGTAAACAATGTAAAATAAAGAAATGCTATAGGAAATGCTATAGCATTTCCTATGGAATTTAACGTCAACAATTTAATCCTTGCATATTTTTGCATGAGAACGCTTGTAATATTAAAATTCCAACGTATAAGCCCTAAATTCATTATTTTTTCAATTGGTTTGAAATTTAAGGTTGTAAAAAATGTAAAATAAAGAAATGCTATAGGAAATGCTATAGCATTTCCTATGGCATTTCTCGTCAACAATTTAATCCTTGCATATTTTTGCATGAGAACTCTTGTTATATTCAAATTCCAATGTATAAGCCCTAAAATCATTATTTTTTCAATTGGTTTGAAATATAAGGTTGTAAAAAATGTAAAATAATGAAATGCTATAGGAAATGCTATAGCATTTCGTATGGCATTTCTCGTCAACAATTTAATCCTTGCATATTTTTGCATGAGAACTCTTGTTATATTCAAATTCCAATGTATAAGCCCTAAAATCATTATTTTTTCAATTGGTTTGACTTTTAGGTCGTAAACAATGTAAAATAAAGAAATGCTATAGGAAATGCTATAGCATTTCCTATGGAATTTTACGTCAACAATTTAATCCTTGCATATTTTTGCATGAGAACGCTTGTAATATTAAAATTCCAATGTATAAGCCCTAAAATCATTATTTTTTCAATTGGTTCGAAATTTAAGGTTGTAAAAAATGTAAAATAAAGAAATGCTATAGGAAATGCTATAGCATTTCCTATGGCATTTCTCGTCAACAATTTAATCCTTGCATATTTTTGCATGAGAACTCTTGTTATATTCAAATTCCAATGTATAAGCCCTAAAATCATTATTTTTTCAATTGGTTTGAAATTTAAGGTTGTAAAAAATGTAAAATAAAGAAATGCTATAGGAAATGCTATAGCATTTCGTATGGCATTTCTCGTCAACAATTTAATCCTTGCATATTTTTGCATGAGAACTCTTGTTATATTCAAATTCCAATGTATAAGCCCTAAAATCATTATTTTTTCAATTGGTTTGAAATATAAGGTTGTAAAAAATGTAAAATAATGAAATGCTATAGGAAATGCTATAGCATTTCGTATGGCATTTCTCGTCAACAATTTAATCCTTGCATATTTTTGCATGAGAACTCTTGTTATATTCAAATTCCAATGTATAAGCCCTAAAATCATTATTTTTTCAATTGGTTCGACTTTTAGGTCGTAAACAATGTAAAATAAAGAAATGCTATAGGAAATGCTATAGCATTTCCTATGGAATTTAACGTCAACAATTTAATCCTTGCATATTTTTGCATGAGAACGCTTGTAATATTAAAATTCC
The DNA here is from genome assembly GCA_954871525.1 of Parietaria judaica. Lineage (NCBI taxonomy): Eukaryota > Viridiplantae > Streptophyta > Magnoliopsida > Rosales > Urticaceae > Parietaria > Parietaria judaica. The sequence goes on from CATOZS010000072.1 coordinate 55,883, forward strand.
AACGTATAAGCCCTAAATTCATTATTTTTTCAATTGGTTTGAAATTTAAGGTTGTAAAAAATGTAAAATAAAGAAATGCTATAGGAAATGCTATAGTATTAGGCATTTCTCGTCAACAATTTAATCCTTGCATATTTTTGCATGAGAACTCTTGTTATATTCAAATTCCAATGTATAAGCCCTAAAATCATTATTTTTTCAATTGGTTTGAAATATAAGGTTGTAAAAAATGTAAAATAATGAAATGCTATAGGAAATGCTATAGCATTTCGTATGGCATTTCTCGTCAACAATTTAATCCTTGCATATTTTTGCATGAGAACTCTTGTTATATTCAAATTCCAATGTATAAGCCCTAAAATCATTATTTTTTCAATTGGTTCGACTTTTAGGTCGTAAACAATGTAAAATAAAGAAATGCTATAGGAAATGCTATAGCATTTCCTATGGAATTTTACGTCAACAATTTAATCCTTGCATATTTTTGCATGAGAACGCTTGTAATATTAAAATTCCAATGTATAAGCCCTAAAATCATTATTTTTTCAATTGGTTCGAAATTTAAGGTTGTAAAAAATGTAAAATAAAGAAATGCTATAGGAAATGCTATAGCATTTCCTATGGCATTTCTCGTCAACAATTTAATCCTTGCATATTTTTGCATGAGAACTCTTGTTATATTCAAATTCCAATGTATAAGCCCTAAAATCATTATTTTTTCAATTGGTTTGAAATTTAAGGTTGTAAAAAATGTAAAATAAAGAAATGCTATAGGAAATGCTATAGCATTTCGTATGGCATTTCTCGTCAACAATTTAATCCTTGCATATTTTTGCATGAGAACTCTTGTTATATTCAAATTCCAATGTATAAGCCCTAAAATCATTATTTTTTCAATTGGTTTGAAATATAAGGTTGTAAAAAATGTAAAATAATGAAATGCTATAGGAAATGCTATAGCATTTCGTATGGCATTTCTCGTCAACAATTTAATCCTTGCATATTTTTGCATGAGAACTCTTGTTATATTCAAATTCCAATGTATAAGCCCTAAAATCATTATTTTTTCAATTGGTTCGACTTTTAGGTCGTAAACAATGAAAAATAAAGAAATGCTATAGGAAATGCTATAGCATTTCCTATGGAATTTAACGTCAACAATTTAATCCTTGCATATTTTTGCATGAGAACGCTTGTAATATTAAAATTCCAATGTATAAGCCCTAAATTCATTATTTTTTCAATTGGTTTGAAATTTAAGGTTGTAAAAAATGTAAAATAAAGAAATGCTATAGGAAATGCTATAGTATTAGGCATTTCTCGTCAACAATTTAATCCTTGCATATTTTTGCATGAGAACTCTTGTTATATTCAAATTCCAATGTATAAGCCCTAAAATCATTATTTTTTCAATTGGTTTGAAATATAAGGTTGTAAAAAATGTAAAATAATGAAATGCTATAGGAAATGCTATAGCATTTCGTATGGCATTTCTCGTCAACAATTTAATCCTTGCATATTTTTGCATGAGAACTCTTGTTATATTCAAATTCCAATGTATAAGCCCTAAAATCATTATTTTTTCAATTGGTTCGACTTTTAGGTCGTAAACAATGTAAAATAAAGAAATTCTATAGGAAATGCTATAGCATTTCCTATGGAATTTTACGTCAACAATTTAATCCTTGCATATTTTTGCATGAGAACGCTTGTAATATTAAAATTCCAATGTATAAGCCCTAAAATCATTATTTTTTCAATTGGTTCGAAATTTAAGGTTGTAAAAAATGTTAAAATAAAGAAATGCTATAGGAAATGCTATAGCATTTCCTATGGCATTTCTCGTCAACAATTTAATCCTTGCATATTTTTGCATGAGAACTCTTGTTATATTCAAATTCCAATGTATAAGCCCTAAAATCATTATTTTTTCAATTGGTTTGAAATTTAAGGTTGTAAAAAATGTAAAATAAAGAAATGCTATAGGAAATGCTATAGCATTTCGTATGGCATTTCTCGTCAACAATTTAATCCTTGCATATTTTTGCATGAGAACTCTTGTTATATTCAAATTCCAATGTATAAGCCCTAAAATCATTATTTTTTCAATTGGTTTGAAATATAAGGTTGTAAAAAATGTAAAATAATGAAATGCTATAGGAAATGCTATAGCATTTCGTATGGCATTTCTCGTCAACAATTTAATCCTTGCATATTTTTGCATGAGAACTCTTGTTATATTCAAATTCCAATGTATAAGCCCTAAAATCATTATTTTTTCAATTGGTTCGACTTTTAGGTCGTAAACAATGTAAAATAAAGAAATGCTATAGGAAATGCTATATGGAATTTAACGTCAACAATTTAATCCTTGCATATTTTTGCATGAGAACGCTTGTAATATTAAAATTCCAACGTATAAGCCCTAAATTCATTATTTTTTCAATTGGTTTGAAATTTAAGGTTGTAAAAAATGTAAAATAAAGAAATGCTATAGGAAATGGTATAGCATTTCCTATGGCATTTCTCGTCAAAAATTTAATCCTTGCATATTTTTGCATGAGAACTCTTGTTATATTCAAATTCCAATGTAAAAGCCCTAAAATCATTATTTTTTCAATTGGTTTGAAATATAAGGTTGTAAAAAATGTAAAATATTGAAATGCTATAGGAAATGCTATAGCATTTCGTAAAGCATTTCTCGTCAACAATTTAATCCTTGCATATTTTTGCATGAGAACTCTTGTTATATTCAAATTCCAATGTATAAGCCCTAAAATCATTATTTTTTCAATTGGTTCGACTTTTAGGTCGTAAACAATGTAAAATAAAGAAATGCTATAGGAAATGCTATAGCATTTCCTATGGAATTTAACGTCAACAATTTAATCCTTGCATATTTTTGCATGAGAACGCTTGTAATATTAAAATTCCAATGTATAAGCCCTAAAATCATTATTTTTTCAATTGGTTCGAAATTTAAGGTTGTAAAAAATGTAAAATAAAGAAATGCTATAGGAAATGCTATAGCATTTCCTATGGCATTTCTCGTCAACAATTTAATCCTTGCATATTTTTGCATGAGAACTCTTGTTATATTCCAATTCCAATGTATAAGCCCTAAAATAATTATTTTTTTCAATTAGTTCGAAATTTAAGGTTGTAAAAAATGTAAAATAAAGAAATTCTATAGCATTTCCTATGGCGTTTCTCGTCAACAATTTAATCCTTGCATATTTTTGCATGAGAACTCTTGTTATATTCAAATTCCAATGTATAAGCCCTAAAATCATTATTTTTTCAATTGGTTTGAAATTTAAGGTTGTAAAAAATGTAAAATAAAGAAATGCTATAGGAAATGCTATAGCATTTCGTATGGCATTTCTCGTCAACAATTTAATCCTTGTATATTTTTGCATGAGAACTCTTGTTATATTCAAATTCCAATGTATAAGCCCTAAAATCATTATTTTTTCAATTGGTTTGAAATTTAAGGTTGTAAAAAATGTAAAATAAAGAAATGCTATAGGAAATGCTATAGCATTTCCTATGGCATTTCTCGTCAACAATTTAATCCTTGCATATTTTTGCATGAGAACTCTTGTTATATTCAAATTCCAATGTATAAGCCCTAAAATCATTATTTTTTCAATTGGTTTGAAATATAAGGTTGTAAAAAATGTAAAATATTGAAATGCTATAGGAAATGCTATAGCATTTCGTAAAGCATTTCTCGTCAACAATTTAATCCTTGCATATTTTTGCATGAGAACTCTTGTTATATTCAAATTCCAATGTATAAGCCCTAAAATCATTATTTTTTCAATTGGTTCGACTTTTAGGTCGTAAACAATGTAAAATAAAGAAATGCTATAGGAAATGCTATAGCATTTCCTATGGAATTTAACGTCAACAATTTAATCCTTGCATATTTTTGCATGAGAACGCTTGTAATATTAAAATTCCAATGTATAAGCCCTAAAATCATTATTTTTTCAATTGGTTCGAAATTTAAGGTTGTAAAAAATGTAAAATAAAGAAATGCTATAGGAAATGCTATAGCATTTCCTATGGCATTTCTCGTCAACAATTTAATCCTTGCATATTTTTGCATGAGAACTCTTGTTATATTCCAATTCCAATGTATAAGCCCTAAAATAATTATTTTTTTCAATTGGTTCGAAATTTAAGGTTGTAAAAAATGTAAAATAAAGAAATTCTATAGCATTTCCTATGGCGTTTCTCGTCAACAATTTAATCCTTGCATATTTTTGCATGAGAACTCTTGTTATATTCAAATTCCAATGTATAAGCCCTAAAATCATTATTTTTTCAATTGGTTTGAAATTTAAGGTTGTAAAAAATGTAAAATAAAGAAATGCTATAGGAAATGCTATAGCATTTCGTATGGCATTTCTCGTCAACAATTTAATCCTTGCATATTTTTGCATGAGAACTCTTGTTATATTCAAATTCCAATGTATAAGCCCTAAAATCATTATTTTTTCAATTGGTTTGAAATTTAAGGTTGTAAAAAATGTAAAATAAAGAAATGCTATAGGAAATGCTATAGCATTTCCTATGGCATTTCTCGTCAACAATTTAATCCTTGCATATTTTTGCATGAGAACTCTTGTTATATTCAAATTCCAATGTATAAGCCCTAAAATCATTATTTTTTCAATTGGTTTGAAATATAAGGTTGTAAAAAATGTAAAATAATGAAATGCTATAGGAAATGCTATAGCATTTCGTATGGCATTTCTCGTCAACAATTTAATCCTTGCATATTTTTGCATGAGAACTCTTGTTATATTCAAATTCCAATGTATAAGCCCTAAAATCATTATTTTTTCAATTGGTTCGACTTTTAGGTCGTAAACAATGTAAAATAAAGAAATGCTATAGGAAATGCTATAGCATTTCCTATGGAATTTAACGTCAACAATTTAATCCTTGCATATTTTTGCATGAGAACGCTTGTAATATTAAAATTCCAACGTATAAGCCCTAAATTCATTATTTTTTCAATTGGTTTGAAATTTAAGGTTGTAAAAAATGTAAAATAAAGAAATGCTATAGGAAATGCTATAGTATTAGGCATTTCTCGTCAACAATTTAATCCTTGCATATTTTTGCATGAGAACTCTTGTTATATTCAAATTCCAATGTATAAGCCCTAAAATCATTATTTTTTCAATTGGTTTGAAATATAAGGTTGTAAAAAATGTAAAATAATGAAATGCTATAGGAAATGCTATAGCATTTCGTATGGCATTTCTCGTCAACAATTTAATCCTTGCATATTTTTGCATGAGAACTCTTGTTATATTCAAATTCCAATGTATAAGCCCTAAAATCATTATTTTTTCAATTGGTTCGACTTTTAGGTCGTAAACAATGTAAAATAAAGAAATGCTATAGGAAATGCTATAGCATTTCCTATGGAATTTTACGTCAACAATTTAATCCTTGCATATTTTTGCATGAGAACGCTTGTAATATTAAAATTCCAATGTATAAGCCCTAAAATCATTATTTTTTCAATTGGTTCGAAATTTAAGGTTGTAAAAAATGTAAAATAAAGAAATGCTATAGGAAATGCTATAGCATTTCCTATGGCATTTCTCGTCAACAATTTAATCCTTGCATATTTTTGCATGAGAACTCTTGTTATATTCAAATTCCAATGTATAAGCCCTAAAATCATTATTTTTTCAATTGGTTTGAAATATAAGGTTGTAAAAAATGTAAAATAATGAAATGCTATAGGAAATAGCATTTCGTATGACATTTCTCGTCAACAATTTAATCCTTGCATATTTTTGCATGAGAACTCTTGTTATATTCAAATTCCAATGTATAAGCCCTAAAAACATTATTTTTTCAATTGGTTTGAAATATAAGGTTGTAAAAAATGTAAAATAATGAAATGCTATAGGAAATGCTATAGCATTTCGTATGGCATTTCTCGTCAACAATTTAATCCTTGCATATTTTTGCATGAGAACTCTTGTTATATTCAAATTCCAATGTATAAGCCCTAAAATCATTATTTTTTCAATTGGTTCGACTTTTAGGTCGTAAACAATGTAAAATAAAGAAATGCTATAGGAAATGCTATATGGAATTTAACGTCAACAATTTAATCCTTGCATATTTTTGCATGAGAACGCTTGTAATATTAAAATTCCAACGTATAAGCCCTAAATTCATTATTTTTTCAATTGGTTTGAAATTTAAGGTTGTAAAAAATGTAAAATAAAGAAATGCTATAGGAAATGGTATAGCATTTCCTATGGCATTTCTCGTCAACAATTTAATCCTTGCATATTTTTGCATGAGAACTCTTGTTATATTCAAATTCCAATGTAAAAGCCCTAAAATCATTATTTTTTCAATTGGTTTGAAATATAAGGTTGTAAAAAATGTAAAATATTGAAATGCTATAGGAAATGCTATAGCATTTCGTAAAGCATTTCTCGTCAACAATTTAATCCTTGCATATTTTTGCATGAGAACTCTTGTTATATTCAAATTCCAATGTATAAGCCCTAAAATCATTATTTTTTCAATTGGTTCGACTTTTAGGTCGTAAACAATGTAAAATAAAGAAATGCTATAGGAAATGCTATAGCATTTCCTATGGAATTTAACGTCAACAATTTAATCCTTGCATATTTTTGCATGAGAACGCTTGTAATATTAAAATTCCAATGTATAAGCCCTAAAATCATTATTTTTTCAATTGGTTCGAAATTTAAGGTTGTAGAAAATGTAAAATAAAGAAATGCTATAGGAAATGCTATAGCATTTCCTATGGCATTTCTCGTCAACAATTTAATCCTTGCATATTTTTGCATGAGAACTCTTGTTATATTCCAATTCCAATGTATAAGCCCTAAAATAATTATTTTTTTCAATTGGTTCGAAATTTAAGGTTGTAAAAAATGTAAAATAAAGAAATTCTATAGCATTTCCTATGGCGTTTCTCGTCAACAATTTAATCCTTGCATATTTTTGCATGAGAACTCTTGTTATATTCAAATTCCAATGTATAAGCCCTAAAATCATTATTTTTTCAATTGGTTTGAAATTTAAGGTTGTAAAAAATGTAAAATAAAGAAATGCTATAGGAAATGCTATAGCATTTCGTATGGCATTTCTCGTCAACAATTTAATCCTTGCATATTTTTGCATGAGAACTCTTGTTATATTCAAATTGCAATGTATAAGCCCTAAAATCATTATTTTTTCAATTGGTTTGAAATATAAGGTTGTAAAAAATGTAAAATAATGAAATGCTATAGGAAATGCTATAGCATTTCGTATGGCATTTCTCGTCAACAATTTAATCCTTGCATATTTTTGCATGAGAACTCTTGTTATATTCAAATTCCAATGTATAAGCCCTAAAATCATTATTTTTTCAATTGGTTCGACTTTTAGGTCGTAAACAATGTAAAATAAAGAAATGCTATAGGAAATGCTATAGCATTTCCTATGGAATTTAACGTCAACAATTTAATCCTTGCATATTTTTGCATGAGAACGCTTGTAATATTAAAATTCCAACGTATAAGCCCTAAATTCATTATTTTTTCAATTGGTTTGAAATTTAAGGTTGTAAAAAATGTAAAATAAAGAAATGCTATAGGAAATGCTATAGCATTTCCTATGGCATTTCTCGTCAACAATTTAATCCTTGCATATTTTTGCATGAGAACTCTTGTTATATTCAAATTCCAATGTATAAGCCCTAAAATCATTATTTTTTCAATTGGTTTGAAATATAAGGTTGTAAAAAATGTAAAATAATGAAATGCTATAGGAAATGCTATAGCATTTCGTATGGCATTTCTCGTCAACAATTTAATCCTTGCATATTTTTGCATGAGAACTCTTGTTATATTCAAATTCCAATGTATAAGCCCTAAAATCATTATTTTTTCAATTGGTTCGACTTTTAGGTCGTAAACAATGTAAAATAAAGAAATGCTATAGGAAATGCTATAGCATTTCCTATGGAATTTTACGTCAACAATTTAATCCTTGCATATTTTTGCATGAGAACGCTTGTAATATTAAAATTCCAATGTATAAGCCCTAAAATCATTATTTTTTCAATTGGTTCGAAATTTAAGGTTGTAAAAAATGTAAAATAAAGAAATGCTATAGGAAATGCTATAGCATTTCCTATGGCATTTCTCGTCAACAATTTAATCCTTGCATATTTTTGCATGAGAACTCTTGTTATATTCAAATTCCAATGTATAAGCCCTAAAATCATTATTTTTTCAATTGGTTTGAAATTTAAGGTTGTAAAAAATGTAAAATAAAGAAATGCTATAGGAAATGCTATAGCATTTCGTATGGCATTTCTCGTCAACAATTTAATCCTTGCATATTTTTGCATGAGAACTCTTGTTATATTCAAATTCCAATGTATAAGCCCTAAAATCATTATTTTTTCAATTGGTTTGAAATATAAGGTTGTAAAAAATGTAAAATAATGAAATGCTATAGGAAATGCTATAGCATTTCGTATGGCATTTCTCGTCAACAATTTAATCCTTGCATATTTTTGCATGAGAACTCTTGTTATATTCAAATTCCAATGTATAAGCCCTAAAATCATTATTTTTTCAATTGGTTCGACTTTTAGGTCGTAAACAATGTAAAATAAAGAAATGCTATAGGAAATGCTATAGCATTTCCTATGGAATTTAACGTCAACAATTTAATCCTTGCATATTTTTGCATGAGAACGCTTGTAATATTAAAATTCCAATGTATAAGCCCTAAAATCATTATTTTTTCAATTGGTTCGAAATTTAAGGTTGTAAAAAATGTAAAATAAAGAAATTCTATAGGAAATGCTATAGCATTTCCTATGGCATTTCTCGTCAACAATTTAATCCTTGCATATTTTTGCATGAGAACTCTTGTTATATTCCAATTCCAATGTATAAGCCCTAAAATAATTATTTTTTTCAATTGGTTCGAAATTTAAGGTTGTAAAAAATGTAAAATAAAGAAATTCTATAGCATTTCCTATGGCGTTTCTCGTCAACAATTTAATCCTTGCATATTTTTGCATGAGAACTCTTGTTATATTCAAATTCCAATGTATAAGCCCTAAAATCATTATTTTTTCAATTGGTTTGAAATTTAAGGTTGTAAAAAATGTAAAATAAAGAAATGCTATAGGAAATGCTATAGCATTTCCTATGGCATTTCTCGTCAACAATTTAATCCTTGCATATTTTTGCATGAGAACTCTTGTTATATTCAAATTCCAATGTATAAGCCCTAAAATCATTATTTTTTCAATTGGTTTGAAATATAAGGTTGTAAAAAATGTAAAATAATGAAATGCTATAGGAAATGCTATAGCATTTCGTATGGCATTTCTCGTCAACAATTTAATCCTTGCATATTTTTGCATGAGAACTCTTGTTATATTCAAATTCCAATGTATAAGCCCTAAAATCATTATTTTTTCAATTGGTTCGACTTTTAGGTCGTAAACAATGTAAAATAAAGAAATGCTATAGGAAATGCTATAGCATTTCCTATGGAATTTAACGTCAACAATTTAATCCTTGCATATTTTTGCATGAGAACGCTTGTAATATTAAAATTCCAACGTATAAGCCCTAAATTCATTATTTTTTCAATTGGTTTGAAATTTAAGGTTGTAAAAAATGTAAAATAAAGAAATGCTATAGGAAATGCTATAGTATTAGGCATTTCTCGTCAACAATTTAATCCTTGCATATTTTTGCATGAGAACTCTTGTTATATTCAAATTCCAATGTATAAGCCCTAAAATCATTATTTTTTCAATTGGTTTGAAATATAAGGTTGTAAAAAATGTAAAATAATGAAATGCTATAGGAAATGCTATAGCATTTCGTATGGCATTTCTCGTCAACAATTTAATCCTTGCATATTTTTGCATGAGAACTCTTGTTATATTCAAATTCCAATGTATAAGCCCTAAAATCATTATTTTTTCAATTGGTTCGACTTTTAGGTCGTAAACAATGTAAAATAAAGAAATGCTATAGGAAATGCTATAGCATTTCCTATGGAATTTTACGTCAACAATTTAA
>CATOZS010000073.1:0-31000 GCA_954871525.1 Parietaria judaica
TCCTTGCATATTTTTGCATGAGAACGCTTGTAATATTAAAATTCCAATGTATAAGCCCTAAAATCATTATTTTTTCAATTGGTTCGAAATTTAAGGTTGTAAAAAATGTAAAATAAAGAAATGCTATAGGAAATGCTATAGCATTTCCTATGGCATTTCTCGTCAACAATTTAATCCTTGCATATTTTTGCATGAGAACTCTTGTTATATTCAAATTCCAATGTATAAGCCCTAAAATCATTATTTTTTCAATTGGTTTGAAATTTAAGGTTGTAAAAAATGTAAAATAAAGAAATGCTATAGGAAATGCTATAGCATTTCGTATGGCATTTCTCGTCAACAATTTAATCCTTGCATATTTTTGCATGAGAACTCTTGTTATATTCAAATTCCAATGTATAAGCCCTAAAATCATTATTTTTTCAATTGGTTTGAAATATAAGGTTGTAAAAAATGTAAAATAATGAAATGCTATAGGAAATGCTATAGCATTTCGTATGGCATTTCTCGTCAACAATTTAATCCTTGCATATTTTTGCATGAGAACTCTTGTTATATTCAAATTCCAATGTATAAGCCCTAAAATCATTATTTTTTCAATTGGTTCGACTTTTAGGTCGTAAACAATGTAAAATAAAGAAATGCTATAGGAAATGCTATATGGAATTTAACGTCAACAATTTAATCCTTGCAGATTTTTGCATGAGAACGCTTGTAATATTAAAATTCCAACGTATAAGCCCTAAATTCATTATTTTTTCAATTGGTTTGAAATTTAAGGTTGTAAAAAATGTAAAATAAAGAAATGCTATAGGAAATGGTATAGCATTTCCTATGGCATTTCTCGTCAACAATTTAATCCTTGCATATTTTTGCATGAGAACTCTTGTTATATTCAAATTCCAATGTAAAAGCCCTAAAATCATTATTTTTTCAATTGGTTTGAAATATAAGGTTGTAAAAAATGTAAAATATTGAAATGCTATAGGAAATGCTATAGCATTTCGTAAAGCATTTCTCGTCAACAATTTAATCCTTGCATATTTTTGCATGAGAACTCTTGTTATATTCAAATTCCAATGTATAAGCCCTAAAATCATTATTTTTTCAATTGGTTCGACTTTTAGGTCGTAAACAATGTAAAATAAAGAAATGCTATAGGAAATGCTATAGCATTTCCTATGGAATTTAACGTCAACAATTTAATCCTTGCATATTTTTGCATGAGAACGCTTGTAATATTAAAATTCCAATGTATAAGCCCTAAAATCATTATTTTTTCAATTGGTTCGAAATTTAAGGTTGTAAAAAATGTAAAATAAAGAAATGCTATAGGAAATGCTATAGCATTTCCTATGGCATTTCTCGTCAACAATTTAATCCTTGCATATTTTTGCATGAGAACTCTTGTTATATTCCAATTCCAATGTATAAGCCCTAAAATAATTATTTTTTTCAATTGGTTCGAAATTTAAGGTTGTAAAAATGTAAAATAAAGAAATTCTATAGCATTTCCTATGGCGTTTCTCGTCAACAATTTAATCCTTGCATATTTTTGCATGAGAACTCTTGTTATATTCAAATTCCAATGTATAAGCCCTAAAATCATTATTTTTTCAATTGGTTTGAAATTTAAGGTTGTAAAAAATGTAAAATAAAGAAATGCTATAGGAAATGCTATAGCATTTCGTATGGCATTTCTCGTCAACAATTTAATCCTTGCATATTTTTGCATGAGAACTCTTGTTATATTCAAATTCCAATGTATAAGCCCTAAAATCATTATTTTTTCAATTGGTTCGACTTTTAGGTCGTAAACAATGTAAAATAAAGAAATGCTATAGGAAATGCTATAGCATTTCCTATGGAATTTAACGTCAACAATTTAATCCTTGCATATTTTTGCATGAGAACGCTTGTAATATTAAAATTCCAATGTATAAGCCCTAAAATCATTATTTTTTCAATTGGTTCAAAATTTAAGGTTGTAAAAAATGTAAAATAAAGAAATGCTATAGGAAATGCTATAGCATTTCCTATGGCATTTCTCGTCAACAATTTAATCCTTGCATATTTTTGCATGAGAACTCTTGTTATATTCAAATTCCAATGTATAAGCCCTAAAATCATTATTTTTTCAATTGGTTCGAAATATAAGGTTGTAAAAAATGTAAAATAATGAAATGCTATAGGAAATGCTATAGCATTTCGTATGGCATTTCTCGTCAACAATTTAATCCTTGCATATTTTTGCATGAGAACTCTTGTTATATTCAAATTCCAATGTATAAGCCCTAAAATCATTATTTTTTCAATTGGTTCGACTTTTAGGTCGTAAACAATGTAAAATAAAGAAATGCTATAGGAAATGCTATAGCATTTCCTATGGAATTTAACGTCAACAATTTAATCCTTGCAAATTTTTGCATGAGAACGCTTGTAATATTAAAATTCCAACGTATAAGCCCTAAATTCATTATTTTTTCAATTGGTTTGAAATTTAAGGTTGTAAAAAATGTAAAATAAAGAAATGCTATAGGAAATGGTATAGCATTTCCTATGGCATTTCTCGTCAACAATTTAATCCTTGCATATTTTTGCATGAGAACTCTTGTTATATTCAAATTCCAATGTATAAGCCCTAAAATCATTATTTTTTCAATTGGTTTGAAATATAAGGTTGTAAAAAATGTAAAATAATGAAATGCTATAGGAAATGCTATAGCATTTCGTATAGCATTTCTCGTCAACAATTTAATCCTTGCATATTTTTGCATGAGAACTCTTGTTATATTCAAATTCCAATGTATAAGCCCTAAAATCATTATTTTTTCAATTGGTTCGACTTTTAGGTCGTAAACAATGTAAAATAAAGAAATGCTATAGGAAATGCTATAGCATTTCCTATGGAATTTAACGTCAACAATTTAATCCTTGCATATTTTTGCATGAGAACGCTTGTAATATTAAAATTCCAATTTATAAGCCCTAAAATCATTATTTTTTCAATTGGTTCGAAATTTAAGGTTGTAAAAAATGTAAAATAAAGAAATGCTATAGGAAATGCTATAGCATTTCCTATGGCATTTCTCGTCAACAATTTAATCCTTGCATATTTTTGCATGAGAACTCTTGTTATATTCAAATTCCAATGTATAAGCCTTAAAATCATTATTTTTTCAATTGGTTTGAAATTTAAGGTTGTAAAAAATGTAAATTAAAGAAATGTTATAGGAAATGCTATAGCATTTCGTATGGCATTTCTCGTCAACAATTTAATCCTTGCATATTTTTGCATGAGAACTCTTGTTATATTCCAATTCCAATGTATAAGCCCTAAAATAATTATTTTTTCAATTGGTTCGAAATTTAAGGTTGTAAAAAATGTAAAATAAAGAAATTCTATAGCATTTCCTATGGCATTTCTCGTCAACAATTTAATCCTTGCATATTTTTGCATGAGAACTCTTGTTATATTCAAATTCCAATGTATAAGCCCTAAAATCATTATTTTTTCAATTGGTTTGAAATTTAAGGTTGTGAAAAATGTAAAATAAAGAAATGCTATAGGAAATGCTATAGCATTTCGTATGGCATTTCTCGTCAACAATTTAATCCTTGCATATTTTTGCATGAGAACGCTTGTAATATTAAAATTCCAACGTATAAGCCCTAAATTCATTATTTTTTCAATTGGTTTGAAATTTAAGGTTGTAAAAAATGTAAAATAAAGAAATGCTATAGGAAATGCTATAGCATTTCCTATGGCATTTCTCGTCAACAATTTAATCCTTGCATATTTTTGCATGAGAACTCTTGTTATATTCAAATTCCAATGTATAAGCCCTAAAATCATTATTTTTTCAATTGGTTCGACTTTTAGGTCGTAAACAATGTAAAATAAAGAAATGCTATAGGAAATGCTATAGCATTTCCTATGAAATTTAACGTCAACAATTTAATCCTTGCATATTTTTGCATGAGAACGCTTGTAATATTAAAATTCCAACGTATAAGCCCTAAATTCATTATTTTTTCAATTGGTTTGAAATTTAAGGTTGTAAAAAATGTAAAATAAAGAAATGCTATAGGAAATGCTATAGCATTTCCTATGGCATTTCTCGTCAACAATTTAATCCTTGCATATTTTTGCATGAGAACTCTTGTTATATTCAAATTCCAATGTATAAGCCCTAAAATCATTATTTTTTCAATTGGTTTGAAATATAAGGTTGTAAAAAATGTAAAATAATGAAATGCTATAGGAAATGCTATAGCATTTCGTATGGCATTTCTCGTCAACAATTTAATCCTTGCATATTTTTGCATGAGAACTCTTGTTATATTCAAATTCCAATTTATAAGCCCTAAAATCATTATTTTTTCAATTGGTTCGACTTTTAGGTCGTAAACAATGTAAAATAAAGAAATGCTATAGGAAATGCTATAGCATTTCCTATGGAATTTAACGTCAACAATTTAATCCTTGCATATTTTTGCATGAGAACGCTTGTAATATTAAAATTCCAATGTATAAGCCCTAAAATAATTATTTTTTCAATTGGTTCGAAATTTAAGGTCGTAAACAATGTAAAATAAAGAAATGCTATAGGAAATGCTATAGCATTTCCTATGGCATTTCTCGTCAACAATTTAATCCTTGCATATTTTTGCATGAGAACTCTTGTTATATTCCAATTCCAATGTATAAGCCCTAAAATAATTATTTTTTCAATTGGTTCGAAATTTAAGGTTGTAAAAAATGTAAAATAAAGAAATTCTTTAGCATTTCCTATGGCGTTTCTCGTCAACAATTTAATCCTTGCATATTTTTGCATGAGAACTCTTGTTATATTCAAATTCCAATGTATAAGCCCTAAAATCATTATTTTTTCAATTGGTTTGAAATTTAAGGTTGTAAAAAATGTAAAATAAAGAAATGCTATAGGAAATGCTATAGCATTTCGTATGGCATTTCTCGTCAACAATTTAATCCTTGCATATTTTTGCATGAGAACTCTTGTAATATTCAAATTCCAATGTATAAGCCCTAAAATCATTATTTTTTCAATTGGTTCGACTTTTAGGTCGTAAACAATGTAAAATAAAGAAATGCTATAGGAAATGCTAGCATTTCCTATGGAATTTAACGTCAACAATTTAATCCTTGCATATTTTTGCATGAGAACGCTTGTAATATTAAAATTCCAATGTATAAGCCCTAAAATCATTATTTTTTCAATTGGTTCAAAATTTAAGGTTGTAAAAAATGTAAAATAAAGAAATGCTATAGGAAATGCCATTTCCTATGGCATTTCTCGTCAACAATTTAATCCTTGCATATTTTTGCATGAGAACTCTTGTTATATTCAAATTCCAATGTATAAGCCCTAAAATCATTATTTTTTTCAATTGGTTTGAAATTTAAGGTTGTAAAAAATGTAAAATAAAGAAATGCTATAGGAAATGCTATAGCATTTCCTATGGCATTTCTCGTCAACAATTTAATCCTTGCATATTTTTGCATGAGAACTCTTGTTATATTCAAATTCCAATGTATAAGCCCTAAAATCATTATTTTTTCAATTGGTTTGAAATATAAGGTTGTAAAAAATGTAAAATAATGAAATGCTATAGGAAATGCTATAGCATTTCGTATGGCATTTCTCGTCAACAATTTAATCCTTGCATATTTTTGCATGAGAACTCTTGTTATATTCAAATTCCAATGTATAAGCCCTAAAATCATTATTTTTTCAATTGGTTCGACTTTTAGGTCGTAAACAATGTAAAATAAAGAAATGCTATAAGAAATGCTATAGCATTTCCTATGGAATTTAACGTCAACAATTTAATCCTTGCATATTTTTGCATGAGAACGCTTGTAATATTAAAATTCCAATGTATAAGCCCTAAAATCATTATTTTTTCAATTGGTTCGAAATTTAAGGTTGTAAAAAATGTAAAATAAAGAAATACTATAGGAAATGCTATAGCATTTCCTATGGCATTTCTCGTCAACAATTTAATCCTTGCATATTTTTGCATGAGAACTCTTGTTATATTCCAATTCCAATGTATAAGCCCTAAAATAATTATTTTTTCAATTGGTTCGAAATTTAAGGTTGTAAAAAATGTAAAATAAAGAAATTCTATAGCATTTCCTATGGCGTTTCTCGTCAACAATTTAATCCTTGCATATTTTTGCATGAGAACTCTTGTTATATTCAAATTCCAATGTATAAGCCCTAAAATCATTATTTTTTCAATTGGTTCGACTTTTAGGTCGTAAACAATGTAAAATAAAGAAATGCTATAAGAAATGCTATAGCATTTCCTATGGAATTTAACGTCAACAATTTAATCCTTGCATATTTTTGCATGAGAACGCTTGTAATATTAAAATTCCAATGTATAAGCCCTAAAATCATTATTTTTTCAATTGGTTCGAAATTTAAGGTTGTAAAAAATGTAAAATAAAGAAATACTATAGGAAATGCTATAGCATTTCCTATGGCATTTCTCGTCAACAATTTAATCCTTGCATATTTTTGCATGAGAACTCTTGTTATATTCCAATTCCAATGTATAAGCCCTAAAATAATTATTTTTTCAATTGGTTCGAAATTTAAGGTTGTAAAAAATGTAAAATAAAGAAATTCTATAGCATTTCCTATGGCGTTTCTCGTCAACAATTTAATCCTTGCATATTTTTGCATGAGAACTCTTGTTATATTCAAATTCCAATGTATAAGCCCTAAAATCATTATTTTTTCAATTGGTTTGAAATTTAAGGTTGTAAAAAATGTAAAATAAAGAAATGCTATAGGAAATGCTATAGCATTTCGTATGGCATTTCTCGTCAACAATTTAATCCTTGCATATTTTTGCATGAGAACTCTTGTAATATTCAAATTCCAATGTATAAGCCCTAAAATCATTATTTTTTCAATTGGTTCGACTTTTAGGTCGTAAACAATGTAAAATAAAGAAATGCTATAGGAAATGCTAGCATTTCCTATGGAATTTAACGTCAACAATTTAATCCTTGCATATTTTTGCATGAGAACGCTTGTAATATTAAAATTCCAATGTATAAGCCCTAAAATCATTATTTTTTCAATTGGTTCAAAATTTAAGGTTGTAAAAAATGTAAAATAAAGAAATGCTATAGGAAATGCCATTTCCTATGGCATTTCTCGTCAACAATTTAATCCTTGCATATTTTTGCATGAGAACTCTTGTTATATTCAAATTCCAATGTATAAGCCCTAAAATCATTATTTTTTTCAATTGGTTTGAAATTTAAGGTTGTAAAAAATGTAAAATAAAGAAATGCTATAGGAAATGCTATAGCATTTCCTATGGCATTTCTCGTCAACAATTTAATCCTTGCATATTTTTGCATGAGAACTCTTGTTATATTCAAATTCCAATGTATAAGCCCTAAAATCATTATTTTTTCAATTGGTTTGAAATATAAGGTTGTAAAAAATGTAAAATAATGAAATGCTATAGGAAATGCTATAGCATTTCGTATGGCATTTCTCGTCAACAATTTAATCTTTGCATATTTTTGCATGAGAACTCTTGTTATATTCAAATTCCAATGTATAAGCCCTAAAATCATTATTTTTTCAATTGGTTCGACTTTTAGGTCGTAAACAATGTAAAATAAAGAAATGCTATAAGAAATGCTATAGCATTTCCTATGGAATTTAACGTCAACAATTTAATCCTTGCATATTTTTGCATGAGAACGCTTGTAATATTAAAATTCCAATGTATAAGCCCTAAAATCATTATTTTTTCAATTGGTTCGAAATTTAAGGTTGTAAAAAATGTAAAATAAAGAAATACTATAGGAAATGCTATAGCATTTCCTATGGCATTTCTCGTCAACAATTTAATCCTTGCATATTTTTGCATGAGAACTCTTGTTATATTCCAATTCCAATGTATAAGCCCTAAAATAATTATTTTTTCAATTGGTTCGAAATTTAAGGTTGTAAAAAATGTAAAATAAAGAAATTCTATAGCATTTCCTATGGCGTTTCTCGTCAACAATTTAATCCTTGCATATTTTTGCATGAGAACTCTTGTTATATTCAAATTCCAATGTATAAGCCCTAAAATCATTATTTTTTCAATTGGTTTGAAATTTAAGGTTGTAAAAAATGTAAAATAAAGAAATGCTATAGGAAATGCTATAGCATTTCGTATGGCATTTCTCGTCAACAATTTAATCCTTGCATATTTTTGCATGAGAACTCTTGTAATATTCAAATTCCAATGTATAAGCCCTAAAATCATTATTTTTTCAATTGGTTCGACTTTTAGGTCGTAAACAATGTAAAATAAAGAAATGCTATAGGAAATGCTAGCATTTCCTATGGAATTTAACGTCAACAATTTAATCCTTGCATATTTTTGCATGAGAACGCTTGTAATATTAAAATTCCAATGTATAAGCCCTAAAATCATTATTTTTTCAATTGGTTCAAAATTTAAGGTTGTAAAAAATGTAAAATAAAGAAATGCTATAGGAAATGCCATTTCCTATGGCATTTCTCGTCAACAATTTAATCCTTGCATATTTTTGCATGAGAACTCTTGTTATATTCAAATTCCAATGTATAAGCCCTAAAATCATTATTTTTTTCAATTGGTTTGAAATTTAAGGTTGTAAAAAATGTAAAATAAAGAAATGCTATATGAAATGCTATAGCATTTCCTATGGCATTTCTCGTCAACAATTTAATCCTTGCATATTTTTGCATGAGAACTCTTGTTATATTCAAATTCCAATGTATAAGCCCTAAAATCATTATTTTTTCAATTGGTTTGAAATATAAGGTTGTAAAAAATGTAAAATAATGAAATGCTATAGGAAATGCTATAGCATTTCGTATGGCATTTCTCGTCAACAATTTAATCTTTGCATATTTTTGCATGAGAACTCTTGTTATATTCAAATTCCAATGTATAAGCCCTAAAATCATTATTTTTTCAATTGGTTCGACTTTTAGGTCGTAAACAATGTAAAATAAAGAAATGCTATAAGAAATGCTATAGCATTTCCTATGGAATTTAACGTCAACAATTTAATCCTTGCATATTTTTGCATGAGAACGCTTGTAATATTAAAATTCCAATGTATAAGCCCTAAAATCATTATTTTTTCAATTGGTTCGAAATTTAAGGTTGTAAAAAATGTAAAATAAAGAAATACTATAGGAAATGCTATAGCATTTCCTATGGCATTTCTCGTCAACAATTTAATCCTTGCATATTTTTGCATGAGAACTCTTGTTATATTCCAATTCCAATGTATAAGCCCTAAAATAATTATTTTTTCAATTGGTTCGAAATTTAAGGTTGTAAAAAATGTAAAATAAAGAAATTCTATAGCATTTCCTATGGCGTTTCTCGTCAACAATTTAATCCTTGCATATTTTTGCATGAGAACTCTTGTTATATTCAAATTCCAATGTATAAGCCCTAAAATCATTATTTTTTCAATTGGTTTGAAATTTAAGGTTGTAAAAAATGTAAAATAAAGAAATGCTATAGGAAATGCTATAGCATTTCGTATGGCATTTCTCGTCAACAATTTAATCCTTGCATATTTTTGCATGAGAACTCTTGTAATATTCAAATTCCAATGTATAAGCCCTAAAATCATTATTTTTTCAATTGGTTCGACTTTTAGGTCGTAAACAATGTAAAATAAAGAAATGCTATAGGAAATGCTAGCATTTCCTATGGAATTTAACGTCAACAATTTAATCCTTGCATATTTTTGCATGAGAACGCTTGTAATATTAAAATTCCAATGTATAAGCCCTAAAATCATTATTTTTTCAATTGGTTCAAAATTTAAGGTTGTAAAAAATGTAAAATAAAGAAATGCTATAGGAAATGCCATTTCCTATGGCATTTCTCGTCAACAATTTAATCCTTGCATATTTTTGCATGAGAACTCTTGTTATATTCAAATTCCAATGTATAAGCCCTAAAATCATTATTTTTTTCAATTGGTTTGAAATTTAAGGTTGTAAAAAATGTAAAATAAAGAAATGCTATATGAAATGCTATAGCATTTCCTATGGCATTTCTCGTCAACAATTTAATCCTTGCATATTTTTGCATGAGAACTCTTGTTATATTCAAATTCCAATGTATAAGCCCTAAAATCATTATTTTTTCAATTGGTTTGAAATATAAGGTTGTAAAAAATGTAAAATAATGAAATGCTATAGGAAATGCTATAGCATTTCGTATGGCATTTCTCGTCAACAATTTAATCTTTGCATATTTTTGCATGAGAACTCTTGTTATATTCAAATTCCAATGTATAAGCCCTAAAATCATTATTTTTTCAATTGGTTCGACTTTTAGGTCGTAAACAATGTAAAATAAAGAAATGCTATAAGAAATGCTATAGCATTTCCTATGGAATTTAACGTCAACAATTTAATCCTTGCATATTTTTGCATGAGAACGCTTGTAATATTAAAATTCCAATGTATAAGCCCTAAAATCATTATTTTTTCAATTGGTTCGAAATTTAAGGTTGTAAAAAATGTAAAATAAAGAAATACTATAGGAAATGCTATAGCATTTCCTATGGCATTTCTCGTCAACAATTTAATCCTTGCATATTTTTGCATGAGAACTCTTGTTATATTCCAATTCCAATGTATAAGCCCTAAAATAATTATTTTTTCAATTGGTTCGAAATTTAAGGTTGTAAAAAATGTAAAATAAAGAAATGCTATAGGAAATGCTATAGCATTTCCTGTGGCATTTCTCGTCAACAATTTAATCCTTGCATATTTTTGCATGAGAACTCTTGTTATATTCAAATTCCAATGTATAAGCCCTAAAATCATTATTTTTTCAATTTGTTTGAAATATAAGGTTGTAAAAAATGTAAAATAATGAAATGCTATAGGAAATGCTATAGCATTTCCTATGGGATTTCTCGTCAACAATTTAATCCTTGCATATTTTTGCATGAGAACTCTTGTTATATTCAAATTCCAATGTATAAGCCCTAAAATCATTATTTTATCAATTGGTTCGACTTTTAGGTCGTAAACAATGTAAAATAAAGAAATGCTATAGGAAATGCTATAGCATTTCCTATGGAATTTAACGTCAACAATTTAATCCTTGCATATTTTTGCATGAGAACGCTTGTAATATTAAAATTCCAATGTATAAGCCCTAAAATCATTATTTTTTCAATTGGTTCGAAATTTAAGGTTGTAAAAAATGTAAAATAAAGAAATGATATAGCAAATGCTATAGCATTTCCTATGGCATTTCTCGTCAACAATTTAATCCTTGCATATTTTTGCATGAGAACTCTTGTTATATTCCAATTCCAATGTATAAGCCCTAAAATAATTATTTTTTCAATTGGTTCGAAATTTAAGGTTGTAAAAAATGTAAAATAAAGAAATTCTATAGCATTTCGTATGGCATTTCTCGTCAACAGTTTAATCCTTGCATATTTTTGCATGAGAACTCTTGTTATATTCAAATTCCAATGTATAAGCCCTAAATTCATTATTTTTTCAATTGGTTTGAAATTTAAGGTTGTAAAAAATGTAAAATAAAGAAATGCTATAGGAAATGCTATAGCATTTCGTATGGCATTTCTCGTCAACGATTTAATCCTTGCATATTTTTGCATGAGAAATCTTGTTATATTTAAATTCCAATGTATAAGCCCTATAATCATTTTTTTTTCAATTGGTTTGAAATTTTAGGTCGTAAACAATGTAAAATAAAGAAATGCTATAGGAAATGCTAGTATTTCCTATGGCATTTCTCGTCAACAATTTAATCCTTGCATATTTTTGCATGAGAACTCTTGTTATATTCAAATTCCAATTTATAAGCTTTAAAATCATTATTTTTTCAATTGGTTCGAAATTTAAGGTTGTAAAAAATGTAAAATAAAGAAATGCTATAGGAAATGCTATAGCATTTCCTATGGGATTTCTCGTCAACAATTTAATCCTTGCATATTTTTGTATGAGAACTCTTGTTATATTCGAATTCCAATGTATAAGCCCTAAAATCATTATTTTTTCAATTGGTTCGACTTTTAGGTCGTAAACAATGTAAAATAAAGAAATGCTATAGGAAATGCTAGCATTTCCTATGGCATTTCTCGTCAACAATTTAATCCTTGCATATTTTTGCATGAGAACTCTTGTTATATTCCAATTCCAATGTATAAGCCCTAAAATAATTATTTTTTCAATTGGTTCGAAATTTAAGGTTGTAAAAAATGTAAAATAAAGAAATTCTATAGCATTTCCTATGGCGTTTCTCGTCAACAATTTAATCCTTGCATATTTTTGCATGAGAACTCTTGTTATATTCAAATTCCAATGTATAAGCCCTAAAATCATTATTTTTTCAATTGGTTTGAAATTTAAGGTTGTAAAAAATGTAAAATAAAGAAATGCTATAGGAAATGCTATAGCATTTCGTATGGCATTTCTCGTCAACAATTTAATCCTTGCATATTTTTGCATGAGAACTCTTGTTATATTCAAATTCCAATGTATAAGCCCTAAAATCATTATTTTTTCAATTGGTTTGAAATATAAGGTTGTAAAAAATGTAAAATAAAGAAATGCTATAGGAAATGCTATAGCATTTCCTGTGGCATTTCTCGTCAACAATTTAATCCTTGCATATTTTTGCATGAGAACTCTTGTTATATTCAAATTCCAATGTATAAGCCCTAAAATCATTATTTTTTCAATTTGTTTGAAATATAAGGTTGTAAAAAATGTAAAATAATGAAATGCTATAGGAAATGCTATAGCATTTCCTATGGGATTTCTCGTCAACAATTTAATCCTTGCATATTTTTGCATGAGAACTCTTGTTATATTCAAATTCCAATGTATAAGCCCTAAAATCATTATTTTATCAATTGGTTCGACTTTTAGGTCGTAAACAATGTAAAATAAAGAAATGCTATAGGAAATGCTATAGCATTTCCTATGGAATTTAACGTCAACAATTTAATCCTTGCATATTTTTGCATGAGAACGCTTGTAATATTAAAATTCCAATGTATAAGCCCTAAAATCATTATTTTTTCAATTGGTTCGAAATTTAAGGTTGTAAAAAATGTAAAATAAAGAAATGATATAGCAAATGCTATAGCATTTCCTATGGCATTTCTCGTCAACAATTTAATCCTTGCATATTTTTGCATGAGAACTCTTGTTATATTCCAATTCCAATGTATAAGCCCTAAAATAATTATTTTTTCAATTGGTTCGAAATTTAAGGTTGTAAAAAATGTAAAATAAAGAAATTCTATAGCATTTCGTATGGCGTTTCTCGTCAACAATTTAATCCTTGCATATTTTTGCATGAGAACTCTTGTTATATTCAAATTCCAAGGTATAAGCCCTAAATTCATTATTTTTTCAATTGGTTTGAAATTTAAGGTTGTAAAAAATGTAAAATAAAGAAATGCTATAGGAAATGCTATAGCATTTCGTATGGCATTTCTCGTCAACGATTTAATCCTTGCATATTTTTGCATGAGAAATCTTGTTATATTTAAATTCCAATGTATAAGCCCTATAATCATTTTTTTTTCAATTGGTTTGAAATTTTAGGTCGTAAACAATGTAAAATAAAGAAATGCTATAGGAAATGCTAGTATTTCCTATGGCATTTCTCGTAAACAATTTAATCCTTGCATATTTTTTTCATGAGAACTCTTGTTATATTCAAATTCCAATTTATAAGCTTTAAAATCATTATTTTTTCAATTGGTTCGAAATTTAAGGTTGTAAAAAATGTAAAATAAAGAAATGCTATAGGAAATGCTATAGCATTTCCTATGGCATTTCCCGTCAACAATTTAATCCTTGCATATTTTTGCATGAGAACTCTTGTTATATTCAAATTCTAATGTATAAGCTTTAAAATCATTATTTTTTCAATTGGTTCGAAATTTAAGGTTGTAAAAAATGTAAAATAAAGAAATGCTATAGGAAATGCTATAGCATTTCCTATGGGATTTCTCGTCAACAATTTAATCCTTGCATATTTTTGTATGAGAACTCTTGTTATATTCGAATTCCAATGTATAAGCCCTAAAATCATTATTTTTTCAATTGGTTCGACTTTTAGGTCGTAAACAATGTAAAATAAAGAAATGCTATAGGAAATGCTAGCATTTCCTATGGCATTTCTCGTCAACAATTTAATCCTTGCATATTTTTGCATGAGAACTCTTGTTATATTCCAATTCCAATGTATAAGCCCTAAAATAATTATTTTTTCAATTGGTTCGAAATTTAAGGTTGTAAAAAATGTAAAATAAAGAAATTCTATAGCATTTCCTATGGCGTTTCTCGTCAACAATTTAATCCTTGCATATTTTTGCATGAGAACTCTTGTTATATTCAAATTCCAATGTATAAGCCCTAAAATCATTATTTTTTCAATTGGTTTGAAATTTAAGGTTGTAAAAAATGTAAAATAAAGAAATGCTATAGGAAATGCTATAGCATTTCGTATGGCATTTCTCGTCAACAATTTAATCCTTGCATATTTTTGCATGAGAACTCTTGTTATATTCAAATTCCAATGTATAAGCCCTAAAATCATTATTTTTTCAATTGGTTTGAAATATAAGGTTGTAAAAAATGTAAAATAAAGAAATCCTATAGGAAATGCTATAGCATTTCCTATGGCATTTCTCGTCAACAATTTAATCCTTGCATATTTTTGCATGAGAACGCTTGTAATATTAAAATTCCAATGTATAAGCCCTAAAATCATTATTTTTTCAATTGGTTCGAAATTTAAGGTTGTAAAAAATGTAAAATAAAGAAATGATATAGCAAATGCTATAGCATTTCCTATGGCATTTCTCGTCAACAATTTAATCCTTGCATATTTTTGCATGAGAACTCTTGTTATATTCCAATTCCAATGTATAAGCCCTAAAATAATTATTTTTTCAATTGGTTCGAAATTTAAGGTTGTAAAAAATGTAAAATAAAGAAATTCTATAGCATTTCGTATGGCGTTTCTCGTCAACAATTTAATCCTTGCATATTTTTGCATGAGAACTCTTGTTATATTCAAATTCCAATGTATAAGCCCTAAAATCATTATTTTTTCAATTGGTTTGAAATTTAAGGTTGTAAAAAATGTAAAATAAAGAAATGCTATAGGAAATGCTATAGCATTTCGTATGGCATTTCTCGTCAACGATTTAATCCTTGCATATTTTTGCATGAGAAATCTTGTTATATTTAAATTCCAATGTATAAGCCCTATAATCATTTTTTTTTCAATTGGTTTGAAATTTTAGGTCGTAAACAATGTAAAATAAAGAAATGCTATAGGAAATGCTAGTATTTCCTATGGCATTTCTCGTCAACAATTTAATCCTTGCATATTTTTGCATGAGAACTCTTGTTATATTCAAATTCCAATTTATAAGCTTTAAAATCATTATTTTTTCAATTGGTTCGAAATTTAAGGTTGTAAAAAATGTAAAATAAAGAAATGCTATAGGAAATGCTATAGCATTTCCTATGGCATTTCCCGTCAACAATTTAATCCTTGCATATTTTTGCATGAGAACTCTTGTTATATTCAAATTCTAATGTATAAGCTTTAAAATCATTATTTTTTCAATTGGTTCGAAATTTAAGGTTGTAAAAAATGTAAAATAAAGAAATGCTATAGGAAATGCTATAGCATTTCCTATGGGATTTCTCGTCAACAATTTAATCCTTGCATATTTTTGCATGAGAACTCTTGTTATATTCAAATTCCAATGTATAAGCCCTAAAATCATTATTTTTTCAATTGGTTTGAAATTTAAGGTTGTAAAAAATGTAAAATAAAGAAATGCTATAGGAAATGCTATAGCATTTCGTATGGCATTTCTCGTCAACAATTTAATCCTTGCATATTTTTGCATGAGAACTCTTGTTATATTCAAATTCCAATGTATAAGCCCTAAAATCATTATTTTTTCAATTGGTTTGAAATATAAGGTTGTAAAAAATGTAAAATAAAGAAATCCTATAGGAAATGCTATAGCATTTCCTATGGCATTTCTCGTCAACAATTTAATCCTTGCATATTTTTGCATGAGAACGCTTGTAATATTAAAATTCCAATGTATAAGCCCTAAAATCATTATTTTTTCAATTGGTTCGAAATTTAAGGTTGTAAAAAATGTAAAATAAAGAAATGATATAGCAAATGCTATAGCATTTCCTATGGCATTTCTCGTCAACAATTTAATCCTTGCATATTTTTGCATGAGAACTCTTGTTATATTCCAATTCCAATGTATAAGCCCTAAAATAATTATTTTTTCAATTGGTTCGAAATTTAAGGTTGTAAAAAATGTAAAATAAAGAAATTCTATAGCATTTCGTATGGCATTTCTCGTCAACAATTTAATCCTTGCATATTTTTGCATGAGAACTCTTGTTATATTCAAATTCCAATGTATAAGCCCTAAATTCATTATTTTTTCAATTGGTTTGAAATTTAAGGTTGTAAAAAATGTAAAATAAAGAAATGCTATAGGAAATGCTATAGCATTTCGTATGGCATTTCTCGTCAACGATTTAATCCTTGCATATTTTTGCATGAGAAATCTTGTTATATTTAAATTCCAATGTATAAGCCCTATAATCATTTTTTTTTCAATTGGTTTGAAATTTTAGGTCGTAAACAATGTAAAATAAAGAAATGCTATAGGAAATGCTAGTATTTCCTATGGCATTTCTCGTCAACAATTTAATCCTTGCATATTTTTGCATGAGAACTCTTGTTATATTCAAATTCCAATTTATAAGCTTTAAAATCATTATTTTTTCAATTGGTTCGAAATTTAAGGTTGTAAAAAATGTAAAATAAAGAAATGCTATAGGAAATGCTATAGCATTTCCTATGGCATTTCCCGTCAACAATTTAATCCTTGCATATTTTTGCATGAGAACTCTTGTTATATTCAAATTCTAATGTATAAGCTTTAAAATCATTATTTTTTCAATTGGTTCGAAATTTAAGGTTGTAAAAAATGTAAAATAAAGAAATGCTATAGGAAATGCTATAGCATTTCCTATGGGATTTCTCGTCAACAATTTAATCCTTGCATATTTTTGTATGAGAACTCTTGTTATATTCGAATTCCAATGTATAAGCCCTAAAATCATTATTTTTTCAATTGGTTCGACTTTTAGGTCGTAAACAATGTAAAATAAAGAAATGCTATAGGAAATGCTAGCATTTCCTATGGCATTTCTCGTCAACAATTTAATCCTTGCATATTTTTGCATGAGAACTCTTGTTATATTCCAATTCCAATGTATAAGCCCTAAAATAATTATTTTTTCAATTGGTTCGAAATTTAAGGTTGTAAAAAATGTAAAATAAAGAAATTCTATAGCATTTCCTATGGCGTTTCTCGTCAACAATTTAATCCTTGCATATTTTTGCATGAGAACTCTTGTTATATTCAAATTCCAATGTATAAGCCCTAAAATCATTATTTTTTCAATTGGTTTGAAATTTAAGGTTGTAAAAAATGTAAAATAAAGAAATGCTATAGGAAATGCTATAGCATTTCGTATGGCATTTCTCGTCAACAATTTAATCCTTGCATATTTTTGCATGAGAACTCTTGTTATATTCAAATTCCAATGTATAAGCCCTAAAATCATTATTTTTTCAATTGGTTTGAAATATAAGGTTGTAAAAAATGTAAAATAAAGAAATGCTATAGGAAATGCTATAGCATTTCCTATGGCATTTCTCGTCAACAATTTAATCCTTGCATATTTTTGCATGAGAACGCTTGTAATATTAAAATTCCAATGTATAAGCCCTAAAATCATTATTTTTTCAATTGGTTCGAAATTTAAGGTTGTAAAAAATGTAAAATAAAGAAATGATATAGCAAATGCTATAGCATTTCCTATGGCATTTCTCGTCAACAATTTAATCCTTGCATATTTTTGCATGAGAACTCTTGTTATATTCCAATTCCAATGTATAAGCCCTAAAATAATTATTTTTTCAATTGGTTCGAAATTTAAGGTTGTAAAAAATGTAAAATAAAGAAATTCTATAGCATTTCGTATGGCATTTCTCGTCAACAGTTTAATCCTTGCATATTTTTGCATGAGAACTCTTGTTATATTCAAATTCCAATGTATAAGCCCTAAATTCATTATTTTTTCAATTGGTTTGAAATTTAAGGTTGTAAAAAATGTAAAATAAAGAAATGCTATAGGAAATGCTATAGCATTTCGTATGGCATTTCTCGTCAACGATTTAATCCTTGCATATTTTTGCATGAGAACTCTTGTTATATTTAAATTCCAATGTATAAGCCCTATAATCATTTTTTTTTCAATTGGTTTGAAATTTTAGGTCGTAAACAATGTAAAATAAAGAAATGCTATAGGAAATGCTAGTATTTCCTATGGCATTTCTCGTCAACAATTTAATCCTTGCATATTTTTGCATGAGAACTCTTGTTATATTCAAATTCCAATTTATAAGCTTTAAAATCATTATTTTTTCAATTGGTTCGAAATTTAAGGTTGTAAAAAATGTAAAATAAAGAAATGCTATAGGAAATGCTATAGCATTTCCTATGGCATTTCCCGTCAACAATTTAATCCTTGCATATTTTTGCATGAGAACTCTTGTTATATTCAAATTCTAATGTATAAGCTTTAAAATCATTATTTTTTCAATTGGTTCGAAATTTAAGGTTGTAAAAAATGTAAAATAAAGAAATGCTATAGGAAATGCTATAGCATTTCCTATGGGATTTCTCGTCAACAATTTAATCCTTGCATATTTTTGTATGAGAACTCTTGTTATATTCGAATTCCAATGTATAAGCCCTAAAATCATTATTTTTTCAATTGGTTCGACTTTTAGGTCGTAAACAATGTAAAATAAAGAAATGCTATAGGAAATGCTAGCATTTCCTATGGCATTTCTCGTCAACAATTTAATCCTTGCATATTTTTGCATGAGAACTCTTGTTATATTCCAATTCCAATGTATAAGCCCTAAAATAATTATTTTTTCAATTGGTTCGAAATTTAAGGTTGTAAAAAATGTAAAATAAAGAAATTCTATAGCATTTCCTATGGCGTTTCTCGTCAACAATTTAATCCTTGCATATTTTTGCATGAGAACTCTTGTTATATTCAAATTCCAATGTATAAGCCCTAAAATCATTATTTTTTCAATTGGTTTGAAATTTAAGGTTGTAAAAAATGTAAAATAAAGAAATGCTATAGGAAATGCTATAGCATTTCGTATGGCATTTCTCGTCAACAATTTAATCCTTGCATATTTTTGCATGAGAACTTTTGTTATATTCAAATTCCAATGTATAAGCCCTAAAATCATTATTTTTTCAATTGGTTTGAAATATAAGGTTGTAAAAAATGTAAAATAAAGAAATGCTATAGGAAATGCTATAGCATTTCCTATGGCATTTCTCGTCAACAATTTAATCCTTGCATATTTTTGCATGAGAACTCTTGTTATATTCCAATTCCAATGTATAAGCCCTAAAATAATTATTTTTTCAATTGGTTCGAAATTTAAGGTTGTAAAAAATGTAAAATAAAGAAATTCTATAGCATTTCCTATGGCATTTCTCGTCAACAATTTAATCCTTGCATATTTTTGCATGAGAACTCTTGTTATATTCAAATTCCAATGTATAAGCCCTAAAATCAATATTTTTTCAATTGGTTTGAAATTTAAGGTTGTAAAAAATGTAAAATAAAGAAATGCTATAGGAAATGCTATAGCATTTCCTATAGCATTTCTCGTCAACAATTTAATCCTTGCATATTTTTGCATGAGAACTCTTGTTATATTCCAATTCCAATGTATAAGCCCTAAAATAATTATTTTTTCAATTGGTTCGAAATTTAAGGTTGTAAAAAATGTAAAATAAAGAAATTCTATAGCATTTCCTATGGCATTTCTCGTCAACAATTTAATCCTTGCATATTTTTGCATGAGAACTCTTGTTATATTCATATTCCAATGTATAAGCCCTAAAATCATTATTTTTTCAATTGGTTTGAAATTTAAGGTTGTGAAAAATGTAAAATAAAGAAATGCTATAGTAAATGCTATAGCATTTCGTATGGCATTTCTCGTCAACAATTTAATCCTTGCATATTTTTGCATGAGAACTCTTGTTATATTCCAATTCCAATGTATAAGCCCTAAAATAATTATTTTTTCAATTGGTTCGACTTTTAGGTCGTAAACAATGTAAAAAAAAGAAATGCTATAGGAAATGCTATAGCATTTCCTATGGAATTTAACGTCAACAATTTAATCCTTGCATATTTTTGCATGAGAACGCTTTTAATATTAAAATTCCAATGTATAAGCCCTAAAATCATTATTTTTTCAATTGGTTCGAAATTTAAGGTTGTAAAAAATGTAAAATAGAGAAATGCTATAGGAAATGCTACTATGGCATTTCTCGTGAACAATTTAATCCTTGCATATTTTTGCATGAGAACTCTTGTTATATTCCAATTCCAATGTATATGCCCTAAAATAATTATTTTTTCAATTGGTTCGAAATTTAAGGTTGTAAAAAATGTAAAATAAAGAAATTCTATAGCATTTCCTATGGCATTTCTAGTCAACAATTTAATCCTTGCATATTTTTGCATGAGAACTCTTGTTATATTCAAATTCCAATGTATAAGCCTTAAAATCATTATTTTTTCAATTGGTTTGAAATTTAAGGTTGTAAAAAATGTAAAATAAAGAAATGTTATAGGAAATGCTATAGCATTTCGTATGGCATTTCTCGTCCACAATTTAATCCTTGCATATTTTTGCATGAGAACTCTTGTTATATTCCAATTCCAATGTATAAGCCCTAAAATAATTATTTTTTCAATTGGTTCGAAATTTAAGGTTGTAAAAAATGTAAAATAAAGAAATTCTATAGCATTTCCTATGGCATTTCTCGTCAACAATTTAATCCTTGCATATTTTTGCATGAGAACTCTTGTTATATTCAAATTCCAATGTATAAGCCCTAAAATCATTATTTTTTCAATTGGTTTGAAATTTAAGGTTGTGAAAAATGTAAAATAAAGAAATGCTATAGGAAATGCTATATCATTTCGTATGGCATTTCTCGTCAACAATTTAATCCTTGCATATTTTTGCATGAGAACTCTTGTTATATTCAAATTCCAATGTATAAGCCCTAAAATCATTATTTTTTCAATTGGTTTGAAATATAAGGTTATAAAAAATGTAAAATAAAGAAATTCTATAGAAAATGCTATAGCATTTCCTATGGCATTTCTCGTCAACATTTTAATCCTTGCATATTTTTGCATGAGAACTCTTGTTATATTCAAATTCCAATGTATAAGCCCTAAAATAATTATTTTTTCAATTGGTTCGACTTTTAGGTCGTAAACAATGTAAAATAAAGAAATGTTATAGGAAATGCTATAGCATTTCCTATGGAATTTAACGTCAACAATTTAATCCTTGCATATTTTTGCATTATACCGCTTGTAATATTAAAATTCCAATGTATAAGCCCTAAAATCATTATTTTTTCAATTGGTTCGAAATTTAAGGTTGTAAAAAATGTAAAATAAAGAAATGCTATAGAAAATGCTATAGCATTTCCTATGGCATTTCTCGTCAACATTTTAATCCTTGCATATTTTTGCATGAGAACTCTTGTTATATTCAAATTCCAATGTATAAGCCCTAAAATCATTATTTTTTCAATTGGTTTGAAATTTAAGGTTGTAAAAAATGTAAAATAAAGAAATGCTATAGGAAATGCTATAGCATTTCGTATGGCATTTCTCGTCAACAATTTAATCCTTGCATATTTTTGCATGAGAACTCTTGTTATAATCCAATTCCAATGTATAAGCCCTAAAATAATTATTTTTTCAATTGGTTCGAAATTTAAGGTTGTAAAAAATGTAAAATAAAGAAATTCTATAGCATTTCCTATGGCATTTCTCGTCAACAATTTAATCCTTGCATATTTTTGCATGAGAACTCTTGTTATATTCAAATTCCAATGTATAAGCCCTAAAATAATTATTTTTTCAATTGGTTTGAAATTTAAGGTTGTAAAAAATGTAAAATAAAGAAATGCTATAGGAAATGCTATAGCATTTCCTATGGCATTTCTCGTCAACAATTTAATCCTTGCATATTTTTGCATGAGAACTCTTGTTATATTCAAATTCCAATGTATAAGCCCTAAAATCATTATTTTTTCAATTGGTTTGAAATTTAATGTTGTAAAAAATGTAAAATAAAGAAATGCTATAGGAAATGCTATAGCATTTCTTGTCAACAATTTAATCCTTGCATATTTTTGCATGAGAACTCTTGTTATATTCAAATTCCAATGTATAAGCCCTAAAATCATTATTATTTCAATTGGTTCGACTTTTAGGTCGTAAACAATGTAAAATAAAGAAATGCTATAGGAAATGATTTCCTATGGAATTTAACGTCAACAATTTAATCCTTGCATATTTTTGCATGAGAACGCTTCTAATATTAAAATTCCAACGTATAAGCCCTAAAATAATTATTTTTTTAATTGGTTTGAAATTTAAGGTTTTAAAAAATGTAAAATAAAGAAATGCTATAGGATAGCATTTCCTATAGCATTTCTCGTCAACAATTTAATCCTTGCATATTTTTGCATGAGAACTCTTGTTATATTCAAATTCCAATGTATAAGCCCTAAAATCATTATTATTTCAATTGGTTCGACTTTTACGTCGTAAACAATGTAAAATAAAGAAATGCTATAGGAAATGATTTCCTATGGAATTTAACGTCAACAATTTAATCCTTGCATATTTTTGCATGAGAACGCTTGTAATATTAAAATTTCAACGTATAAGCCCTAAATTCATTATTTTTTCAATTGGTTTGAAATTTAAGGTTGTAAAAAATGTAAAATAAAGAAATGCTATAGGAAATGCTATAGCATTTCCTATGGCATTTCTCGTCAACAATTTAATCCTTGCATATTTTTGCATGAGAACTCTTGTTATATTCAAATTCCAATGTATAAGCCCTAAAATCATTATTTTTTCAATTGATTTGAAATATAAGGTTGTAAAAAATGTAAAATAATGAAATGCTATAGGAAATGCTATAGCATTTCGTATGGCATTTCTCGTCAACAATTTAATCCTTGCATATTTTTGCATGAGAACTCTTGTTATATTCAAATTCCAATTTATAAGCCCTAAAATCATTATTTTTTCAATTGGTTCGACTTTTAGGTCGTAAACAATGTAAAATAAAGAAATGCTATAGGAAATGCTATAGCATTTCCTATGGAATTTAACGTCAACAATTTAATCCTTGCATATTTTTGCATGAGAACGCTTGTAATATTAAAATTCCAATGTATAAGCCCTAAAATAATTATTTTTTCAATTGGTTCGAAATTTAAGGTCGTAAACAATGTAAAATAAAGAAATGCTATAGGAAATGCTATAGCATTTCCTATGGCATTTCTCGTCAACAATTTAATCCTTGCATATTTTTGCATGAGAACTCTTGTTATATTCCAATTCCAATGTATAAGCCCTAAAATAATTATTTTTTCAATTGGTTCGAAATTTAAGGTTGTAAAAAATGTAA
This sequence comes from Parietaria judaica, assembly GCA_954871525.1. Taxonomy (NCBI): domain Eukaryota; kingdom Viridiplantae; phylum Streptophyta; class Magnoliopsida; order Rosales; family Urticaceae; genus Parietaria; species Parietaria judaica. Next base: position 23,752 of record CATOZS010000073.1, read on the forward strand.
AATAAAGAAATTCTATAGCATTTCCTATGGCATTTCTCGTCAACAATTTAATCCTTGCATATTTTTGCATGAGAACTCTTGTTATATTCAAATTCCAATGTATAAGCCCTAAAATAATTATTTTTTCAATTGGTTTGAAATTTAAGGTTGTAAAAAATGTAAAATAAAGAAATGCTATAGGAAATGCTATAGCATTTCGTATGGCATTTCTCGTCAACAATTTAATCCTTGCATATTTTTGCATGAGAACTCTTGTTATATTCCAATTCCAATGTATAAGCCCTAAAATAATTATTTTTTCAATTGGTTCGAAATTTAAGGTTGTAAAAAATGTAAAATAACGAAATTCTATAGCATTTCCTATGGCATTTCTCGTCAACAATTTAATCCTTGCATATTTTTGCATGAGAACTCTTGTTATATTCAAATTCCAATGTATAAGCCCTAAAATCATTATTATTTCAATTGGTTCGACTTTTACGTCGTAAACAATGTAAAATAAAGAAATGCTATAGGAAATGATTTCCTATGGAATTTAACGTCAACAATTTAATCCTTGCATATTTTTGCATGAGAACGCTTGTAATATTAAAATTTCAACGTATAAGCCCTAAATTCATTATTTTTTCAATTGGTTTGAAATTTAAGGTTGTAAAAAATGTAAAATAAAGAAATGCTATAGGAAATGCTATAGCATTTCCTATGGCATTTCTCGTCAACAATTTAATCCTTGCATATTTTTGCATGAGAACTCTTGTTATATTCAAATTCCAATGTATAAGCCCTAAAATCATTATTTTTTCAATTGATTTGAAATATAAGGTTGTAAAAAATGTAAAATAATGAAATGCTATAGGAAATGCTATAGCATTTCGTATGGCATTTCTCGTCAACAATTTAATCCTTGCATATTTTTGCATGAGAACTCTTGTTATATTCAAATTCCAATTTATAAGCCCTAAAATCATTATTTTTTCAATTGGTTCGACTTTTAGGTCGTAAACAATGTAAAATAAAGAAATGCTATAGGAAATGCTATAGCATTTCCTATGGAATTTAACGTCAACAATTTAATCCTTGCATATTTTTGCATGAGAACGCTTGTAATATTAAAATTCCAATGTATAAGCCCTAAAATAATTATTTTTTCAATTGGTTCGAAATTTAAGGTCGTAAACAATGTAAAATAAAGAAATGCTATAGGAAATGCTATAGCATTTCCTATGGCATTTCTCGTCAACAATTTAATCCTTGCATATTTTTGCATGAGAACTCTTGTTATATTCCAATTCCAATGTATAAGCCCTAAAATAATTATTTTTTCAATTGGTTCGAAATTTAAGGTTGTAAAAAATGTAAAATAAAGAAATTCTATAGCATTTCCTATGGCATTTCTCGTCAACAATTTAATCCTTGCATATTTTTGCATGAGAACTCTTGTTATATTCAAATTCCAATGTATAAGCCCTAAAATAATTATTTTTTCAATTGGTTTGAAATTTAAGGTTGTAAAAAATGTAAAATAAAGAAATGCTATAGGAAATGCTATAGCATTTCGTATGGCATTTCTCGTCAACAATTTAATCCTTGCATATTTTTGCATGAGAACTCTTGTTATATTCCAATTCCAATGTATAAGCCCTAAAATAATTATTTTTTCAATTGGTTCGAAATTTAAGGTTGTAAAAAATGTAAAATAACGAAATTCTATAGCATTTCCTATGGCATTTCTCGTCAACAATTTAATCCTTGCATATTTTTGCATGAGAACTCTTGTTATATTCAAATTCCAATGTATAAGCCCTAAAATCATTATTTTTTCAATTGGTTTGAAATTTAATGTTGTAAAAAATGTAAAATAAAGAAATGCTATAGGAAATGCTATAGCATTTCTTGTCAACAATTTAATCCTTGCATATTTTTGCATGAGAACTCTTGTTATATTCAAATTCCAATGTATAAGCCCTAAAATCATTATTTTTTCAATTGGTTCGACTTTTAGGTCGTAAACAATGTAAAATAAAGAAATGCTATAGGAAATGCTATAGCATTTCCTATGGAATTTAACGTCAACAATTTAATCCTTGCATATTTTTGCATGAGAACGCTTCTAATATTAAAATTCCAACGTATAAGCCCTAAAATAATTATTTTTTCAATTGGTTTGAAATTTAAAGTTTTAAAAAATGTAAAATAAAGAAATGCTATAGGATAGCATTTCCTATAGCATTTCTCGTCAACAATTTAATCCTTGCATATTTTTGCATGAGAACTCTTGTTATATTCAAATTCTAATGTATAAGCCCTAAATTCATTATTTTTTCAATTGGTTTGAAATATAAGGTTGTAAAAAATGTAAAATAAAGAAATGCTATAGGAAATGCTATAGCATTTCCTATGGCATTTCTCGTCAACAATTTAATCCTTGCATATTTTTGCATGAGAACTCTTGTTATATTCCAATTCCAATGTATAAGCCCTAAAATAATTATTTTTTCAATTGGTTCGACTTTTAGGTCGTAAACAATGTAAAATAAAGAAATGCTATAGGAAATGCTATAGCATTTCCTATGGAATTTAACGTCAACAATTTAATCCTTGCATATTTTTGCATGAGAACGCTTGTAATATTAAAATTCCAATGTATAAGCCCTAAAATCATTATTTTTTCAATTGGTTCGAAATTTAAGGTTGTAAAAAATGTAAAATAAAGAAATGCTATAGGAAATGCTATAGCATTTCCTATGGCATTTCTCGTCAACAATTTAATCCTTGCATATTTTTGCATGAGAACTCTTGTTATATTCCAATTCCAATGTATAAGCCCTAAAATAATTATTTTTTCAATTGGTTCGAAATTTAAGGTTGTAAAAAATGTAAAATAAAGAAATTCTATAGCATTTCCTATGGCATTTCTCGTCAACAATTTAATCCTTGCATATTTTTGCATGAGAACTCTTGTTATATTCAAATTCCAATGTATAAGCCTTAAAATCATTATTTTTTCAATTGGTTTGAAATTTAAGGTTGTAAAAAATGTAAAATAAAGAAATGTTATAGGAAATGCTATAGCATTTCGTATGGCATTTCTCGTCAACAATTTAATCCTTGCATATTTTTGCATGAGAACTCTTGTTATATTCCAATTCCAATGTATAAGCCCTAAAATAATTATTTTTTCAATTGGTTCGAAATTTAAGGTTGTAAAAAATGTAAAATAAAGAAATTCTATAGCATTTCCTATGGCATTTCTCGTCAACAATTTAATCCTTGCATATTTTTGCATGAGAACTCTTGTTATATTCAAATTCCAATGTATAAGCCCTAAAATCATTATTTTTTCAATTGGTTCGACTTTTAGGTCGTAAACAATGTAAAATAAAGAAATGCTATAGGAAATGCTATAGCATTTCCTATGGAATTTAACGTCAACAATTTAATCCTTGCATATTTTTGCATGAGAACGCTTGTAATATTAAAATTCCAACGTATAAGCCCTAAAATCATTATTTTTTCAATTGGTTTGAAATTTAAGGTTGTAAAAAATGTAAAATAAAGAAATGCTATAGGAAATGCTATAGCATTTCCTATAGCATTTCTCGTCAACAATTTAATCCTTGCATATTTTTGCATGAGAACTCTTGTTATATTCAAATTCCAATGTATAAGCCCTAAAATCATTATTTTTTCAATTGGTTTGAAATATAAGGTTGTAAAAAATGTAAAATAAAGAAATGCTATAGGAAATGCTATAGCATTTCCTATGGCATTTCTCGTCAACAATTTAATCCTTGCATATTTTTGCATGAGAACTCTTGTTATATTCCAATTCCAATGTATAAGCCCTTAAATAATTATTTTTTCAATTGGTTCGACTTTTAGGTCGTAAACAATGTAAAATAAAGAAATGCTATAGGAAATGCTATAGCATTTCCTATGGAATTTAACGTCAACAATTTAATCCTTGCATATTTTTGCATGAGAACGCTTGTAATATTAAAATTCCAATGTATAAGCCCTAAAATCATTATTTTTTCAATTGGTTCGAAATTTAAGGTTGTAAAAAATGTAAAATAAAGAAATGCTATAGGAAATGCTATAGCATTTCCTATGGCATTTCTCGTCAACATTTTAATCCTTGCATATTTTTGCATGAGAACTCTTGTTATATTCCAATTCCAATGTATAAGCCCTAAAATAATTATTTTTTCAATTAGTTCGAAATTTAAGGTTGTAAAAAATGTAAAATAAAGAAATTCTATAGCATTTCCTATGGCGTTTCTCGTCAACAATTTAATCCTTGCATATTTTTGCATGAGAACTCTTGTTATATTCAAATTCCAATGTATAAGCCCTAAAATCATTATTTTTTCAATTGGTTTGAAATTTAAGGTTGTAAAAAATGTAAAATAAAGAAATGCTATATGAAATGCTATAGCATTTCGTATGGCATTTCTCGTCAACAATTTAATCCTTGCATATTTTTGCATGAGAACTCTTGTTATATTCAAATTCCAATGTATAAGCCCTAATATCATTATTTTTTCAATTGGTTCGAAATTTAAGGTTGTTAAAAAATGTAAAATAAAGAAATGCTATTGGCATTTCTCGTCAACAATTTAATCCTTGCATATTTTTGCATGAGAACTCTTGTTATATTCCAATTCCAATGTATAAGCCCTAAAATAATTATTTTTTCAATTGGTTCGACTTTTAGGTCGTAAACAATGTAAAATAAAGAAATGTTATAGGAAATGCTATAGCATTTCCTATGGAATTTAACGTCAACAATTTAATCCTTGCATATTTTTGCATTAGAACGCTTGTAATATTAAAATTCCAATGTATAAGCCCTAAAATCATTATTTTTTCAATTGGTTCGAAATATAAGGTTGTAAAAAATGTAAAATAAAGAAATGCTATAGAAAATGCTATAGCATTTCCTATGGCATTTCTCGTCAACATTTTAATCCTTGCATATTTTTGCATGAGAACTCTTGTTATATTCAAATTCCAATGTATAAGCCCTAAAATCATTATTTTTTCAATTGGTTTGAAATTTAAGGTTGTAAAAAATGTAAAATAAAGAAATGCTATAGGAAATGCTATAGCATTTCGTATGGCATTTCTCGTCAACAATTTAATCCTTGCATATTTTTGCATGAGAACTCTTGTTATATTCAAATTCCAATGTATAAGCCCTAAAATAATTATTTTTTCAATTGGTTCGACTTTTAGGTCGTAAACAATGTAAAATAAAGAAATGCTATAGGAAATGCTATAGCATTTCCTATGGAATTTAACGTCAACAATTTAATCCTTGCATATTTTTGCATGAGAACGCTTGTAATATTAAAATTCCAATGTATAAGCCCTAAAATCATTATTTTTTCAATTGGTTTGAAATTTAAGGTTGTAAAAAATGTAAAATAAAGAAATGCTATAGGAAATGCTATAGCATTTCCTATAGCATTTCTCGTCAACAATTTAATCCTTGCATATTTTTGCATGAGAACACTTGTTATATTCAAATTCCAATGTATAAGCCCTAAAATCATTATTTTTTCAATTGGTTTGAAATATAAGGTTGTAAAAAATGTAAAATAAAGAAATGCTATAGGAAATGCTATATGGCATTTCTCGTCAACAATTTAATCCTTGCATATTTTTGCATGAGAACTCTTGTTATATTCCAATTCCAATGTATAAGCCCTAAAATAATTATTTTTTCAATTGGTTCGACTTTTAGGTCGTAAACAATGTAAAATAAAGAAATGCTATAGGAAATGTTATAGCATTTCCTATGGAATTTAACGTCAACAATTTAATCCTTGCATATTTTTGCATGAGAACGCTTGTAATATTAAAATTCCAATGTATAAGCCCTAAAATCATTATTTTTTCAATTGGTTCGAAATTTAAGGTTGTAAAAAATGTAAAATAAAGAAATGCTATAGAAAATGCTATAGCATTTCCTATGGCATTTCTCGTCAACATTTTAATCCTTGCATATTTTTGCATGAGAACTCTTGTTATATTCAAATTCCAATGTATAAGCCCTAAAATCATTATTTTTTCAATTGGTTTGAAATTTAAGGTTGTAAAAAATGTAAAATAAAGAAATGCTATAGGAAATGCTATAGCATTTCGTATGGCATTTCTCGTCAACAATTTAATCCTTGCATATTTTTGCATGAGAACTCTTGTTATATTCAAATTCCAATGTATAAGCCCTAAAATAATTATTTTTTCAATTGGTTCGACTTTTAGGTCGTAAACAATGTAAAATAAAGAAATGCTATAGGAAATGCTATAGCATTTCCTATGGAATTTAACGTCAACAATTTAATCCTTGCATATTTTTGCATTAGAACGCTTGTAATATTAAAATTCCAATGTATAAGCCCTAAAATCATTATTTTTTCAATTGGTTCGAAATATAAGGTTGTAAAAAATGTAAAATAAAGAAATGCTATAGAAAATGCTATAGCATTTCGTATGGCATTTCTCGTCAACAATTTAATCCTTGCATATTTTTGCATGAGAACTCTTGTTATATTCAAATTCCAATGTATAAGCCCTAAAATAATTATTTTTTCAATTGGTTCGACTTTTAGGTCGTAAACAATGTAAAATAAAGAAATGCTATAGGAAATGCTATAGCATTTCCTATGGAATTTAACGTCAACAATTTAATCCTTGCATATTTTTGCATTAGAACGCTTGTAATATTAAAATTCCAATGTATAAGCCCTAAAATCATTATTTTTTCAATTGGTTCGAAATATAAGGTTGTAAAAAATGTAAAATAAAGAAATGCTATAGAAAATGCTATAGCATTTCCTATGGCATTTCTCGTCAACATTTTAATCCTTGCATATTTTTGCATGAGAACTCTTGTTATATTCAAATTCCAATGTATAAGCCCTAAAATCATTATTTTTTCAATTGGTTTGAAATTTAAGGTTGTAAAAAATGTAAAATAAAGAAATGCTATAGGAAATGCTATAGCATTTCGTATGGCATTTCTCGTCAACAATTTAATCCTTGCATATTTTTGCATGAGAACTCTTGTTATATTCAAATTCCAATGTATAAGCCCTAAAATCATTATTTTTTCAATTGGTTCGACTTTTAGGTCGTAAACAATGTAAAATAAAGAAATGCTATAGGAAATGCTATAGCATTTCCTATGGAATTTAACGTCAACAATTTAATCCTTGCATATTTTTGCATGAGAACGCTTGTA